>JAKSZU010000021.1:14772709-15275674 GCA_026018925.1 Tupaia tana
TTCATATTCCTGTCTCCCTCTGTTCCATATAGCCATAGGAAAGAAAGAGAAATATTAAAAAGAGACCTTAGAAAAAGCAGCAGATAATGTCAACTGAGGATGAATCACAGATCTGAATTACTAAATGCATGTACTCATCCATAGCCAGCCACTGGTTTTAGAAATAACAGATGCAGGGCAAAGGTCTTCAAGAGTTGGCAGATTCCAATTATTCACAAGTGAGTTGCTTATAGAAATCATCACCTGGTGAGATTTTGAAGCCCTACCCCCACAACAATTAAGTCATAATTTCCAGAAATTCATAGAGAGAAAATACATCCCAGTTTTCTGGACAAGTCCTATTTGAGACCTGTTACAAAACAATTAAACAATTGACATTTGTTAAGTATTCTTACCTCCCCTTTAATTCTTTTAAGTTTTTTGTTTGTTTGTTTGTTTTTAATTCCCAGAGGGAATGTGTATGCTGGCCAGAGAGAGGGGAGGAGAGAACACTGCCCTGAGGGTGTAGTCATGCTGCTATCCCTTTCCTCCATTTCTCCATCTCATCAGGATTTGGGGCATGCATGCCTATGCAGCTGGCAAGATTTTCAAGCCAATGGGCCTGAGACCTGAACCTGGTTGGCCATGTGGAATCCAGCTCCATACACACAGTGCTGTACTGGGAAAGCCTCAAATCTGAGAATACTTGCCAGCTAATGTTCACCATTTCTAAAGAACATATCTGGAGGTCCAGCAAGGGAAAACATTAATTTATTTATTACATAAGCAAAATGCTCTGCTGGTGGCTGGTGGAGAATGGTCTGTGCTGCTATTGAGTATAGTATAGGCTCAGGTTTTATATAAGAAAAATGCATTCATAAATCAATGATAGATCAATGCAGATTCCCTGCCACTAACACAGGGGGCTGGTTTGTTCATGCATTGCTTTAAAGTTACAGTAAAGTTTAGCTTATTGATTAACAGAAACAGCAGTCTGGTTTGTTTAGTGTTCCTAATCTCATGATGTTAATGTGGGAAGGGTGCACATATCTCTGGAATGGCCCGAGCTGAGAGCCAAATCCATGATGTGAGAGTGATGGTCATGGACGCTCATGAGACCTGGCTGGACCAGCAGCTGGGTCTCAAGGATAAAGACACAGAGAAGAGGAAGGATGGACTGGTCTTCTTCAAGTTTTTATTTTCTGAAAGAGAGAGGCATCCTCAATAAGGTCTTTACTCCAAATCCTCCCCTAGCTCTGCAACCAGACTGTTAGCAAAAATGATGAAGTTGGTAAGCTTAGGTGCTCCCAGTGTGACCCAGAAATGAACCAGAGACCTCCTATATTATCACACAGGAATGTTCCTACTGCCTGAACCGGATATCTGGATCCCCTGTCATTCTTTAAGTATCCAGTTTGGATGATAAATTATATGGTCATCCTGGCATGAACACTGCATTTTTCTAGATACTTTCCAAGTGATCTTAATGTATGCACCCGGGGTTACAAATCACTGATTTAGTCCAAATTTCTTATCTCATTAAGGAAAAAGGCAAGATTTCCCCAGAATGTTTTAAATCTGACAGAAGTCACCAGGCAGTTTGCATTCAAATATTAGACTTGCCTGCCAAAATCTACTTCTTTCTTTTCTTTTCTTTTCTTTTTTTTTTTTTTTTTTTTTTTTTTTTTTCCCCTAGGACTCTGAGAATTGCTTTGGAAGCAAAGAGGAGGAAATCTCCATCATCTCTTTCTCCCTAACATCTCTTCTCTGGACACATCTATCCTCTGGACACAAAGCTAGTTAGTTAGTTCCACAGCAGTTGCTAATAGGGGAAAGGAAACTAACATTTTCTAATATCTTGGTGTACCAGGGTATAGTCACTTTGAATAAACAGGAGGAGGCTGGCTGGGGCTAAGGCTAAGATCCAGATCTCCATACTGACCCTATCGTGACAACACTACCCACCTCTGCACCAACAGATACACCCACGTCTTCCCCACCTCAAATTTTTATATAAATACTAAGTCCAAGTACTCCAAGGGATAAAAGGAAAAGAATTAGTAAAGCATTTCAGCTGTTTTTCTATCTCAGTAAGACAAAGGAAAGGCAGTGCCATCCAAATTGCTTTTGGATGGACTTTTCAAAGAATTAACACTCAGCAAAAACAAGCAGGCAAAGAAGTAGGACTGAGTGTGAGGAACTGAGTGTGCCAGGACCTCAGCTGATTGAGACACAGCATGATGAATGCTATGTGAAACCTGAGCTCACTGAACTTTTTTTTTTTTTTGAGAGAGATTTTCGCTATAGGGCGTGTGTGCTCGCCAGACAGACAGAGAGAGACATAGAGACAGAAAGCGAGAAATCACCCCCCAGGGGGGATGGTCACACTGCAATCCCTTCTCCTCCATTCTTCTCTCGGATCTTGGGCATGCACGCACACGTGCCCGGCGTGAGTTTTAAGCCACCGGGTCCAGGACGCGAACCGCGGTCGACTACGTGGGAGTCCAGCGACATAGCCCTTATGCTAACTGCTGGTTCCCCTGAGCTCACTGAACTTTGATCACTTGTCTATTCTTGTGATCTGCCAGCCACAGGAATGCTTGTAAAATGGTGTTACTCTCTCCAGGGTTATGTTCGCAAAAACAGAACACCTTGGCCTCATAAGATTGGTCCTCACAAATGTAGCATTATTGCCATAGATGCCCTTTGCTAGGAGGGTTAGCGCCTGGGGCACATGTGGGCAGAGATCTTACACTTAATGTAGGCCACGTGTCCAGGCTCCGCTGCCTTTATAATAGTTAACTTTGAGACCCTGGGTATATTTATCTGCACATAGGCATCAGTGAGAACCCCTCTGATCCATTATTCAAGGTTTAATGATATGGAAACTTTCAGTAACAGTCACTGGAGGATATTCTTTCCTTTTCCCTCAGGAAACTCCTAAGCCTATGCAAATATAATCCACTTCTACCCAGCTATCTTTTCTGCATACCAAAGGGATCTTTAGAGGAGTAGCCTTTGTGAAGTCACAAAAAGTTCCAGTGTAACTCAGCACCAAGGCATTTAATGACTACTCCCTTTCCTTTACATTTGATTCTCCAAAGTGGGCCAATCAAACAACACTGTGTAAAGACCATCATCAACAAATGACTACAGAAAACTTTTGGCAACCTTTAAATGGCACCTTCCTTCACCAAAGTTCTCACTAAGTGTTGCCAAATAAAATACAGGAGGCCCAGTTAAGCTGGAAATGCAGATCAAGAATTAAATTTTTAATTTCATATATCCCCCTTCAACATTCAGGACTTGCTCATACTAAAGAAAGTACTCACTGCTTCTGTAAAATTCAAACTGAATGACGTGTTTTGTACATTCTCTAAATAAATGTTATCTCTACAGCTACCCGCTTACCACCCCCACGCACTCGCACTGGTTCAAGTCATACCCCAAACAAAGGGCAGAATTAGAATTTGAACAGTCTATGTTTGGAGGACAAAAATGTATTGTTTGCCTTCTGTGTTTGTGTGAAGTATGTGAACAGAACCACAAAGGAAAAAGGAATTATGACACTGAGAGCACTAAACGGACAAAACATGCTTTCTCCAAATTAGTGCTACTTCCACCCTCACATTTATCTTTGGCCTCTGGACAGTAAATTTCCCTTGAAATCTTCCCCTCTGTGGAGTATCCTTTACTGAATAAGTCACTTTATTCAATAATCTACTACCGACCTCTGCCTGGGGGGAGAGAATCAAGTTAAATGCATCTGATCTCATATGTAGAGATTTCAAAATATTCATGGAAAATGGAATTAAAATATGAGTTTATTTTGGTGCAAAAGAATTTTGAAATATATGCATAACTTTTTCACAATGTGCGTTTTTATAAACTTTCTGTAGACCCCTCGTACTACATAAAACTCAATTATAATTTTTTAATGGTGTTTTTGAGGGATGTAAAACTCATTAAGAACATCTGAGATAGACTGCTAATGGTTATGGTAGTTGAAGTTTTAATTTAGGAGCTTAGAGTGTAGCGCATCAGCAACATACAATGCTCTGCAAGACTGACCGCATGGGAAGATTCCGGATTTGTGTCTAGGTACCCACATCCCTGTGATCTGGGGCTGGCTGAGGCTGGAAGTTGATCATAGAGTCAGGAGGAAATAAAGGAGGGTGAGAGGAAAGGAACCATGGGGGGAAAGAAGCAAAACATTTAAGGGACACAAAAATGGAAAATTATCTGTTGATAACATGTATGATAACATCTTTAACTAGACTAATATACCATGTATTCATACTGGGAAAATTCATTTTACAAGTAGTAATGACAGACAGTAATTAAATGTATTTAAAAAAAAAAAAAAGAAAAGAAAGACCCTGCTGAAGGTGCTATCTCTGTCTTTCTCTCCCCCACCTCTCTGTCTGTCTCTGTGGCTCCTGGAAAAAAAAATAAATACTCACCTTTTTTTTTTTTTTTTTTAGTTTGCTGAAGGGTCCATGCATTTGACAGAGAGAGACAGAAATCAAGAGAAAGAGAGAGGAAAAGGAGAAAGCACCTTTCCACAGGGAATGGCCATGCTGCAATCCCTTCTCTTTCAATCTCCTCTCAGGATTTTGGGCATGCATACACATACCTGGTGTGTTTTTGAAGCTTCACAGTCTGGGACTTAAATCACGCAGTGGGCATGTGGAATCCCACCACCTTAAGCTCATGCCACCTACTGGCCTGATACATATACTTTTTAAATAATTAAATGTGAATTCAAACAATGCAATGCCATGTTTTACACAGGCACACACATGCACATAAACACACAAGAGTTGTTACTGATCTGCAGGGCTCTTTATAATCCTGTGACCATGACTTCATTTGAATGATGAATCTCTGTTCACCTTGCTCAGTGGATTGATTGATTGACTGATAAGAGATTTTTGTTATAGGGCATGTATGCTTGCCAGAGAGAGAAAGAGAGACAAAAAGTGAGAAATCACCCCCTGAGGAGATGGCCACACCACAATCCCTTCTCCTCCATTCTTTGCTCAGGATCTTGGGCATGAATACTCACCCAGCATGCGTTTTAAGCCACCAGGTACAGGACTCAAGCTGCAGTCGACTACATGGAAGTCCAGTGACATAACCATCAGGCCATCTGTTGGTCCCACTGGATATCTTTAAAGTGGCAAAATCAGGACTGAATCCATTAGAGCATGTGCACAGTAGCATAAGAATACCTGCAGTTTCCTGGAAATATCCCGGATCAAATCCCAGCTGCTGACCTTTGCCTTGATGGACACCATGGTTCTAACTGTGTACCATAATGTAATCTCCAATGTCCCCAAATCCTCTTATTTATATGTTCTTAGGTATCTGTCAAATATCAGATAACATACTCGAACTTATATTTCTAGACTCTATTATAATTCAAATCCTTCTAATTTGATATGCAAAACTTGTTACTTTTTTCCTTTAGAATTATTTTATTAAATCATAAGTGTATAAAACTTAACTCTACACACGCACTTAAATCGTTTAAAGGAAAAATGTTATGTCTTATTACACCATGATCCTGATTAATAGCTTTTCAAAACTTTGAGAAAAATCTTTAAAAAGTTTCACATGTCACCTGAAACTTACATTATCAAAGAAGGATTGCCTCTACACTCTTACAAAGACCACTAGAAACAACAATTAAAAAGCTAAAAACTTGTTACCATAATCATTTCTCTGTTAGTCATTATTAAGATGGCACTCAATTATGGTATAGTTTTAATGGGTAAAAGTTCATACACTGTGCACAAAATTACTCATTTTTGTGAGAATATCAACTCTTCCATGCCATGAGAAGTCTTTAGAACAGTGGTCCCCAATATTTTTGGCACCAGAGACTGGTTTCCATGAATTGGGGGGATGGTTTATGAGAGCATTCAAACTGGATCCCTTGCATGTGCAGTACACAGTAGGGTTTGTGCTCCTATGAGAATCTATCTAATGGTGCCACTGATCTGACAGGAGGTAGAGCTCAGTGGTCATGAGCATGATGGGGAGCAGCTATAAAGACAGACGAAGCTTCATTTTTTCACCTTCTACTGGGCAACCCAGATTATAACAAGCCATGCTAGTCCATGGCCCAGGAACTGGGAACCCTGCTTTAGAAAATAGCTCTGATTGGGCCAGCAGGTGGCATGGAGGTTAAGTCAACTGGATTCCACATAGCTGACTGTGTGGTTCAAGTCCTGGACCTAGCAGCTTGAGAATCACACCAGGTGCATGTGCATGCATGCCCAAAATCCGGAGAAGAGAAATGGAGAAGAAGAAATGGATATTGCCATTTCTTCGGGGGTGTATGTATGGGGTGGGGGTTCTCTCCCTCTCTCTCTTTCTGGTAAGCTAATGTGCCCTATAGTAAAACAAACAAATCTCTGATTAAATAACATTTAAGTACCACTTACAACCTGTGCTAAGTTCACCAGTTATGACATGTACTACAGGATATTCTGCCAAGAATCTAGACAAATGTAGACTATAATAACTTCCAGGTTTTACAGGTTGGGGAACTGAGAATCAGTGATTATCGATCCACACCTGAAGCTACTATCATATCAAGTCTGCTGAAGTTTGCTATGCTGCACATACCTCCCTAGCACAGCACATCCTGCTTTTAGATTCTCTGGCATTCTTGCTTCTGATTTTTGGGCAGAAGGAGTCAAGCATGCAAACATCACAATTAGCATCAGCCACATGTTGAGTACATGTCTCAATTTCCTGTTTCTGCAAATGTTCCTCAACTATAACCTGTATGACAACTGTCATCCTTCTATCCTTCCATCTCTGCTCAAAGAACCTACTCTAACACATTTCTGTGAAATCGAGTCACTGGCAAAGATTTGAACACCAGCATATACTCCAAGGGGTAGGGAAGGGTAGGCTGTTTTGTTTCATAAGCACCTAGTAGTTCTCAGCACTGACCTCCTCTGAGCACACTCAAGAGAAGATGAACACCTATGCACTTGGACCCGATACATGCACACTCATGTAAAATGTTTTTTTTATTTATTTTAATAGGTCCTAAATAACATTATATTATTCACTAGTAAGATCATCTTCAGAAAATCAGAGGGCTAGAAGGGCATTCTATTATTAGTAGTTCTTTAGAATTTATATGAAGGATGTTTCTTTTTTTAATCTCTCATGCTCACTCCTTTACTTTCTCTATTCTGTCATTCATTTCATATTTTTTAGTATTCTCTATGTATAAAAAAATCTGGAGCCCAGCAGGTGGTGTATGGTTAAGACACTGGACTCCCACATGGCCGACCACACAGTTCGAGTCCAGACCCAGTGGTTTGAAACTCACGCTGGGTGCATTTGCGTGCATGCACAACAGGAGAATGGAGGAGAAGGAAATGCAGTGTGGCCATCCCCTTGGGGGATGATTTCTCACTTTCTCTCTGTGTCTTTGGTGAGTACACTTGCCCTTTAACAAAAAATCTAAAAAAAAAAAAAAAAAAAAAAAAAAAAAATCTGTATTGGGACCAGTAGTTGGTGTAATGGCTATTTTGCTGGACTCCCATGTAGTCGACCATGGTTCAAGTCCCAGACCTGGTGGCTTAAACTCATGCTGGGTGCATGTGCGTGCGTGCCCAAGATCCCGAGAAAAGAAGGGATTGCGGCATGGCCATCCCCCCGAGGGTTGATTTCTCACTTTCTGTCTCTCTAGGTCTCTCTTTCTGGCGAGCACATGCACCCTATAGCAAAAACCTCTCCCCCCCAAAAAAAATCTGTATTGTAATGCCATAAATTTATCAGCCAGACTTCCTGAACATTCCAATAAATGTTTTCTCATTTCTTGGAACAAACACACTTAACTACCCTTAAGAACCCCAGACAGTAACTTTTACCATTTTAGTCTTTTCAGCTGCTAAAAGCAAACTATTTCTGAGCTTTGATATTCTCTATAGCAAAAGATAATTTTTCCCAATTATAAGAAACATAAGAGAATTTAGGAAAGAAACTATAAAGATATATTTTATATAAAGGAAAGTTAAATGTTTTCAATTTTGGCTAGTGTTATATCTTTTGGCTATATTCCTGGACTGAAAACCAGAACTATGATAATACACTTTCAGGACCCATTCCCCAAGCAGGTTCATGTAGAAGTTCATGTGATTCTAATTACAGCCCTATCAAGTAGATAGCCGGGTATTAATAGATCACTTAGAGGGTGTAGAAATCGTGTATCAAATGTATCAGATGACTTCTCCAGTATCAACACAGAAGTAATGATACAGCCTCTTTGGAAGGCAGCCCAGGATAGTGGGATAAGAATGGATTTGAGAGTCATAAAACCAGAGTTTGAAACTGTGTAATAACTGTGTGATTTGGGAAATAATCTCTCTCTCTTTCTCTCCACGTGTGTGTGTGTGAGTGTGTGTGTGTGTATTCTTTTCCTCTATAAAAAGAAATTAGGTTGAGCTACTTGAAATTGCCAATATGCAATCTTTTTTGACCTACAAAAATGGTAATTTCATTTGGTTCAACCCCAGAATAATGCCAACTTAACACTTTAAAAAGTTATTCTGAATGTTAAAGCTAATACTCTATTTAAAGCAACTAGCAAGGAGCCTGGTACAGAGAAGTGCTAGACAAGCGTTTGTTCTCCCTGCCCTTCCAACATGAGGCCTCCAATATCAGCACATCCTCTCACTTGCGAACCAGCCAATCATCCCACCACGTAGTTGCTCCATCCCTTTGTTTTTTTCTTTCATATTTTTGCCATAGGTCGTGTTTACTCACTGGAAAGAGACGGAGAGAGGGAAAGTGAGAAACCACCCTGCAGGGAGATGGCCATGTTGCATGCCCTTCTCCTCTAGTCTCCTCTGGAGATTCTGGGCATGCACACACACATATGCCCTGCATGATTTTCAAGCCACCAGGTCTGGGACTCAAACCTTAGTAGGCCAGGTGGGAGTTCAGTGCCATAACTACCATGCCAACTGCTAGCCCCTCTCCACCCATTTTTAGATTCTGGACAATGCAAAATACATTACCTAAATGTATTTTATAATACATTAGCAAAAATATCCATCTATTTTGAAATTTCAGGAGGTACTCATAATCACTATTGATTGTGCAGTTTAATTCATCACTGTGAGGTTTTTCCATTCTGCTCTCAGGTGGAGTCACTCCTGTCTTAAACCTACACCTTCGCGATCCTCTCAACAGTCACCTAAACAAGGACACCACGCATTTGTCTTTGACTGAAATTTAATACCATGTGGGTTGATGGCCAAACATTTATTTGAAACATTCAATAATAACCAGATAATGTAGATATGGTCTCTGGGTTATCTAGTAAACTGGCAAATTAGAAAATCAGTGAAGGGGAGAAAAACTAAGCAATGTAATTAGGAAGTTGTAAAATGAAGCTGATGCAGAATCAGACAAAGCTGGCACCCCAAATCCCTGTTACCACCCTCCTGTATTATCACTACCTGTACCCTCGGAGTCTAGGGAAACACAAAGTGATTCATAGAGGGCTGGCTCTACAGTGTAGTGGTTAGACGCTGCACAGAGAAAACCAGATCCCACATGGCCCACCAGGGTACAAGTCCTGACCTCCCAGAGACATGCTGGACACACATGCACACAGGATCCTGATAGGATGGAGAAATGGAAGAAAAAGAATTGCAGCCTGACCAAGCCCCATTGAGGGGTGCCTCCTCTCTCTCTTCATTCACCCCTCTCTCTCAAGCAAGTAGACATCCTCTGGCATTTAAAAAAAAAATTCCAAAAGATAAAGACTCAGGACCCAAGAATGTTTTGTGTCTGGTAAGAGTACTTTTTCCATCCATGAGTTCAACTTCAAGATGATAATTAAATCAATGAAGAATGAAAGAGGCTACACAAAGAAATGACTGATCTGATGATCAGCAGAGTAATAAATGTTCTAACCATTCACACACTCATACAAGTAATTAGAAGTCTTGAGCATTTGAGAACATCAGTGTTTTTTTTTTTAAGTAAGTGTGTACGAATGTCCATATTGGGACCAGCAGTTAGAGTAATGGCTATGTTGTTGGACTCCCATGTAGTCGACCATGGTTCGAGTCCCGGACCCAGCAGCTTAAACTCACGCTGGGTGCATGTGCTTGCATGCCCAAGATCCCAAGAGGAGAATGAAGGAGAAGAGATTGTGGCATAGCCATTCCCTCTGGGGGTGGGGGTGGGGGTGATTTCTCGCTTTCTGTCTCTCTGTCTCTCTCTGTATTTCTGGCGAGCACATGAGCTCTATAGCAAAAACCTCTCCAAAATAATAAATAAATAAATAATAAAAAACAGAATGTCCATATTAATTCATCTGAAGCATAGACCTTGTTTTTATTCAGATTATTTTCATTCTTTCCTCCTTTCTCAATGAGCATTCATTCCTAATGACTTCCTACAGTTTATTACAGTAATCACAAAGCTGATCAGTCCTTGAATCACTGTCTGAGTGTGTATCATGTACTCAGCACTATCCCAGAGGCCAGATAAACATTAGAGAATGCTTGCGTAGTACTTCCTAAAGGATTTTTTTTCCCACTATTTAAACAAGAATCGCAGTGTTGTATAAATTTTCAACATCATCCAACAACTACTGCCTAGTCACTTGTTGCTTGATAAAAGCACCATCAGGGCATGGCCATCTTTCCCTCAGCAGAAGCTTCATGTAGCACCCTGTTTGAAGAGGTAACAAATACCAATCGTATAGGATGCCCATGCTTAACTCCACTGCTTCGTGCTCAAGTTTTGCTTCTGATACTTATAATTTGCAAACCTCAAGAACCTTGAGTAGTAACTCTTCTTGCTAACTTTTACTACCACGAACCCAAAGGAAATGCTTCTCATCACATAAGACTAGCGAAAAGAGCTGTTTCTGGAGACTGTGTAAAGCCAGTTAAATAGGAAAGCCTCACTGAGAGGAGGCAATAGATTTAGCATGCCTTTAAATAGAGTAAGATTCGAATTGCATATTTTTGAATTGCAATAGACCAAGACTACTCAGTACTATGGGTCTTGTAAATGTCTGCATAGGCAGTGAGGAAGGGAGAACATAGAGTAAATCCACCTACTAACTTACGTTAGTAAGAAGCCACAGAGGTAAGACCACACTCTCAAAAAAAAAAAATCAGTAAGTATGGGATTTTTACACTATAAAGTTCCTGTCTGTGCAAAGGACAACAGGGCAATGTTGTTTGACAAACCATTTATTTGGAATCGTTAGCATCGACTTAGAGTGAGTCAACAAAAGTGGAGTTCATGTCTCTCCTCCATTCAATAGAGAACGCTGTGTTTCCTTGACAACTGAGAATGTTTGGTTGAGCTATCAGGTTTCCTTCTACTTTCTTTTTTTTTTTTAAGAATTATTTAATTTTATTTGTTACTATTATTATTTTTAATTTGCTACAGGGCATGTGTGCTCACCAGAGAGAGACAAAGAGAGAGAAAGCAAGCTGTGGGGTCAAGGACTCAAACTGCAGCTGGCCATTTGGGAGTCCAGTGCCTTAACCACCACACCACCTGCTGGTCCCTCTTCTACGTTCAAAGTGCAAACAAGGAAGGAATTTCTGGGACTCAAACCACACAGTCAGCCATGTGTGATCTAGCTACCTTAACCAGCATGCCACTGGCTGGCCTTAATAAGAAAGTTTTATACTTCAAGGTTAAAACAAATTATCAACTTTTCTTCGAGCATCCGTGGGAGAAAAACAAATAAATCATAAAGTCAGGCCTCATCACGTCCCTATTTAAATTAATCTAATTCTGCTTGTTTGTTTGCTTTTTATTTCAATCTGACATAGGTCAATATCTTAAAGTGTTCTACAAGGGGTATTCAAAAAGTTCAAAGAAAATGTATATTATGAAAAACTATACATAGTCTCCAAAATTTCTTTGCACCAATAAAACTGATTGTTTTTGTTTTTTTTGTTTTGTTTTTGCTATAGGGTGGGTACAATTGCCAGAGAGAGAGAGTGAATAAAAAGAGAAATTGCCACCAAGGAAAGATGGTTGCACTGTAATACCTTCTCCTCCATTCTCCTCTTGGGATTTTGGGCGTGCAATCACACACTCTCAGCATGATTTTCAAACTACCAAGTTCAGGACTTGAACCATGGAATTGGACATAGGAGATCCAGCCACCTTAACCTTCACACCCTCTGCAAGCACTACAAGCTTGTACTTTAATTTCATTTTTCCACAAATTTTTTGAAGTAAACTCGTACATATTTTTAAAGTTTATACATATTGCCAAATAACCCTCTTACAGGATTTTACTAATTTTCATTATTATCAATGTGTGTAAGAAGATTCCGGAAACACAAGCAGTCTCCCAGTGTGAAAAATTAGAAACACAACCCAATTTTACTACCATACCCTTCTAATGTTTGCTAATATGTTCTTGGAATTCTGACCAAGTTCATTATGTTTACAGTTTTCTCTATGGTAAAGTTTTTCTTTCTTTCTTTTTTTGAGAGATTTTTAGTATAGGGCATGTGCCCTAGCTGGGGAGACAGAAAGTGAGAAATCACTCTCAGGGAGTTTGGCCACACTTCAATCCCTTCTCCATTCTCCTCTCAGGATTTTGGGCACACACACCCATTGTGAGTTTCACGTCTCTGGATTTGGGACTTAAACCACAGTCAACCATATGGGAGTCTAGCACCTTGACCACTACACCACCTACTGGCCCTGGTAAAGTTTTTCTCAAAAATGTCTAACTTTATAAAAATTATGAGTTTACAAATGAGTTATAACAAATTTTTATTAGTACTCTTTTTTTTTTACAACTGTAATTAAAGCAATTTTAATAGTACTTTTTGGTAGACCAGCAGATTGTGTAATGGTTACATGGCTAGACTCCCATGTAGTTGACCATGGTTCAAATCCCAGACCCAGTGGCTTAAAACTCAGGCCAGGCATGTGTGCATGCATGCCCAAAACCCCAAGAGGAGAATGGAGGAGAAGAGACTGTAGTGTGGCCATTCCCCCCGGGGCAGGGGGGGGTGATTTCTCGCTTTCTGTCTCCCCATCTCTCTCTGACACTCTGGCAAACACACATGCCCTATAGCAAAAAAAAAAAAAAAAAAAAAAAAAAAAAAATGGAAAGAAAAACAAACAAATACTCTCAAAACAAATAGTACTTTTTTGCCTTAGCCATAATTAAAAGGGAATTATTCTTTACTCTTTCGGTCTTTTCATAGAGCAGCTTCAAAATACCTAAGCTCTAAATTTAAACTACATCTTGATTGGGTAAATTCAAGTTGGTTTTCATCAAGTTAGTTTTCAAAATGTGATCATGGAGGCTGTATTTTCTGAGAATATTTACATTTAACAATTTTTTATTGCATGTATTTATTTTTTTATTTATTTAATAGCCAGAGAGTACATGTATTTGCCAGAGAGAAAGACACAGAAGAAAGAAAAAAAGAGAGAGGAAGAGGAAGAAAGCAGTCCCCAGTGGGGCATAGTCCTGCTGCTGTCAGCCCTTCTCCATTTCAACATCCTGCTAGGGTTTGGGACACCCTGGATGTACACACATCCAGCATGTTTTTTCAAGCTTCCAGGTCTGGGATTTGAACAGTAGTAGTCCATGTGGGATCCAGCTCTTTTAACCATTAGGCTACAGTGTCAGCTTTTCTATTGTTTTTATATGTATGGGCTCAGGATAAAATTATTGGGTCATATATGAAGGGAGGTCTCCAAAAATTAGTAGAAAATGTGTGTTATTATATGAAAAAAATATGAATGGGGGCCAGTAGGTAGTGTGATGGTTAAGGCACATGCCTGATCACAGTTGGAGTACTGAACCTGGTGGATTGAAAATCACACTGGGCACATTAGCACGCATGCTCCAAAATCCTGAGAAGATAATGGATGAGAAGGGATTGTGTCATGGTCTTCCCTCCTGTGATTTCTCACTTTCCCTCTCTGTCTCTCTCTGGTGAGTGGACACACCCTATGGCAAAACTGTAAAATAAATAAACAAACCACGTATGGATTTCAAATTTTTTTGTACCAATGCAAACTCATATTTTAATTTCACTTTTCTATAAAGCTTTTCGAGTCTCTTTATATGGCAATTAATTTCAAAAGTGACCCTCATTTTTCAAACATATGTTAAAGCCTGCTCACACATACTCTAGACTTGATTATGTAGCTTGTTTTTTTCAATGGAACAGTAGTGAACTTCAAACAAGAGACCTTTAGAAACATTTACATGTTTCTACTTCCTCTCACTGATCTCTGACTCACCCTGAGAACATGCCTAGGCTGGACATACAGAAAAAATGCTGAGACTAGTCAACCACCAAAGATGTGGGAGCACTCAGCCAAAATCGGTAGGATTGCTTAACCACCCCCCTGCTGACAGCAGACATATGACTCGATCTAACCAACACTAGAAGAACCACTAAACCAATATGTCACCCTGTAAGTAATGATAAATGAAATTTTCTTAAGCTGTTACATAAAAATAACTGATATATGAAATTACTCTTTGAAAAGCAATTCTTCCTTTAGGAGTTTATATTAAAGACACACTTACCATCTCCAAGAAGTGCTGTAACAATTCTTTTCTTATTGCAAACAATGCTATAGGAATATTTATTACAGCATTGCTACTCAAAAGAATATTTATTGCTACATTGTTTGCAATATGAAAATAATAGGAAACTATAAAAATGATCATCATTGAAGGATGGGTTAAAAATCTTTTAAGCTAAAAAAAGTACACGGCAATTAAAAGGCATAAATTAGATTTATATATTTTACATTACCATAACTTGTATTACCAAGTGATAAAAAATGAGCTGCAAAATAATATATGGACCTTTATGTTTTGTAAATATATGTATATATTTATATACATAAGAAAAATGTTTGCAAGTATATAGAACTGTTAACAGTTATTGCCTCTGGGGGATGAGCAAGAAAGTGGTAATGAGAGCGACTTTTCTTTTATATACTTATGCACATTTTAAATTTACAATTATGTGTAGTAGTTTTTGTCCTTTAAAAAATAGGGAAGTTTTTTTTTTAAAAAAAAAAACAACAAAGAAATTTTCTATGGAACCATAAATTACTCAATATACATGTAATGTTTATGAGGCATCAGGAAGGGACACATCTGTTGACAGTCTTGTGTTTGCATACTGCTTGCTGCAACATGAACTTGCTTCTCTGATTCTTCCAGGGCTGAGTAATCATCATCACAATTTTTATAAAATTGGGTTTATTAAGTGCATCCATATTGTTTATGAGTCATAGAAAATATGTTCATTTTCCTATCCATGTTAAAAGCTGCTTGGAGGATTGATGGAGCATTGCTTAGAAAATGTTCAGGAATTCAGATGAAGATGTGTTAGTATAAATCATTACTGGTTACCATATACTCACACATATTTCAAGGATCAGAAATTGATTAAATGCACTTTCTCTCCCTCAGTCTTTCTGTAGCAGCACATGGACCAAAATCTCCTGAGAGCTTGGCACAGGTGCTGGAAGAACTGTTTCTTTTTTTTTGCCAATAAAATCATGACCTAGCAGGGACTGCCTGACCCAGAAGGCAAGTCAGTCAGCCTGCACTGTTTGCAGAGCTTTATGTCAGGTGCTGTGAAAGGAAAAAAAGACCTGAGCTATAAAGTGGTCCTTGACCTTGGGGAATGGCAGTTGGCATTAAGCTGCTTCCCAGTTATATCCTGTGCTGTCCCAGGTTTACTTCATAGTGCACCCCAGTTTTCTTTGCCATATCTTTCATGAGACTTTCACTTATTACCTAGTAGTCTCTTGTTTTGGTAAATATAAATTCTGATCAGAGGAATTAACCCAGACAGGGGAGCAGTCTGCACATTGTGATAAGACATGCATCCCTTTAGGGCTCCATGTGACTAGCTCACACATGTCACTGAACTCTGAAGGAAGAACTGGGAAGGGAAGGGTAATTAACCCATCCAATTACAACCTACTCTGAAGTACAAAGCTCCACAAATCCCACATGGTGTATCTGAGCTTGAGGAGTACTTGTAAAATCTGAGATACCACAGTTCTTGGCTGGCTATCTGAAACAAATCTGAACTTTTAATTAAATATTGTTTCTCTTCTTGTTCCCAAAGGAATAGGTACAACAGCAAACTCATGGGCTGGAAAGTTGTTTTCCACATCAGCATTTTGAAGTGCACTGGGTGGTGATGCATGTGGATGTGTCTGTACTGAGTTTAGTCAGTGAGCCATTATTCACTGGGGTTGCAGTGACCCTGAGGACGGAAGAAGAATGAGTGTGCTGCATGTTGTTGCATGCACCTCCACTCTTTATAAGGCAGTTTGAACCCTTAGTTCATAAGTGAGCCCTTTTTCAAAGGTTTATTTATTTATTTAGCCGTAAGGTACACGCACACTGGAGAAAGAAAGGGGGTAAGTTAGAAATACCCCCCGACCAAGGGGGATGGGCATGGCACAATCCCTTTTCCTCCATTCTCCTCCTAGGATTTTGGCTATTCAATCACACATGCCCAGCATCATTTTCAAGCTGTCAGATCTGGGACTTGGACTATAGTCACCCATGTGGGAGTCCAGCACTTTAATCACCACACCAACTACTGGCCCCTATAAGTGAGTCCTTAAACAAGAGCTTGAGTCCAAACAAAAGTCTAAAAGTCAAGCAGAAGAAATACGGGTTCTTACTTAGGACTAAAGTGAGGGTGCAGTGATCTGGCAGTGAGAATGCCAAAGCCTGTGTCACCAATCCTACAACCCTTGCGCTGCACTAACTATTGGTATTTTATTTTCAAGTCAGGTAACTTCTTAGGCCTCGACTTCTATATTTGAGA
The DNA here is from genome assembly GCA_026018925.1 of Tupaia tana. Taxonomy (NCBI): domain Eukaryota; kingdom Metazoa; phylum Chordata; class Mammalia; order Scandentia; family Tupaiidae; genus Tupaia; species Tupaia tana. The sequence continues at coordinate 14,789,557 of JAKSZU010000021.1, forward strand.
AATGACTTTCAGTATCACAAACTTGGAAGCAACCTTAAGGGTCAGTTAATTCATTTCCAGTTATTTTATTTCCAGGGATTTTTCTACATGACATTAGCTATGTCTTTACATGTAGCTTTTTCTAGAATCCAGTTATTCTTATGGGAACACAGCAGAGGACAAGGATAGCCAAAGGAACTAAATGTGTTCCCCATCTATACCAAATCCTTTAAGGGTGACATCAAGCTATACTCAGCAGTAAAGGCGATGTCAAGACTAGTGGTATGAGTTCCCCTTTCTTGTCAAGTCTGGACATGAAAGACAAGAAAAGTGCCAGGCAGAGGGCTGGCAAACAACAGGTGTTGCCCAAGTACTATGCACATAAACTGCCATCACGAGAGCTTGCTTTCTCCTTGCTTTAAGCTTCTATTTAGCTTTCTAAATCTTTCTGCTTTTATGTCAATGGTAGGAAAGAAAATCAGCCATGATCATCCTTCAAATACCCTTATGAGGCTGTGGGTAGAATGTACCAAGGCAAGTACCCAAGAAAACCTCTTTGATTAAGTCAAACTCCAATAAAAAGCAGCAAAAATATTAACTTTATTTTTGAGTCTGAACTAAGAAGATGCAGAGGTGGGGGAGAATTGAAGTACCTTTAGATAATAAAACTAAGCAAATAAAATAAGACCTGATTTATCCAATACTTTATCTCATTGATTCTATAGAATAATACAATGAGGTAAATGTTTAAAATTCTCCTTAATCAAGAACTTCCATTGCTGGTTAATTTGCAAAATAATGTGAAAGGCCCTTGATTCCATAGTAACTTCTAGGTGTATGCATTCGTCAATTCATGTGAAATTACACACTTAGGACATGTTCATTTTACTGTAAAGTATATTTCAGTGAAAAAGAGTAGGCATAAAAACATTTTCTTTTAATTTTTGCCTTCATCCTAAGGTCCAACTTAAATATCAAGTTCATCAGTAGAAAGAATTTCAATGTTTTTCTCCAGTGCCAATTAGCTATTCTCTTCAAACACACATATGAGGAGACTTTCAAAAAAATACGTCACAAGCAGAATAAAAGTACAAATCTATTTGGGGGTAAAAAAAACTTTGAAATCCATGCATAGCATTTTCATTATATACATTTTTTAATTAAAGAGTTATTTTTATTATTTTAACATTATTTATTTAAATTTGACTAGGGGATAAATATCTTAGGATTAGCAGATGGCTCAGCAGTTAAGTAGCTGGACTCCCACATGGCTGACCATGGTTTGAGTCCTGAGTGAGAGAGCGAGAGAGAAAGTAAGAAAGCAAGCCACAAAATCAGGACTCAAACTGCCAGCGCCCTTAAAGACCATGCCACCTGCTGGCACTCCCTTATATGCATTATCCATGAACATTTTGAATATCCCGCACATTGGGACCAGAAGGTGGTGTAATGGCTATGTCCCTAGACTCCCATGTAGACAACTGTGGTTTGAGTCCTGGACCTGGTGGCTTAAACTCATGCCCTGCGCATGTGTGTGCATACCCAAGATCCCGAGAAGAGAATGGAGGTGAAGGGATTGCGGTGTGGCCATTCCCTGAGGGGTGATTTCTCACTTTCTGTCTCTCTGTCTGTCTCTGTCTTCCTGGCAAGTGCACATGCCCTATAGCAAAAAGCTCTCAAAAAGAGTATCCCGCACATCTCCAGAGAGTGCTAATACAAATCTCCATGTAAAATCATTTTAGAAGACTTAGACCATCTCCACAGCTGCTGCACAATAGGAGGCAGCAAACTTTCTCAAACAACTTGAGCACTGATTTTGTTGCATTGTAATCCAGTCTTTCTACACCTGGGCTGCCAATAGCAATGTAGCATGGTGGTTTCTTTTTTTCTTTTCTTTTCTTTTTCTTTTAGAGATATTTTTGCTATAGGGCATGTGCACTCACTAGAGAGATAGACAGAGAGACAAAAAGTGATGTCACCCCCCCAACCCCCGAAGGGATGGCCATGCTTCAATCCCTTTTCCTCCATTCTCCTTTCGGGATTTTGGGCATGCACACACACATGCCTGGCATTAGTTTCAAGCTGCCAGGTCCAAGACTTGAACTGTGGTCAACTATGTAGGAGTCCAGTGCCTTAACCACTATGCCATCTGCTGGCCCTGCATGGTGGTTTATACAGTAGCACTTTCTCAGTGACAGTGGGCAATTTAGTTAACTTCTCTGTCTTACACTTTTCTCACCTTTAAAATGATCACCATCATAGGATGAATTGTGTTCCCTCTAAAAGATGTTGAAATCCTAACATCTAGTACTCATTTCTCACATACACAAATTCTAGGACCCAAACCTCAGATCTCAAACTGTTGCTCCCAAATTGAAACTGTCTCAGAAAAATCTAAAACACTTCACCAGAGGTCACTTTGGGTCACAAATTGTTTAAAGTGTCATCACTCTCAAGGAGAGAACAGTTTGAATAGGCATCAAAATCTTTTTTTAAAATAATTATTTAATTTTAGTTATTATTATTGTTATTATGTAATTTGCTACAGGGCATGTATGCTCACCAGAGAAACAGAGAAAGAGAGAGAGAGAGAAAATGAGAAAGCAAGCTGCCAGATCCAGGACTCGAACCACAACTGGGCATAAGGGAATCCAGCACCTTAACCGCCACATCACCGCTGGCTCTAGGCATTGAAATCTTAATTTCAAGAATGGACTCCACTGTCCAAGAATTTGAAGCATAAGCCAATGGTTAATAGCATTTTTGAGGGCTGCGGGTAGGAAAGGCAGACATCAAGGCCTTCCTCTGTTGTATATCTTTTGCTGGTCTAGACCAACTATGTTTCATCTTTGCTACTTTGATAATCAAATTATTGATATAAGAATTCTACCAAAACATAATACTTTGTCCTTTACTTAACTTTCACAGCAAAGGAACAGAACAAGTATCTCTCATCAAACAGAAATCCACTTAATAAAATTCAGAATAAAAAAATGTGATTGAGCCACCAATAATTTTAACACCAACTTCTTGAATATAAACGTCCAGTGTCACAATGTTGACCCTGCCATCTTGTCCCTACTATATACCCCTTATCCATCAGTGGCTTAGAAAAGTCTAAACTCTGTTAACAGTTGGAATTTTGTGAACCTTTAATAAAAACTGGTTTACAAACACCCCAGCAGTGTAAATCAGTATACTGAAAATTATAGGCTATACATTCTTCATGATCCTGGCAGAAAACATGGCATGATAAAACTTGGCCATTTCAGCAGAGTTTAATAAAAGAACTATTTACAAAAACATGGGCAAGATAGAGGGATGTTGCACAGTCAGGGGTTAGTAACCATGAAGAACCTCTACTATCTGTAACCTAAGGAGCAAGGGGAGGAGGCAGGTATTAGAACCCAGAAGGGGGACAATCTCATGTAAAGAACTCCCTGACAGACATTGTGACTTCAGTCCAAGGATGCAATGAGTCCATGGCAACCCCAAAGGGAAGAAATCATCAGGAGAATAAATATCTTGGGACCAGCAGATGGCTCAACAGTTAAGTAGCTGGACTCCCACATGGCCGACCATGATTTGAGTCCTGAAGCCATTGGCTTGAAACTTATGCCCAGCGCATGTGTGTGCCTGCCCAAGATCCTGGGAGGAAAATGGAAGAGAAGGGATTACAGGGTGGCCATCCCCCCAGGGGAGTAATTTCTCACTTTCTCTCTCACTGTCTCTGTCTCTGTATCTCTCTCTCTTGCAAGTGCTCATGCCCTAAGGTAAAAAGGTCTACAAAAACAAAAACAAAAAAGAAGAAGACATCTTGACCTTCCTCTCCTTCTGTTCAGTTTTTGGAAATTGTTTCCCACACACTAATCTCAACTGAATACCAGAAAACTAGAAATTTTACGGATATAATATCCCTAAAGATTAACTTCTAAGGATAGCGAGCAGTGTGAAGATTAGGTCAAATAGATCAATGTGGAGAACGAGTTAAATAGGCGGTATCTAACATAACAAGTAATACTGGACAAGTCATGCATTTCTCTCTTTTTTTTTATTCATGACAGAGAGTACATGCATGCATATGAGAGGCACCCTTGACAGGGTCTCCTCACACCTCAATTTTCTTCCTGCAATCTTCAGCTTGTCAGTATCCTGAGTATGCAAGAACACATTCAAGTACCTAGCCTGTTTCCAGGCCAACCCAGAGATCCACCCTAAGGTCAACCATGTGGCTTCCAGCACTGCAGTTCATTTAGCCACCAATTGCATTACCAAGCTGGGCCAAATCATGGACCACTTTGAACCTACATTTGTCCATACTTGAATCTCAGCATCCAGTCCAGAGCTGACTCAGTAAGCTTGTGTTGAGTGGGGACTTAGTCTGTGAAATAATACATTGAAGACATATGAGCTCCACAGCTCCTTGCAATGATAACATTCTCTGATGACTAATACGTTGATGATCCTCAAATATCATTCAAAGATCGTTGTCTGATCAAATTGAAGAGGTCATCATTGCTAAATACGATTTTAAAATCCAAATCTTTTGCTTTATATTCTGTTATCTCTTCCATATGAAAATACAAAAATCAATTGTTCAAGTGTTACTTAATGAGATGTATAAAGAGAAGAACAACCAAAATATTTGGGTGGAGACGTGAATGAGAAATGGCAAAGAAAAAGAAAAATCACTTTGATTATGAACTTAGTCACATCAATAATATTTATAGCTCATGAAAGAAAAAACTCCGGTATTTCATAATGCTAGGAGATGGAGCATATTTCTGGAAATATTCCTATAATTTTTTTCAGTACTTTGTTTCAGAAAGTATTTTGTGTACTACTAATTTGTACTAATTTGTATTCTTGGTTCTCAAATTAATATACTAGTAAGTGTTCACGTCTATTTTCTATTTTGAAAATTATCATTCACATTTCATCAGAAATATATGATCATGAATTTAGATACGTATTTTGAAAATATTTGCTACTTATTTTACTGTTCACCAATGTTTAACTTAGAAGTCTGCAATATCTTTTTAAATGACAAATCATATTTTTCTAGCAATAATTTTATTTCTCAGAAATTATACACACAGGTACATATTGAATTGCTTAGTGTTGTTAGCAGAAAGCAAGCTAAGAACATTGTATTTCCTTTCAGGTATTTATTTTTTTTAAATTTCCTATCCCTAAAGTTTCTTCATTGGTATAAGAAGAGCCACAAAAATGATTTTTAGTTACCCCACTCATTCTATAATCAGATCTCCCACTCGGCGAAGTTTAAGTCGGTACTGGCTAATTTATCCCTGAGAAGTTATTCTCAGAGTATTTTGTTTCTACTTGGTCTTGACCTATTTTCCCCAAAGAGTCCAATCCAACTGTTTTCTTGTATTTTTCACTAAGTATTTATGTTCTGGAGGAAAATGCTCCCTTAGAACTCCTCCAATTATGTCTCTAAAGTACTTTTCTGCTTTCTTGTTCCCCTTTTCTGTTCTCCATTCCAATCATTTCCTTATTCTTTAAATAAACTTCTTCAGATCTACAATGCTTTCTCAATGACATAAAAGGTCACAGAATTAATTGGTAAGAGTGTCAAAATTTAACAAGTTTTCTTCCAAAATTTTCTTCCTTTGAATGCTCTTCTCTTCCTCACTGTTTAAACTCTTTCCCAAGAACTCTCTTTTCCAATGGGAAAAGAATGTTCCCAGAAACCTGAGATGACTTTTCTGGCTCCTTCTGATATTTCAATTGCACAGCTGGGATATGATCCCTAGAGCTTTGATTAACAAGTAGGCAATTTAACCTCAATTCTATTCCTTGTAGTAAACAGCAAATGAGGCCCATATTTCACTTAAAAATTCTAACCTGAAAAGAAAAACCTTCATGGTCTCCTCTTGAAACACTGGTTTATAAAGACATGGAAAGAATGTCCTATTCTGAGAGAGTGTCTTGGCAGCTGAGATGAGATCTGATAAATTGTCCTTTGAAATCATTAAAATTGCTATTAAAAAAGTATGTTTGACATCTTAATAGGAAAATGACAAAATAAAATGTCAGTATTCCCACTTCCCTACCTAAGGCTCTAATAGACACCCTCTAAATGATGGTGACTAACGCCTGCTGTCAGGTTTTGCGTTCACATGCTACAAAAATAATTCCTCTAAATATTCTTAAGAAAGTCAGAAGCGTGTGTCAGCCATCTGTCTGTTCTAATTCGTATTTCATTATACTCCTACCATTTCTTTGAGATAGATTCCAGTTTTGTCCCTTTATTTCCTTAAATTGACCTTTTGGGTAGTCGGGAGGACTGGCCACCTGAATGCATCTAGTGCACTGATAGCATGTGCAGCAAGGTCCTCCCTGCCAGGCCCAAAGTTAATACCTCTTCTGCATGAAACTGCAGAGTCTCTATGAGGAGCTCTGCACATTTTGTCTATGTTTAACCCAGAGTTCTGTGAAAGAACTGGCAAGGATCAGACCCAACAGGCACTTAGTGAGCCAACCAAGCATCAGGCCCTCTGCTTGGTGTTTCCATGAGCTGCTTTCACCCATGCTATGAATGGAAAGGGAAGATCGAGCAGCAAAGTCCTGAACCACTGTAGCCCACAGAGCTGTAAGGGCAACTCAGAAGATATACCACCAGGTTATGTAAATCTAAAGTTTAATTTCCATTTCTACTCCTTGCTTGACAAAAGCAATTTCAAACATCTATCATCAGGACACACACACAAATCAAAGATATTCTAGCCCCCACAACCAAAAAAAAAAGGACATGGGTCTCTGGAAAATTAAAACAGACCCAAGGAGGAAAAGGCGAAATTAGCAATCATAAACTGATTCTAATCCTTGCTCTGGATAAGATTCTGAAGTAAAATCACATCACACACAGCAAGAACAGTGTGAAACTGCAAGAATTCACACAAGCTAAAAAGTAGGTCCTTAGCCATTCCATAGAAGGAGGTGTTGCCACTTGTTTCTCAGTGAGGAGGAAAAAGAAACTGATGTTTCAACACACTGTTGTTCCCTCTGCAGTCTGTCATACATAAATGTATATAAGCATACACAGTTCTCCCAAAAGAGTGCGATTTCAACATCCTTAATCAATTCTTTCGCAGCCTTTATACAGTCCATTATGAAATAACCGTCTAGTATTGTTATGAATAGATAGTTGGTGTGGGTGAATCGTACTTGCATGTTTTATCTGAGAATTATATGTAAGATTCAGGAGTCCAGCATGGTCCACTCCAGGCAGCAGCCTCCAAATGCTCTAGGTGCTACACATGACGCCACTGTGCTGAAAGAAATCAGGGTAGCATCAGGCTACTTCTATCTATACAGTTGCCTCTCTAGTTTGAAAGAGAAGGAAAAATGGGCATATTTCTAATTGGACAGCCCCCTCCCTGGTGCAGACACTGTGGTAGGATGGGCCAATGGAGAAGAAAGAGAAAGGAAGAGGAAAGGCTGAAGGATGTAAAAGGAGAAGTCTGGCCTGTGAGCAACAGATGAATGTAGTGAGAGTGATGGGTTAATGAAAAGGGACCTAAGAGGCATTACCTGAAATCTTCAAGTGCTTGAACTTAAAGCAAAGGTGTCTAAACAACTAGGGTTAGAAGTACTCCAAGTATATCCCAAACCCATGAGTCTGCAGTGCTCCAAGTATATCCCAAACTCATGAGTCTGCAGTGCTCCAAGTATATCCCAAACCCATGAGTCTGAAGTGCTCCAAGTATATCCCAAACTCATGAGTCTGCAGTGCTCCAAGTATATCCCAAACCCATGAGTCTGCAGTACTCCAAGTACATCTCAAGACCATGAATCTGCAGAGCTCTGGGAGAAGTCTCAAACTGCTACATAGATAGAACTCATCCTCATAAATGAGTACATATTAAATTTTAAAGTATCTTACCAAAGCCGTCAAAGTAACATATTACAAATGAAATGTTTAATTAGTATGAATAGAAAAATAGCCAGAAATAGGAGACATGGATTTTGACTTGAGTTTTCATGACAGCGAGGGGGTTGGAAAATGATCTATTCCAACACATAAAATACACTTTTCCTCCTACATTATACAAAGAATGGATGTCGTTCACCTAATGAAGTGTGATGGAAGTGTAAAGAGCCAGGCAGCCCTGCCTTAAAAAATGGATTCTGCCACCTTTTTGCTGTACAGTATTACACAGGTCATTTATCAATAGTAAATCAAAAGAGTTATTGTCTTGAAAAAACTAAAGCAGATAATATATGAGATGGCCCAAAACACCATGCTCAAAGATCATAGTTTAATATATGTTTCTCCATTTCTTTTTAATCCCAAAATTCTTGATAAATATTGATCAAAGAGTGGACAGTAACTGACATTTCTATAAACTTCACCAGGTACTTACAGAGTTCTCAAGAGGTGCCATGCTATAGAATTCTGGGGACTAAAAAGTAAGTATAATTGGTGTGACCCTCTTCATCAACTTAGGTTACAAATTTGGTTTGGCTCAGGCTAATTCCACACCCTAGTGGTTATGGGAACAGAATTCCACTTGACCCACAGTTCAGGCCTTGGAAAAGACACTAGTCACATGCACGTGTATACCCAAAATGCCAACAGGATGGAGAAATGGAGGAGAAGGGACTGTGGTGTGAGCATGCCCCATCAAAGGTGCTTTCTTAATCTCCCTCTCCTTCTGTGTCTGTCTCTTGGTCTCTCTCTCTCTTTTCTGGTGAGTCCAAGTGCCCTCGTACAGTAAACAAACAAATCATTTGGCTTCATCCTGTATAAGCACATTGGCAGGAAGCCCTGTAACTCCCTCTGAAAAATGCTCTCAAGCCCCATTCCAAATTGCACAAACATCCTGGAGATTCACTGATTTCAAAAGGGGTTAGCCCAGCTCCCCCATGTCAAGCAGAGAGAAACATTGGAATGTCCTATCAAATCACTGATGCCTGCTGGTCACTGGCCTGCATGACCCCAAAAGGCTGAGTGCTGAATGCTGTGGTCACACCAGTGCTGCCAGGCCTCTATTCAACCGTGGGTTGCTTCTCGTCTAGACCTCAAGGTGACCATTCTCTCTCTTATATGAACACAGGCCAGTATTTCTCAAAAGACAACACCAAAGCATTTCCCATGTGTTGAAACAAGTTCCTCTTTCAACCAAGAGAAATTCTGCACCATCTTCTGTCTCAGAGATCAAGAATTAAAGCAAAGGCCAACAAAGTACTGTCAGTAGACCAGTTTTAGCCCACTGTCTACTTCTATATGACTCATGGTCTAAGACTAATTTTTTACATTTCAAATGGGCGATATGGAGAGGATTTTGTGAGACATGGAAACCATGTGAATTCCAAATTTCACTGTTCATAAGCAAAGTCTTACTGAAATACAGCCATGCTTACTCACTTAAGAATTGTTTATGGCACATTTGGTGCTACAACAGCAAAGTATTTCTTGAATTATTGTGACAGAGACCAGATGGCTGGCAAGCCTAGAACATTCACTATCTGCCCCATTAGAGAAGATGTCACTGACCTCTAGGATAGAGACTCAGTCCTCTCTCATTCAAAAGGCTTTCGGGCCCCTCATATAAATTGGTCCATAGCTTTCTCCTGAAAGTTTTGCAGTCCTAGGGGAGATAGATTTTTCTAGTCCTAAATAGCACAAAAGGAGGAGTTACCCTCTTTGCCCAGGCAGCAATACCAACCCTCCTCATATTTGTATAACAAAGAGGGCCTCACTTAAAGGGTGCTTACAGTTCTCCGCCCATCTAGAGACACAGACATCATCTTCTACCAAAAAGAAAAATAAAGCACCCACCCCTTATTTTTTAAAATAATTATTTATTTTGTTTATTATTATTTTTGTAACTTGCTATAGTCATCAGAGAGAGACAGGGGGTCAGGGGAGAGTGAGAAAGCAAGCCGCCAGGTCCAATAGGACTCAAACCATGGTCAGCCATGTGGGAGTCCAGTGCCTTAACCACCACACCACCTGCTGACCCCAAGCATCTGTTATATTAGGTGACTCCCACTCCTCATACCAAAACATGAAACCTGAATTACATGTGGAATAATGATACTAGAAAAGGCCCTGGACCCACCCAATCAGAAAAGTTAGGTTAGCCAGCAGGAGAAACCTGGAAGTTCTTCTAGTCTAACAGAATCATAAGCAGAAAAAATTCAAAGGAAAATGTATAGTCATAAAGTTTATTACTAATTCCTGCTGCTGATGCCTTGCTCGGTAAATCTCAGTTGAACTCAGTAGGACTCCGTTCTTTCCATGGATGTCTTGAACAACTACTATGTGTCATACACTTGACCAGATTCTCAGACTCTAGCAGTTATTTGAACAAATTAGGCTGAAGAAATCACTGTTCAAGGTGAGCAACATAGGCAACTTAAGAATATATGGTGTGTTTGTGTGTAATGATTAAAATATAAAGTATGTACAATGATAATCAGTGCTGAGAAGAACAATAAATTGGAATAAGAATGACGAGAGTGGATGTAGCATTAGAGTGAGGCCAAAGTCTCACTGAAAAGTAATATTTAATAAGGACATAAAGGAAATAAATATAAGCATTCTGTCAGAGAAAGGAATGACTGCTAAGACCAGGATGGAAAATGGACATGGGTTTATGTAAGAGACTCAACATTGGTTAGATGCATGTTTAAATATATTAACTCATTTAATCCACACAAAACCCATCAGAAGTTAGACTTCCTTAATAGACTAATTCAATGATGCTCAGAGTGGTTATAGAACATGGCTAACTTCATATAACTAGTAAGTGGCAACATTAGAATTTTATTTCATTACTGTTTGGTATCAAAGCCTGTTCCTCTTATGTGCTACATTGAGGGGAAGGATAATGAAAGACTCATGAAGGAAGAAAAGGAGTTCGTGTCCCACAGGATGGCAGGAGCCAATGCAAGATCAGGATTCTTCCACTTCCCTATTTCCATAACAAATAGTTTCAACATACAACCACATGAAGAAAACTGCTGTGAATACCCACCAAATGACCATTCCGCAGCACCTCCCCTGAAACACAGAAACCATCCCAATGGCTCCTAAAATTACTTAAAATACTCCCTGAAGACTCTTTCAGATGGTTCCTCTGGCAGATTACTCTGAAAACACAGCCCACAGCCACTAATACCTCCTTATAACATCTAGTAGTTTGTATCCTAATCGAAATCTTAATCTTCCCACTACAGGTTTTATTACTCTTAGTCTAAGATGATATTAGACTAGGGCGTTTTTCAAGCTGCTCTGGCTTGGCTGGGCATTAGAAGCAGCTGGACCACTTGTTAAAATATGGTTACTCAGGCTTTACCACCAGAAAGGCTGTTTCCATAAATCTGGGCTTGGATCAGGGAATCCTGAAGTGATTTAGATGCAGTCAGCTCAAATACTCCATTTTTGAAAACTGATAAACATCATCAGAAAGTTTATATGAGGATTGCCAGACACCAGGCTGCCTGCGGCTGTAGGCCCTAATGGCGGGACCCATTGCTCATCCCTGCCCCTACTCATCTCTGAACTTCAGGTTTGTTTCTTAGGACTTTAAGATGAATTTGCACCCCTCCCTACCGCACCTGGAGACCGGTTCAAACCAGTGGCATTGCTGGACGCCAGGCTGCCTGTGGCTGCAGGCCCTAAAGGCCATGACCTGTCGCTCATCCTCTGCCACTTCACCATTTACCTTTGGACTCTCAGAACTTCAGTGTTTTGAATAGCATGGGGCACTCAATGTGTCGCAAAATTTTTTCTTTGCTCCTGAGGTGAAGCTTATTAGTTCAATTGGAGGCTCACTACTTCTTAGAAACAGAGAGGACTTTGGATCACCCAGGACCAACGACAACAGTGCATAATACTAGTGAGCAACAGGGAGGCAGACCAGAACCGAGACTGCCAATTTTCTAATCCTGCACACCTTTTAACACTCAGAGATACCTTGAATAAGTTAGGAAGGAACGTATAGATCACCAGATGACTAGGAACAATCGCAGAGGCTCAAGAAATATGAGCAACCAACAAAATGCCTCATCCCTAAGGGAACTTGTCAAGCCCACATCACCCACAGTCAATACAATGGATGTCGGGGATATGTTGGATAAGCAATTCAGAATAATTGTAGTGACCAAACCAACTGAGATGGAAGAGAAAAGAGACAATGAGCTCCATGATTTGAAAGAAGAAATAATCACCTTAAAAAAGAACCAGATGGAACTTTCAGAGTTGGAGAATGTGATACAGGAAATCAAAACCTCCATTCAAGTATTAAAAGTAGAGTAGATCAGGCAGAAGATTGAATCTCGAATGTAGAAGACAAAACACCTGACTTAGAAAAAAGTATCAAGAAGATTGAGAAAACAACAAAGAAAAATGAGGATAACATATGAGGAATACTGGATACCATCAAGTGTCCCAACATCTGGATAATTGGTATCCCACAAGAGGAAGCAAATAATAAGGGCATTGATAATTTATTCCATGAAATCCTGGAAGAAAACTTTCCAAACCTAGAAAGGCATTCAAATATCCAGACCAAAAAATACATAGGATCCCAAATAGAATCAACCCAAAAAGATCCTCTCCAAGGCACATCATAGCCAGATTGGCAAAAACAACAAAGACAAGATACTAAATAGTCTCTTGATTATGATTCAAAGCAACTTTATTTTTGTCTTTCACTGTTTGGTTGCACATTGAAATCATGTGACAGTTTAAAGATTCTGATGCCTGAGCCTCAACCTCAAAGATTCTCATTTACATGATCTGGGTTAGGACCTGGGACTTGGGATTTTTGTAAGCTCCCCAGGTGATAGTGACATACAACCAGCATCGAGAGCCATGCTTATCACTCAATGTACTGGGAGTGTTCTGCAGCTGACAGAAGGCAGGTTGCTGCCTTCACAGCAACTACAATCAAGATAAAATCTCCCGGTCACTTTTGTGTAAAACACAGGCTCAATTCAGTCATTTGACAGCCTCGTCTCTTGGAGAGACCCAGGATTTCTCCATTTGTCTTAGCATTGAATCTCCTCCCCAGCCCCCAAGGCTGGGGATGGTGGAGAGGTGGCTGGTGAGTTCAGCCCTCCTACTCTCTGCTCTCTCTGCTCACCTGCTCCCATACCTTTCATTCTACTTTTGTGAAGTCTGAGGGGGAGAGGAGAGCTAGCATAGTTCTTACTTGAGAGGAGACTTTGGACTTTCAGGCCTAATGGATGGTTAAAGTTGAAGTCCCTGCTGAGCTGGCAGATGTCTTTTTCTGAAATGATGCTTTTTCAGGGTCCTGTGAGAAGTTTACATGCTGGGCGGCCAGTCAGATAGCCAGTAAAATGGCTGGATCCCATATGGCCAACTGCACAGTTTGATTCCCAGACTTGACAGCTTGAAAAACACACTGGGTACATGTGTGTGTGCCCAAAATCTTGAGAGAAGAATGGAGAAGAAGGAACTGTGGTGTGGTCTTTCCCCAGGGGGAATCTTCTCTCTCTCTCTCTTTTCCTCTGGCAATTGCATGACTCCTACAACATTTTTAAATTTATTTTTAAAAAGAAAAAAAAAAAAAACTCGCATGCTGGAACTCTTCTTCCCTGATCTCTCCTGGGCTGTAATTCCTTCCATGGCTACTTGGTATCCTGCAGTCCAATGCAGCCTCTTAGCCTGATGTCTTCTTACCTCCTTGTAAGACCCAAGATAAACTCTCTCCACTCTGGCCCACATCTAACTAAGCAAACCATTGTTGCAAGCTCTACCTCATGAGCACTCAGCCCTTTCATCATGCTTTCCAGTTCGGGCCCAGTCACAGCTGTGCAGTCTCTGTTTCTTTTATGGGGCCTAGTAAAGTAGATCACACGTTTCAGAACCCTTCGGGGCATTCACTTGAAGTGCACCTCAGCTTGGCTTAAGGCCAGAATGAAGCTGGGAAAAAAAGTGAGAAAGGAAGAAAAAGAGGGCAGAGAAGGAGATGAGGTTTCTTCATTTCAAAACTCAAATATGCATGGGGTGAGAGCAGAATATAAAAGTGCCTGATGATCCAAAGTGAAGACTTTGCATTTTACTTTAATTGCAGCAAATACCCACTGGAAGGTTTTCAGAGATGAGTAACAGGATTGATCTAGGCTGCAAAGGACAGTAGATGGTAGTGGGACAAGAGCAGAACTGAGGGCTGGGTTAGTTATGAAGAATCACTGGGAAGACCTGCCCACATGACCCACCCTAGCAAGGCAAAGCACTTTCTCTCCACCACTCCTACAGGATAGGAAAACACTTTATCCAACCCTCTGCCAAACCTAAGAAAGATATGTCAGAAGTCCATCAGAACTAGAGACCAGCAGTTAGCATAATGGCTATGTCACTGGACTCCCATGTAGCCAACCGCGGTTTGAGTCCCAGACCCGGTGGCTTAAACTCACAGCAGGCATCTGTGCATGCGTGCCCAAGATCCTGAGAGGGAAATGGAGGAGAAGGGATTGCGCCGTGGCCATCCCCCCTGGGGGGTGATTTCTCACTTTCTGTCTCTCTGTCTCTCTCTGTCTTTCTGGTGAGCGCACGCGCCCTATGGCAAAAACCTCTCCAAAAAAAAAAAAAAAAAGAAGTCCATCAGAGTGAAGCAAAGGCAGCTGTGCAAATAGAATGGGCCCACACAAGGTTTCTGCCTATAAAACTCTTGCAATACTTTCTTCTGTTTAGTCCTGTCAAACAGTCTGATGACTGCACATATCGCTACCCTTAAGAAGTCACTGTTCCCCTTTATGGAGGGCAATTTGACCGCATCTATTAAAATTTTAAGTGCTCATCAAGTTTGACCTTGCGATTTTACATCCAGCATTCATCCTTCAGAAATACTTCTCTGGGCACAAAGTTATATACACAAGAACACTCACTATGCATTGTTTGTAAAACTGAACATCTAAATGTCTTGCAGTAGTATTATGGTCAATTAATTCATGATCATCTATTTTATAGATTACTATGTAAAATACGATAGACCAATTCTGAACTCATAGAAATAATGATAAGACTTTGGACCATCAGATGGTGTAATGGTTATGTTATTGGACTCCCACATAGTCCACCACAGTTTGAGTCCCAGACCCGGCAGCTTAAAACTCAGGTTGAGCATGTGAGTTTTATTCAAAATCCTGAGAGGAAAATGGAGAAGGGATTGTGGCTGGCCATCCCCCTTGGGGGTGATTTCTCATTTTCTGTCTCTCTGTCTCCCAAGTGAGCACACATGCCCTATAGCAAAAATATCTCTTAAAAAGAAAGAATGATAAGACTCATGGTCAAGTGATTAAGTAGTTAAGCTAACTCAGTCTCAGGAATAATATGTATGGTAAGATTGCACTCTTGGAGAAAAAAAGAAATATGTATATATGAACCTATGTATTTAAATTCCCACAAAAAAGCCATCAAAACACTATTAACAATGTACATGTGAGTTGAACCAAAAGGCAGAAAGACATTTTGGATTGCTTAGCACTCACTGTATAGTATCATTTCATCTTTTCTAATAACAATGTATTTGCACATTTTCTATGCAACTTTTTTTTTTATAATTTGCAGAGAGATTGTGCACTCTTTGGAGAGAGAGAGAAGAGAGAGAGAGAGAAAGTATCCCACTGAAAAATGGTCATGCCACACTCCTTTCTCCTCCATGTTCTCATCCTGTTGGGATTTGGGGCATGCACACACAAGTACCTGACATGTTTTTCAAGACATCAGGTCTGGGACCCAAACCACACAGTTGATCATGTAGGATTTAGCTGCTTTAACCACCAGGTCAGGGGCTGACCCTCTGTGAAAGAAAAAAATATCTAAGAAATGCAGAAATATAATTGACCTAAAAATCATTGGGAGTATTTCTAGATTTTAAAAAATGTTCTTACAACCAGAAGAGTCTGGTTGCTATTTTCTCTCTAAACCTTAATTAACCTTGTGGTTTTCCAGAGTCTTGCAGGTGTCCAGGTTGGCTGGAGTCTCCTTGGGCAAACCAGCACTTCATCTTACAGGAGGTACCTTCCTGGGTGCCAAGTCCGTGGGGTCATAAGGGAAAATAACTCCCTGGTCTCCTAGGCAGTTTTGTAGAGCTCAGTGAATAACAGCAAACTGCATGTTTAACAGGATTTGTCAGGCAGGGTGGAGCCACGGACACCACTACAGTGGTCACCCAGACACAAGTGTGAAGGGCTGTCTCTGGCCATGATTGCTCTCCCTTAACAGGTAATGGCTTATTCTGCTTGGTACAAATAAACAGTGCCCTCTTCTGCCAAGAAGTAGAACTTTTCTACAAAGCCAAAGCCCTGTGGGAAGTATCTTGGAACTTTCACTGGGTCAGGATGTATCTTACAAAATTGGCCAAAGAGTCTGGAAAACAATGCTGATTAAAGAGTCATTTATAGGAAATCTGTCACTCTAATTCTGCCCTAAATCCATGTCCCAATTCTACAAGTATCCCATCTTAATCACAGAAAAGATAATGAAAAGATTTAAATAATAGGGTAAGTTCCATCTATCAAACTGGTCAAAAAAGAAGAGTAAGAAATCCTTAAGTTTCATACTGCTATGATGAAGAAGAAATATTATCCACAACATGGAATACCAGCTCATGTTTTCCCACAAACAATCTGACAGGGAGTTATAATTTTTGAAAAATCTCGTATTACATGTTAGTCCAGTAATCATACATTTGGGATCATTTCCTAAGAAAATAGACCCAAAGAAAATGAAGTCATTTATACAAATATGCTTAGAGTCATATCATATTTCATAATTATATAGTGAAAAACTCAAATACAAATGCAAATGGCAAGCAGGAAAGAAACGGTTATATGAAGTACAAAGTAGTATCACAATGCTTTACTAGAAAACCATTAAGACTTGTCCTTTCTGGGACTGACATAATACATGCACTGTGTATATGATACTGTGGAAAAACACAGAATAAAAAATGAGGCTCACACCCTGACAACAGCACAAATGCATACAATGGCAAAGGATCTTCGAGTAAATAGAATTTTATTGTTCACCTTTTTCTATAAAGATGACTAAGTGTGAAGCAATAGAGAAAGGTAGGAAAGGAAGAGAAAGACAGAAAAAAACGAGGTATTGTTCACATCTCATTCCTCATGCCTCTTCTTAAAGCATCATTTTCTCAAGGAAGTCTATTTTATTTCATGAGTATTTTGTAAAAAAAAAAGATAATACCATTTATATAAGGTGGCAAAATGGCCTTAGAAAGTGACATCAAATCTTTCTCTCCTCTTATACATACTACTTCACACCATTGGGTGCTAGCAAGTGGCATACTGGTTAATGTGCTGGATTCCCACACAGTTGACCACAGTTCAAATCCTGGACCTGGCAGCTTGAAAATCACATCGGGCACGTGTGTGTGCAAGCCCAAAATCCTGAGAGAAGACTAGAGGACTAGGAATTGCACATGACCATACCCCTGTAAACTTGTGCGCCTATGCCAAAAAAACTTAAAAAAAACAAAATTCAAATTTTTGACTCATTCAGTCACAAGCTTAAGAATATTCTAGGGCTATCTGTTTGTATTTATAACCTCTAATCAAAGGCTAAAAATTATTGGGTTAGAAAAATCATGACACATTTTTGCAGAGAAAAACAGAAAAATATGTCAAGACTTTTCTGACAACCTTATAAGTTTACATAAGTGGTTAATTAATATGAAAATGAACCTAAAAAGGATATAAACTTTCATGAAACCTCTGATAAAGGTGAAGCATGGCAGCCTGCTGTAAGCATTCCATGTTGAGAGTTCAGGTAACACCAGTGAGCTTTTGTAATCCTCATTAAACCCATAATGTGTTCTCAATTCTGACCTGAAAGGATTTAAAATATGGTTTTGAAATGTCTAACAAGATGCACACTTTAGAAGAGCTCACTACTTCTTTTTCTTTTAGGTTTGTGCCATAGGGTGCATGGGCTCATCAGAGATACAGGGAAGAAAAGTGAGAAATCACTCCTCCAGGGGGAATGGCCACATCCAAATCCTTTCTCCATGCATTCACTGCATGCCCACCCAATGGGATTTTCAAGCCACCTGGTCTGGGACTCAAACCATGGTTAGCCATATGGGAATCCAACACCTTAACCTCCATGCCATCTGCTGGCTCTCAACACACTCTTTTTAAGGACCAGGTTCAAGTTTTACTCTTCATTAAGAATCTCATAAAGGGTCTGATAGAACCTTATACTCTTGGGGCTCCTTTGACAGAGATTCTGATAAGTCTGGGGCAAGGCTCTGGAGTCTTTGTTTTAACCCAAGTTATGCGGTTTCCTGAGGCAACTGACCCCTGCACTTGGATAAGTACTGGTATAGAAGACGGTAGATTCCTTGAATTAATTGCCTTGAAAATCTGTAAGTCAATCTCCTTGGAGCTGGGATTCTAGGCGCTATGTTAGAACATACAGAATACAACCACACTATAGCATTTTTCTCACCAAAATACTGATTCAAGTTTCTGCCACCTCTCATCTGAGCACTTGTAATGGCCTCCTCACTGCCTCTCCACTCCTCACCCTTGCTCTTCATCCTGCACAGCTGTCAGAAGGACCCTCTTGAAACCCAGGTCAGGTCATCCTCCCATTCCTGACCATGATTTACACTTACACTTATCCTAGCTACTTCCTCAACTTCACTGCCTCTTCCCTTCCCCTCTGTACTCCAGACACAGTGAACTCTGGCTGTATGTGCTTCCACACTGAGGGCCTTTGTGCTTTCTCATCCCTTTGGCTGGAATGCTTTTCTGACAAATAACCTCCTGCTTATGCTTTTGTTTTGTTGTCACCTTAAAGAGAAACTCCTACTTCTCCTAGCCCATCATCCTGCATCCTCCATTTTTCTTTGTGGCACTCCCTGCATGACATGTGGTATATTTAACTATGTGTTTGTGAGCTCAGTGGCTTTCATCTATTTTCTGCATTTCTCAATCCCAGAAGCTAGAGCGTCTGTATCACACATAAAAGGTGCTCCATAAACATAAGATGAATGAATAAATGGGGGGGGGTCTATGGAAATGAGATGTAGACTCTGTCAGAGCCTCTTTGGAGAGTCCAACTTTATATATAAAAGAGAAAACTTATGCCTGGTCTACTACGTACCTAGATGTGCAACAGGATCCTCATAAAAATTTAAAAATTCAAAAAGTAGGGGGAGGGTGCTCATTCTTGGCTGCAGAAATCAACACTCACTATGCAGTATATTCTGGATGGGAAATTATATTTTGTATGCTGTGACGATGCTTAGGAAATGAATGTAAATTAATTAAGCTTAAAAAAGTTTCAGAAAAAAAAAACTAAATATTTTTTGAAATTAAAAAACATTCATTAAAATTACCTATTTGATTTCTACAGTAAGCTATATAGCCCCAGCTAGGTGCTACTTTATAGTATGTTCATTCTACTCGCTGAGGTTTATGCCTAAAGTCAGACTTGTGTTCATGGATATGTATATATCAACTGGGCTTGCTATTCAAAATATTTAGCTTAATTAAGATCTTTAGGGAATCAATAAAATGTGGGAGGGAAAGGCATAGAAAGCAACCATAGATACCAGAGACAGTGTGGGAGGAGAGTGGGAGATGGCAGAAGGTAAGAGACAGGGAATCAAGGATGAGAGAAAAAGCAAAATATACAGGAAACAAGAAATGGAAAATTATTTGTTGATGATAACACGTGTGTTGATGTGCTTGATTGAGTTAATATACAGCATATCCTGGATGGAAAATCTCATTTTGTATGCTGTAATAATGTACAGCGAATGAATGTAAATAAATAAATTTAAATAAAAATTTTAAAAGAAATAATAAACATTTCAAAATTTAAAAAATTCACATGACAATACTCCTCATTAAGAATTATGAATCACCTCATTATGCTGGAAACCCAAGTGTTTAGGACACTGAAAAAAAAGAAAAATTGTCCAACCTCTTCTTATAATTGATTTGAATTAGGAAGTCCTCTCCCCAAATACATGTTGAAACTTAACCCCCAATGCAACAGCGTGTGGCCTTTAGGAAGTGATCAAGGGGCAATGCCCTCGTAAAGAGAATGAACACCCTTATCAAAGGGCTCAAGGCTGAAGAGCGCATTCTCTGGTCCTTCCCTCCCTCTGCCATGTGAGGACACAGTGTTCCTCCCCTCAGAGAACAGCAATAAGATGCCATCTTGGAAGCAAAGAGCAGCCCTTGCCAGATATTGGTCTTGCTGGCACTTTGATCTTGAACTCCCCAGCCTCCGGAAATGTGAGAAATAAGTTTGTGTTGTTTACAAATTACCTAGTTTGTGCTATTTTGTTATAACAGCACACACAGACTAAAAATTATATACCCTTGGGACCAGCAGGTGGCATGGTGGTTAAAGTGCTGGACACTCCCACATGGCCAACCATGACTGAGTCCTGGACCTGATGGCTTGCTTTCTCACTTTCCCTCTCTCTTTGTGTCTCTCTCTGGTCAAATTAAAATAAATGAATAAATAAAAATTGAATAAAAAATTATATACCCTCACTCTCCAGTTTTAAAATAGATGGATGAATGAAATGATGTCATCATTTCCTCCATGGATGAAACTGGAGGACATAATGTTAAGTGAATTAAGTCAGGTATAGGGAGACAAACACAATGTATCTCAACTAATGTGCAGAATCTAAAAGAGTCGATCTCACAGAAAGAGAATAGTAGGCTAGCTGGTGGTGTGGTGGTGAAGGCACTGGATCCCACATGGCCAACTTTGCGGCTCGAGTCCCATACATGGTGACTTGAAGAACATGCTAGGTGTGTGTGTGCACAGGTGCCCAAAAACCCAAGAGGAGAATGGAGGATAAGGGATTGCAGTGTGGCCAACCCCTCACCCCAGGGAGTGTTTTCTCATTTTCACTCTCTTGAGCTCTCTGTTTCTCTCCTATGAGTGCATGCATCCTACAGAAAATTTAAAAAGAGAAAAAGAAAGATGAATGAAAGAAAGAAAAACAAGGAAGAAAAAAAGAAAGAAAAAAGAAAGTAGGGAATAGAATAATGGTCACTGGAGGCCAGAGTAGTTAGGGAGGAGGTGAGGCTAAAGATAAACACTTCCCAGGAAATAAATAGTTAGATAGAAAAACAAGTTTCAAGAGATCTATTGTACAACACAGTGACTACAGTTACCAACAATATATTGAACTGTAGAAAAATGTAAAAGGAATGAAAACTATGTGTTCTCATCACAAAATTAATAACTCTATGAAATAGTGCATTCGTTAATAAGCTAATCTAACCATTTTACAATGTATATAGCCTTCAAAACATCACATTGTACATGATAAAAGTAATATTAACTGTCAACTTAAAAAGTAAATAAAAGAGTTCTCACTCCACTGCCTCTGGGTTCTAGGAAGATGGTGAAGGTCTCAAATTTTTATGATGTCACTTGGAAAGAAATGCGAGGTAAAATGAGAAAATGGAGAGAAGAAATCTCACACAATAGTGAGCAAATTGTAGAAGTGGGGAAAGAATTAATTAATGAATATGCACCTAAACTTGGAGATGATATTTGGATCATATATGAACAGGTGATGATTGTAGCTATGGACAGGATGATTTGGCATTGTTTTGTCTTCAGGAGTTAAGAAGACAGTTCCTTGGAAGTCACAGAGTCAAGTGATGAATAGGCATGAGATTTGCCATGGAAAGGTATGATGATGTTATACAGTTATATGATCGAATTTTCCAAGAAGATCCAACTAACACTGCTCCAAGAAAGCATAAGATTGCCATTCGAAAGGCCCAGGGGAAAAATGAGGAGGCCATTCAGGAACTGAATGAGTATCTGGAACAATTTGTTGGAGACCAGGAAGCCTGGCATAAACTTGCAGAACTTGAAATCAATGACCATGCAAAAGCCGCCTTTTGTTTGGAGAAGCTGATGATGACTAATCCACACAACCACATATACTGTCAGCAGTATGCTGAAGTTAAATATACTCAAGGTGGATTTGAAATCCTCGAACACTTAAGAAAGTATTTTGTGCAGGCATTGAAACTGAATAACAGTAATATGAGAGCTTTGTTTGGCCTTTACATGTTTGCAGATCGAAGAAGGAAGCCATATACTCTCCTAAGGCAGTTGAAGACATGTTGGAAACATTGCAGATCACCCAGCCTTAAGGTTTCAAAACCTTTTTGACATTAGATTTCACAACACAGTTGAACTTACTGTCCTGTGACTTCTTTACCAAATGCCCAGTGCTATTTGTATACTAATTTCCTGTTAACAAGGCAGTTGTAAAGAATATGTTTATAAACCCAAAAATGTCTTTTATTGCTAAGCAAGAACATATGCAGAATCCATTGAAAAGAGATTTAAAAAACTTATTGATTGTACATCAGTCTCTTAATATCACATATATGTGTGTTTATGTATATATGCATGTGTATATATATATATATGTATAGATATATACACACACACACATATATATATGCAAATAACTGCTTTTAAGCTACAATCTGATGTAGAAATAACCTTGTTAAATAAACCACAATGAATTAGTAAACTTGTAAAAAATAAATAAATACAAGAATAAAAATAAAATACAACAGATGAGTGCAGGAAAATGCCAAATATGATGTTTTTTGAATGTTTTATATATTTCTTGGTGCTGTTGGTCTTCTACAGTTTTCTTAATGAGTATTTAAGCTAGGTATATGCAGAGGCAGATGCACTGGGAACCCAAAGAGGCTAAAATCCTACAGCTCCTCACTTTCATGAGCCCCTGTGAGAGCTGAGAATCCCCGTGATGAAATAAATGTTCCAGGTGGAGAGAAGTCCAGCTGCATTTCTATGTACATGATTCTAGTAAATTGTACAGAAACATCTCAGAAGAAAAGCACCTAAATTTTAGCTTCCAATCATATATTAGAATTTTCTTTCTAGAAGTGTTTACTCTTGTCCCCAGTTTTTTGCTCTTTTCCTAAAGGGGAGCTGGGATATAATCAATATTTAAGTAGAGATGGATCTTGACATCTCACTGATGTTGGAAACTTTTTTGGGAACTAGGTTTTATAGTTTCTCAATTCTCCAGGTCCCTGGGACTGAATTGATCTCCTAGGAGAACAAGCTAATGCCCGACCCCTCAGCAACCTTTATAGACTAAAACCAGTTCAGGATGTTGTACTTTACTCTGAGAAGCAAGTGTATCATTCCTAATTTACTACCTTATAACTCAAAGAAGCTTTTTTTAACAATTTATATTTACATTTTAGTTTATTCTAAAAGGTAATGTGTTTTTATTTCAATTATAGATTTAAAAATAATTTAAATCCTTATGCCTTTATTTTCACTGAATATTTACTTACAAAATAACTATTTTAAAAAATAGAGGAAGATAAATTTTTATAAAGTGAGAAAAACTCAGAAATTTTTTATGCAAATTCATTCATACTTAACTACTTATAATCAGGACTCATTGACTCATACCTCTTATTTCATATAATTTACTCATCAGTATTGGAACTCTATAAAGTAATACTTTCCATGTACATAGTGAATTTTGTTTCTCTCTTTTTCTAAAAAAAAAGAATTACCTTTGGGGGCTGGACAGTGGCACAGCAGAAAAAAAAAAATGTTTCTGTACAAGGTTGACTCAAACAGAAAGGTACCTGGTTCTTGCCTGGAGACCTTCCTGAGGACGCCGAGTGCCCATGACCCAGGGCTGACTGAAGCTGGAGGTGAAACACAGCATCAAAATGAGGGGTGCTGTTTCTCTCTCTGTTGCTCTCATTTATGAAATAAATAAGCTTTAGTTAATGAAAAAATCAGAACTGCTCTCTATTTTCATATTGGATAGAAATTAAAAAAAACAAAAAACCTAATCACTATGTAATGAAAACTTTGGCCAAGCCCAATATTAGTGCAGGAATGTAATTTTATTTCTTCTCAAACTCTTTTTTTTGTTTGTTTGTTTTTGCTAGAGGGTGCCTGAGCTCATCAGAGAGAGACAGAGGGGGAGAAAGTGTGAAAGCACCCCCAGGAGGATGGTCATGTGGCAATCTCCTCTCCTCCATTTCTCCTTTCAAAATCCTGAAAGGATTTTGGACACATATACACATGCATCTGTCATATTTTTCAAGTCACTAGATCCAGGACACAAACTACATGGTTGGCCGTGTAGAATCCACCATGTCGCAGCTGGGCCCAAAAAGAAAATTTGTGTAAAATATTCTAAACTAAATATTTCAAGTTTAGATAACTTTAAATAAAATTGTTAATATCTGCAAAGGCAAATAACTATAAATAAAATCTATAATGATAATAATTAGCCAATAATTTAGACTAGTATTTAATAGTAATAGGCTAATTTTGCCCTAATTTTATCTATTCAATAGACTATTACTGAAGAATTGGTTGTATGTTGTCATTTAAAGATAATTAGAAGGTAAATAAGCATAATAGTTAAAATTATGATAATTCAATCCATTGGGACAAAATTTTAAATTTCAATCTAATAATAAATCTGATTAATATATTTTCTCCTGATAGAGGAAGCAATGTTAAGGATGGACTACTTAAGTAGAGCAGAAATACCTGAATATAGAGCCGACAGATAAAAATAAAGCTTATTTTAGGGTATATACAGTCAACTTTCCATAGTCATGGACTCCACATTCACAAATACAACTAAGAGAGGATACAATCAAGTCACAGAGATTCTTATTAAATGGGAGAAGATGTAGATCTTTACAAGAACCATACTGATGTTTACATAGTTTCTTTCACTTATATCTGATGCTAAGATTACTTATAAGTAATCTAGAGATGATTTAAAGTATGCAGTAGGACGTGAATTTGTTTATATTCAAATACTATGCCACTTTATAAAAGGGGCTAGAGCACTTGCAGATTTTGATATCCATGGAGGTCCTGAAACCAATTTCCCATAGACATTGAGAAATGACTATATACCAAAAATAATGATTCAGACTTCAGATTAGTTGATCTTAAAGGGATTTTTATAGGACACTTCAGTATGGTAGAAAGTATTATGAACCGAATGTTTATATGTTCCAAAATTCCTATGTTACAATCCTGACACCCAAAGTGATGGCATTAAGAGGTAGGGCCGTTAGAAGAAATAGAGTCATGAGGGAGAAGCCCTCATGAATGAGATTAGCAACCCCAGAATGCTTTCTAGCTCTCTTGCCACTGTATGAAGACGCAATGATGAGTCAGCAGTCTGAAACCCTGAAACAGCGTCCTTACCAGAAATGACCACAGTGACAATCCAATCTCAGACTTCTAGCATCCAGAATTATGAGAATAATAAATTTCTGCTGTTTATAAGCCACTTTGTTATAGCTGCTATGCTACATTGACTAAGACAGAAATAATGGTTAAATTTTAAGTTCTTTATGATTTGGGATAAGTCGAACAATGCCTGCTATATAGAAGACAATTTGGCTGGCTGGAAAACTCATGATGGAATTTTCCTATGTTTTTCTATGCAAAAACGGAATATGACTTTTCTGACAACTCAATACATTTCATTCTGTATAGTGGGAAATGTGCATCTATCTAATCCCAAAGCAGCATGAAGTCATTTAAAGTCAAATTTGGATGGAAAAGGTACTAAGACCATTTGGACTCCTTCATGACAGCTTCATCTGTGCAGCTTCTGGAGAAATATTAGTAACTAAGAATCGACTGAAATTTAGACCATATGTATACTGTTCACAAAGTCACAGCTCTGTAAACATCAGTAAATGCCATAAGCAATCTATGTCACTTCTGCTCATTTTTTTTCCAGGAGATGATAACAGGAATAGCCATGGTGAAAAGTGAAAGAATGCGACGGAAACCCCACAGAATTCCTAGATTAGATTACCAGGTTAGTAGACATACACTTGCAATTTCTCAAGGAATACACTTGCAATTTCTCAAGGAAGAAAAGGGGCATAAAAATTAATGGATCAATAATCTGGGAAAGCAGGAGGCCAGCAGGTGGTATAATGTTTAAGGCATGGGACTTCCACATTGCCGATCGCAGTTCAAGTCTCAGACCCAGTGGCTTGAAAAATTACACTTAGTATTTGTGCATGTGTACCCAAAATCCTGACAGTAGAATGGAGGAGAAGGGATTACAGCATAGCCATCCCTCTCTCTGTCTTTCTGTCTCTCTCTAGCAAGCAAACACATCCTATGGCAAAAACCTAAAAAAAAATTTTTTTTAAATAATAATCCAGGAGAGGCTCTAACATTTTTAGATAGAATGTGGAAATCCCATCCAGGTGGACCCATGTATACCAAGAGGTTGATAAGAGTGAACACATTTATAAGGACTGAAAAATGTCAATCAGAGATTTAGTGACATAAAGCCTTTACTGGTTGTTTTAGTGACAGTCAGTGTTTTAATCGGCTGTTCCATATGAAAGCAAACTACTGGGAGGTGATTTAATAAAGCCTGGACCAAAAAAGTTTGGGGCAGTTGCTGTTGGCTTATTACATTTTGAAACGAGAGCTACTGGTGACCATCAAAGCCTGGATTCCTATCTACATTATTATGTTCAAGCCAAGGGTGCCTTTGGCCCAAAGGTGCACTCACTGGAGAGACAGAAAGACAGAGAGTAAGAGAAGGAAAGGAAGAAAGCACCCCTTGTGGGGTACAGTCACATCACAATCCCTCCTCCACCGTCTCTCCCTTCCTTTCAGGAGTTTGGGCACTCACACACATATGCCTAACACATTTTTCAAGCCACCAGGTCCAGAACTCAAACAGTGCAGTCACATAGGACCCAGTTCATGTGACTACCAGGCCATGGGCACCGTCTTATTTTAGAGAAGCAATATAAATTGAGCTGGAGTTTTGAGAAGCAATAACAAATGTACAATAACATTAGTATTTCAGAAGCTACCCAGTAGCTTCTATGGTATTTTCATCTGCCATCTATCTCTATAACTTAGCCAAGGCATTGCCATTTAATTGCCTCTTTAAACAAGGAATTAATAAACCAATACCTGTATTTGTTTAATATTTAACTGACCAAAGAGCAGCTTTCAGTTTTCAATAATCCACTGATGCGAGATGAGAAGTGGTGTGTGTATGTGTGTGTTTACACACTATACATGAGTACATCTCATGAATCAGGAACAGAGTAACTGCGGAATTCAGCTACCCTCATTCCATACCATCCTTTCAAGTACACAAACTCATTAGCTAATTTATAAGAATAAGATAGCTCTAGGACTGCAATATAAGTGACTAAAGAGTGAAAGATTATTTTTTTTACTCAGCTCAAAATATTCACCTCAAAACTGCCAGTGAGTAGGAGAAGCTAACTAACATAGTTTTTTCATTTACTTTTCCATAGGGTGCATGAACTGAATGGAGAAAGTGAGAAATCACCCTCCAGGAGAATGGTCATGCTGCAATCCCTTCTCGATTCTTTTCTCAAGATTTTGAGCATACATGTACATGTGCCTGGAGTGGTTTTCAAGCTGCCATGTCTGGGACTTGAACCACTAGTTAGCCATGCAGGATCCATCTGCTTTAACTACCTTGTCACTGGCTGGCAACATAATTTTTTTTTTTTAGAGTTTTTTTGCTATAGGGTGCGTGTGCTCGCTAGAAAGACAGAGAGAGAAAGAGAGATAGAAAGTGAGAAATCATCCCCCAGGGGGGTTGGCCATGATGCAATCCCTTCTCCTCCATTCTCCTCTCTGGATCTTGGGCATGCACGCACATGCACCCAGCGTGAGTTTAAGCCACCAGGTTTGGGACTCAAACCACGGTCGACTACATGGGAGTCCAGCGACATAGTCATTACGCCAACTGCTGGTCCCAATATTTTATAGGTTACTCTGAATGGAAACTATAACTTGAGGAGACCCATAACAAACTGAAGAGAAGCTTCCTCTAATGATGCGATATACCCAAATGAGATTGGCTCTTTCTGGTCACTTTCAGTGTCATCCTATCACTCACTCCCATATGTAATCTGTCCTTTATTCCACTTTCTCCAATCTTTCTCCTCCTCTTCTTGCCCTAACTCAGATCTCTTGCTGTGTTTTTCCTTTCCCCTTTATCTTGACCTTGCCAAGCACTGACACAATTACCCAGGCCTGATGTTGATTTCCAGTATCCAAGCTGGATCAGTCATTTCCAATTCTTTCCATCCTAAAATCTGTAAGAGATGTAGCAGAAGTTGCCATCAGCATTCATGGCTCTCTTCAGCACTGACAGGAGGAGGTAGAGAAGGGAATATCAGATTAGCCCAGGGAAAGGAAAACTCTGTAGGTTAAAAATGTCTAAATCCTTCAGTGAAGGTCTGGTGAGCAAGGTTCCCAACATTCCTTTTGCCCATGTCAGCCATCAATGCTCTGTAGCATCGCTCCCGAAGTGTTAGGCCACCAACCAGCAACACTGGCATCACCTGGGAGCTTGTTAGAAATGCAGAATCTCAGGTTCCTCCCCTTTGTCCCACTGAGTAAGAATCCACATCTTAACTAGATCCTCACATTAAAGACTGAGAATTGGGCCAGACGGTGCAGCAATAATGGAATCCTCTGAAATGCTAGAACCATGTGGAAAAGTCCCAGATTTGAACCCAAGGCTACCTCATACATGCTGGGCATGTGTGCATCTTGCCCATGATCCTGGCTAGCAATGTGGGGAGTAGATTAAGGCATGAAGACCCTGTGGGGGGTGACTCTCTCTCTGTGTCTGTCTCTGTCATGACAGAAATAAATAAATAAACTTTTTAAAATAAACAATAAATCTGAGAATCACTGCTCTATTATGGTAGGAATATGGGAAAATACAACATATCTAATCATATACATTTAATTCAACTATCAGTTACAGCACATATAATAGAACATTATGATCTTTGGAGTAAAGCAAGCTGCTTTTTATTTCTAACATTTAATAACCGAATCTTCGGCAAATCATTTAACCTTCCAGAACCTCAATTAACTCATGTATAAAATGGAAATAATACCTATCTAGCAAAAACAATGTACATATAATGCTTAGTACAGGCATAAAGGATTTGTGCAATAATTTTTTACTATTTATTGTTAAAAATTACTATTATTAACATTATCATCATTATTTAATCTAACTTGGCTTCATGGGTTGTTAAAACCTATTTAGATGAAGTTGCACAGATATGCTTCTCATCTTCCCAAAGCTTACAACATAAAATGGGCAATAACTATAAGGGCAATTGCACGAAAAAAAAAAAAAAAAAAAAGGAAAAAAAAGGCAATGTGCTGACAAGATAACATATTCAATAAAATCTGTTTATGTGGAAATTTTAGTGAGCATAAGTTTGGGTTTATTAGTCTGACCTACTGATTAAATAGCATTATCTGACTCGTAAACTATGAAATCAGGAAACCACTAAGAGATGATGAGATTAAAACATTCACTGAATGAAAAGTACGTCAAAGAAGAGTCAAAAACTTGATGCCAGAGAAACATTATCTTGCCAGCTATACTTTTTTTTAACCAAAATGTCAACAATAATTATTAATGGATTTTTTTAATGATCTATATCAGTGTGAACTGACTATAAAACATACAAGTCCCTTTATAAGCTCCACTAGAACATTTAATTAAATGTATCAAGCAAAAGTGGTATACCTTTTAATCCAGTCCTCCAAGTAAAAATGTCAGAAAAGGGCTCTTACTCTTTGTTAATTGAAAAATAAACAGATCTCCAGGAGAACAGAGTCACCTCGTTTTAACAATACATCCACCATGTAATTGTGCTATTTATACCTACTCTAAGTATGAGACTTAGACATTGCTGAGTCCATAAATTAGTAGAAACTAAAACTTCACAAAAAATATATTTTAAAGTTATTTCAAACTGTCTTCTAGTACTCTGCACTCAACTCTGAATCCTCAACATACCTTCATTATATTTAAAGATACACTTTTAAATATAACTTAAGATTATTTATATTGCGTTCACACAACAGCATGAACAGTGCTTTCATACAGTGTTTTGTAACTGTCTTATCAGTCATTAAGAGATACATATGAGTCTTTTCCTAAATATCTAAATGTGTGCTCTTCCTATTTATTTATTTATTTATTTGTTTGGAGAGATTTCTGCTCTAGGGTATATGCGCTCACCATAAAGACATAAAGAGACAGAGAAACAGAAAGCGAGAAATCACCCCCCAAGGGGATGGCCGCGATACCATCCCTTCTTCTTCATTCTCCTCTTGGGATCTTAGGCACGCACGCACATGCACCCAGCATGAGTTTAAACCACTGGGCCCAGTACGCGAACCACAGTCAACTACATGGGAGTCTAGCGAAATAGCCATTACACCAACTGCTGGTCCCTATGCTCTCCCTAATATGTTTGCATTTGTGGAACTTAGATGTCCAAATCATCAATACTCATTTCCACTTGGCTTTTCCCATGATTATTTCTCTGTTATAGTCATATTAAAATAACTAATAGCCTTCATCTCTTTATTAATGTTTGAATATTAACAAATTGTGTTAGCTTAGGGAGGCCAAATAATCTTCTGGTTCATAAAAGTTAGTTTGAAATGTATATTAACAAAATAAGGGGTCTGGACAGTGGTGTAGTGGTAAGACAGTGAGCCCTACGAGGCTGGCTCACATGGGAAGGTTCTGAGTTTGCATCTGGAGACCATGCTGAGAACACAGGTACCCATGGCTGCCCATGACCTGAGGCTGGCCAAAGCAGGGGATCAGTCATGGCATCAAGACCCAGTTAAGGGTGTTATCTCTCTGCCTCTCTTGCTCATGGAACAAATAAATAAACTTTAATAATAAATAAATTAAAATAAATAATCATTTTAGGTTTGGAATAGATTTTAGTAGAAAATCACTTGGAAATTTCTGGTGAACAAGTTAAAATTTGGAGTTTTCAATACATTTCTTAGCCCATTATTTACTTAGGATAGTACTTCCAGAACACAAGTTGTGTCCACATACCTTGGAAAATCAAGGATTAGTTAGAAACCCAGCCATGGATAGAACTCTGAAATCAAAATAGTTTATGAGGTAGCAAATGATTTATTTTGGATTTCCTCTTTCTCTGTGTTTTTGTTTTGTTTAAATCAAAATTCAATTTAGAGGTTGAGGGCATGAGTAGATGACCAGATACTAGTATGTACAGTTGTATTTTTAATCTCTGGAAATTAGGAGAAAAGAAGGCTATTGCTCTGCTGTTCAAATGGTTAAGAAAAATCTGTTTTCATTAACAAGAGGAAAAAGATAGCCAATCATGATATGATTAATATAATTAATTATTCCATCAGTAAAAATTAAGGAGTCCATGATTTGACTACCAGTGATGTAGTTGTTGAGAAGCCATGATATGGCAGGCATTGGCAGGTGGCAAGCAAGACAGCATGATTCTTATCCTCATGGACCTTAAAGTCTAATGAAGCAGAAACAGAAGTAAATTGGTGACAGCAAGGTGACACCCAAAGTACAGAATTCTGGGGATTCTAAGGGACCAACTCAGATGGAGGGGTCAGAAACTCTTTCCAGGTGAAAGAAGTATGCCCAAATTGAATCCTGCTGGGTATTGACACATACTGATGACCATTCATTATCAAACGTAAGAAGTAGCACAATAATAATATATAATATGAATCTCTGCATGAAGATGAGGTTCTCATCAACACAGCCAAAATGTCGGGGTTTTTTTCAGTTTTGCTATAAGGTGAGTGCACTTTCCAAAGATACAGAGAGAGAAAATTTAGAAGGAAGGGAACCAGCAGTCAGTGTAATGGCTATGTCGCTGGTCTCCCACGTAGTCGACCGTGGTTTGCGTCCCGGACCCGGTGGCTTAAAACTCACGCCGGGTGCGTGTGTGTGCGTGCCCAAGATCCCGAGAGGAGAATGGAGAAGGGATTGCGGCATGACCATCCCCCCTGGGGGATGATTTCTCGCTTTCTGTCTCTATGTCTCTCTCTGTCTGGCGAGCGCACACGCCCTATAGCAAAAACCTCTCCAAAAAAAAAAAAAAAAAAAATTAGAAGGAAAGTAAGAAATTACCCCCCTGAGGGGATAGCTACACTGCAATCACTTCCACTACTTTTTCCTCAAGAGATTTTGGGCACATACGCGTGAATGCCCAGCGTGATTTTCAAGCCACCAGGTCTGGGATTTGAACCACAAAGTTGTTCATGTGAGATACAGTCACCCTAACATCCATGCTACCTGCTGACCCATCAAAATGAACTATTAAACATATGAGATTATGTCACTCTTCCATTTGAATCTCTCTTAAGGGCTATTCATTTCCCTCGCAGTGGGCCAACTCCATATGTGGTGCCACAAGATCTCAACCCTGACAGTCTCTCTGACCTGTTTTCCTGATTCAGCCCTCGTTCCTTACTCTACTCCACACTGGCTTCCTTGCTATTCCTCTAATACACCAGTCACAATCTCATCTTTGAGTTTGTACTGGCTGTACCATCTCCCAAGAGTGCTCTTCCATCCAATTTCTACCTGGCTAACTCCCTCTTTGCCTTCAATCTTTCCTTAAGTATCACAACCATTGCTTGAATATATTTTCCTCAAAATGCATTTGTTCAGATTTGGTTGTGATGGGATTAAGAGAGTGAATACTTGTTTGTGTTTTTTTAGAGAGATTTTTGCTATAAGGCACATGCACTCACCAGAGAGACAGAGACAGAGAGACAGAAAGTGAGAAATCACCCCCTAGGGGGACAGCCACACCACAATCCTTTATCCTCCACTCTCTTCTCAGGATCTTGGGCATGCACACCTGAGTGTGAGTTTTAAGTTGCTGGGTCCAGGACTCAAACCACAGTCGACTACATGGGAGTCCAGTGCCATAACCATTATGCCATCTGCTGGTCCTGAAAACTTAATTTAAATATGTGGTCGAAGGTTGGCCTTTAGGTGATTAGGATTGAGGTCATTAGAGCAGAGAACCATGACTGACTCCTGGTAGATGTAGGAGAGGAAATGAGACTAGAAAAGACACATGGACACAGATGCAGTATCTTCTGCCCTCCAACATGTGGTTTCAGCCAGAAGACCCTCAGCAGATGTGAACCCGGGCCCCTCTAAACTATGAGCCAAATAAACCTCTATTCTGATAAATAATCCTGATTCAGATATTTTCTATCATTCGTTATAGAACAGACTTGGACAATCACTTTCTCCAAGTCCCACTTTGACCACCATATTTAAAGACATAACTGTTTTCCATACTCCTTCTATTTTTCCTTAGCACAATCACCTTCTTCCTTCCAACTTACTAAATTGGTTATTTATTGTCTGCCTCACCACTGAGTGCAAATCCTTTTACATATGCAAGCACTGACATATTCCAGGAATCTAGAACAACGTCTGCCTAGCACTCCCTGTCCACAAAAGATCATTTTCAATAAATGAATCAGTGAATATTGCTGCATGCTTGTTTGAATCCTCAACCTTAAATTAACGCAGGAATCTGATTACCTTTATGGTAACCATGCACACTTAAGTAAAAGAAAACCTAAAATACTATATGACCTTTTTATTTTTTTCCAGAGATATTTATGTCTATAGGGTGCGTGCACTCTCTGAAGAGACAGAGACAGAGAGACAGCATGAAATAACCCCCCCCCAGGGGTGATGGGCATGTCACAATCACTTCTCCATTCTCCTCTCAGGATTTTGGGCATACAGACACGTACCCGGTGAGAGTTTTAAGCCACTGGGTCTAGGATTTGAACCACAGTCAACTATGTGGGAGTCCAGCAAGGTAACCATTAGGTCATCTGCTACTGTATGACCTTTAAAACGTTTTGCTGAAGTATTTGGAGTTAAATTATCAAACAAACATTCAAATTGTTATATAGTGTCTATTAGTGTCTTTCTTTTTAAAATTTGCCAGAGGGTATTCATGCCAGAGAGGGGGGGGATGGGGAAAGTGAAAAAATGTCTTCCATGGGGGATGGCCACCTCCCCATTTCTCCTCCTTTCAGGATTTTAGACACACACACACACACACACAATTTGTTTTTCAAGTTGCTGGTCCAGGACTTGAACTGCAGTCTGTCACGTGGGATCCAGCTACCTTAAGCAACAGGCTACTGGCTGG
Organism: Tupaia tana; assembly: GCA_026018925.1. Classification (NCBI taxonomy): domain Eukaryota; kingdom Metazoa; phylum Chordata; class Mammalia; order Scandentia; family Tupaiidae; genus Tupaia; species Tupaia tana. The sequence continues at coordinate 14,823,658 of JAKSZU010000021.1, forward strand.
TCCTATTAGTGTTGTCATTAATCTCTCTTCTCTAACATCATAAAAAGCAAGTTTTGTTTGGTTGGTTGGTTTTGTTTTTTTTCATTTTTTTTTTTTGTTTGTTTTGAGAGGTTTTTGCTATAGGGTGTGTGTGCTCACCAGAAAGAAAGAGAGACAGAGAGAGACAGAAAGCGAGAAATCCCCCCCTCCCCCCCCAGGGGAATTGTCATGCCATAATCCCTTCTTCTCCATTCTCCTCTCGGGATCTTGGGCACACATGCACACGTGCTCGGTGTGAGTTTAAGCCTCTGGGTCCAGGACTCAAACCGCAGTGACTACATGGGAGTCCAGCAATGTAGCCATTATGCCAACTGCTGGTCCCCGTTGGTTTTGTTTTTAATTTTGCTATAAGTGCATGTGCTTGCCAGAGAAAGAGGTTGGCAGGGGAGCAAGTGAGAAAGCACCCCTCAGAAGGATGGTCAAGCCTCATGGTTTCCCCTTCATTCTCGTCTCAGGATTTTGAGCAAGCATGCATATGTATCCACCATGTAAAAAAATAGTTTTTGGTGTCTCAGTTTTAGTTTCCTTGCCTTTTAAGTGAGAGGATTACATTAAATCATTAATATAATTATCTAAGGGCTACATGTCCATACTTAAAATTTTCAGGTATTTGTCCCAATATTACAGTCTGAGACAGTGTGTAATATTGGTTATAGTCCTAACCCCTCACATATGTTGACACTTTTTTTTTGTTATTTTTCCTTTGTTTTGTTATAAAACTGCTATTGATTCATATTCTAACCTTCTGTAGAGTCTACTACAAAAATGAAAAAGTAAGTTTATATTCACCAATAAAAGCAAGAAAGAAAGACTTGTGAGGCTTTTCCTACCTGTGAAAACCTCTAAATTTTGGAAATCGTTAAACATACTAAGATGATGAAGCTGAACCTATTGTTAACAACCATTCAAAAACAGGATTGTTTAAAACATTTCCATATGCAATAAGTTTGAAAGAGGAAGAATTTTTCCACTTCTTTCTTTTTCCTTCAACCTCTTTCCTGAAAATAAGTGCTTTCTTTATTGTACAGTCTGGTAGAGTTCATGAGAGTACAGTTTTTATCTTTTTTTGTGTGTGTTTTACTATTACTTGGAAGGTATATTCTATTCAGGTTATAATGGCTTTGCACACAGCTTGGTAAAAATGTTAAGAGATACTAAATTCCTAAGTTCAGCAGCTTGTAGCTCTTTTTACAATAATTTTAAACCCATTAAAATAAAGTAAAGCAAACAATGGATCTGTGAATTTAGCATTGTTGCAACTTACTAAGATTATACTTTTAAATTTAATGCACCGTAAACTATGATTTTACGAGCAAACAATACATATATACCTTCCATGTTCCTAAACCATGAAAGTAACCTCATTTCAATGTTCGCCTTCCTGTCTTTACCACTCAATCTAACTAGGAATAAAATATTGTTCATGCCTTCAAAATTTGAGGAAATATTACATCTTTAAGTATGTACATTTCAGTGTTACTACTTGATCAATGAACAATTAAATCTGTTTAATATGTTACAATGATTTTCACATTAATTTGCCTGAAGTAAAAACAAGACCTCCACACAGAATTGATCAAATGACTTTTAAGTACCCAGTGCTAAATGGTTTCGGAATACAAATGGAAGTGCATTATAGCCACATAAGCACTCAGTGAATTCCTAATGAGCAGGTGTCATCATGGTGATTGCAATACATAATGACAGCACCCACAGATGAAAAAGAACCCAGCACTCTGCATTTAAGACCAGGCACTCTCAGTACAATTTCGCTAGATTAATTCAAGCTTCATTTGGGTATAAATGAATATGTCCAGATGAACATATTTTATAAATGAATAGTCTTGTTTTTCCCCCCAGAATTCTTAAATGTCCTTGATTTCTCATCAGAAATTATCTTTTTTGATAGGGAAATGTCAGACTAAAGTTTCAGAAACCTGTTAAGAGTGCAATCGAATGAACCAACAGGTGCGCCGCCTCCTCTTCCTCCGTAACATACCTTGAAATCTTCCTTCCAGGGGACACTTCAGTGCATGAATTATAATGGCATACAATAAACCCGAGAGAGAGAGAACATCAAGGAAGTCTCCACATCAGAATAAGAACTTCACTTACCTTATTTATTCAAAACAATGTATTTCCAGAGAAGAGAGAATGTCAAATCTCCAGTCATTTTTATCAGAGTTTGAGCATGCCATTTTCCTAATGGTTTCCAATTTTTCCAACAGCTCCAAAGTCCCTTTCTGTTACTCAGTTCGCATCCCACTCACTGTTTCTGTAGTGTACTGTGTTCATCCGTAAAAATTAAACAAATGGCAAAATGTCCTCTCAATGCTTCAAAAAATTATTTCATTGGAGGCAGCACAAATAGATTAGGGAGTATTTTACCAGATATTATATTTCGTGAATTTCACCTGAGATGATACAAGTGAAAAGGCACCATTTCTCTCACCTCTACCCTCCAATCTTATGTTCTTAGAGAAAGTAGAATAAGACACACTAGTGAGCAACCCAAATATCTTCCACAGATTTGGAAGTCAAATGAACCAGATTTCCCTTCTAGATGTCAACCTAGAAATTCCTCAGCCTAACCTCACTTTGTCCAAATCTGTTCTTTAACAATACATTTACATAAAATTATGGAATATAAATTGTCACAGAAAAACAAATGGAGCAAACAAGTAAATTAATATTGGTGGAATGAATAGTTACGTAAAAATATTAAGATTATGTTATCCTAAAAGGCAAGAGAGATAAAACATAAATTGAGAGATATTTATTTTGAATGAATTTCGATAGGTAAAATTATCCTCATTTACTAACTAAATCAACTAAAAAGTCATTGCATTGAAAACTATATGGAAATAAAAATGGTTCTATTCCTTAATTGAAAATTCTTATGATTTTGCTAAAGCACTTAACTCAATATTAGGCAGTCATAAAGACATGCCTGAGAACTATACGATCACTTGTAATAAAAATCTAAAATATATCATTTTACCACTAGAGCAAGCTGGATGCCCAAGGATTTTTTAAAACATAATTAACAACAACAATAAGGACATATTTACATATTTCTATATATCATCCAGCATACTACAATTGATTGCTATTATTATTCTGTGAGTAGTCTTAGGCAATATAAACATTAATATTATCTCATAAGCAGGTTTAACAGATGAAACAGTTACTCAATATGGTGTGAAAACATAAGGTTAATAAATCAAAAAGCAAAACATTTCACTGCATAGAATGACAAAAATACTTCTAAGAATTCAATAAGTTTGAATTGTAGCTTATATAGTTTCTATAGACAGCAATGTGAAAGAAATCTACAATTTCCCAAAAGAATGGGCAGAGAAGGACTAAAAATAAAAGGCATGAATAGAATTAAAAGAGAATGATTTGGGGACCAGCAGATGGCGAAATGGTTACATCGCTGGACTCCCACATAGTTGACAGTGGTTGGAGTCCTGGATCCTGCGGCTTAAACTCAAGTCAGGTTCATGTATGTGCATGCCAAAGATCCCAAGAGGAGAATGGAGAAGAGATTGTGGCATGGCCATCTTCCCTGGTGGGCGATTTCTCACCTTTTGTCTCTCTGCCTCTCTCTGTGTCTTCAGCAAGTGTACATGCCCTATAGCAAAAACTTCTCTAAAAAAAAAGAGAGAGAGAGAGAGAGAATGATTTGCTTCAATGGATAGTTGAGAAAAATTACAGAAAAAACTAGAAAATAGAGATAATGAAAAAATTTAAGATGAGCTGTGCCTATAAATTGATCCTTATTTTAATAAATATATTAATTCTATGTGTCCCAAAAAGTGCTTGCTCTTTGTAGTAGTCACATTGTGAGATAAGTATATTCATCCCAGAAATCACAATTCCTCAAAGCCACTTTGGATTTTCTGTATGGAAAATGTCAGGTGCTACAGAGGCAGTGATACCACTGGCTGAAAACCCCACATTTTTTCAGTTCCAATTTCATCATATTAAGAAAAGCATTGCTGAGCTGGAGGTCAAGGGAGACATGGTTGCACAGAACAACCAAGGATTTAGAGAAATAATCTCATGAAGAACAGACAAAGTCCCTAGGGATATTTAACCCAGAAGAGAAAAGCCACAAGAATAACATGATAGCTTCCTTAAAATATTTAAAGAGCTATATTCGACACAGAAGATTTGATTATCCTCTGTAGTTTAAAGACAGATTATGACAGGACTATGCATAAACATAATAAATATTGGTAACAATTATAACTGATCAAAATGGAATTGCTTGGTAGTGAACTTTTCTTTATAGAATATATTCCAGAAAATCACATGCTTCTCTTTTGGGGGGTGGTATAAAAGAACACTGATATTAAATAGAGGGACAAGCAGTTAGTGTAATGGCTATGTCACTGGACTCCATGTAGTCAACTGCAGTTTGAGTCCCGGACCTGGTGGCTTAAACTCACGCCAGGCGCGTGTGCATGCATGACCAAGATCCCAAGAGGAGAATGTAGGAGAAGGGACTGTGGCATGGTCATCCCCCCCCCCCCGGGGGGGGGGGGTGATTTCTCACTTTCTGTTCTCTGTCTCTCTCTGTCTTTCTGGCTAGTGCACGCACCCTATAGCAAAAACCTCTCAAAAAAAAGGAAGTTAGATGAAATAAATTCCAGAATCCTTTCTAGTCCTGATGATATTATCTGGACATTTAGGGCTTTGTCACATTTCTTAATTATACATTTGATTTAGAGGGCAAACTATTAATACTTAAGTCTGATGATTTAAGTGGGCAACCAAGCTAAGTTATGGCAACATAAAAATTGCACTATTTTTTTTTAATGAAGTGAAATCTTAAGTTAATTATCTCATTTTCATATGTTGCTTTAGATCAACTGTGAGTCAATTTTAACTTTTAAAAATTTATTTTTTAGGTTTCTGCTGTAGAGTATGTGGGCTCACCAGAGAGAGAGAGAGATGGAGAGAGGAGAGAGAAAGAGTGAAAAATCACCCCTCAGGGAAGATGGCCACATGATAATCCCTTTTCCTCCTTTCTCCCCTGGTATTTTGAACACAAACACACATGTGCCCCCCATGAACTGCAAGTCGCCAGGTCCAATACTCAACTGCCAGGTCAGCCATGTGGAAGTCCAGATTCTTTTTTATTTTTTAGAGAGGTTTTTTCGCTATAGGGCGCGTGCACTCGCCAGACAGACAGAGAGAGACAGAGACAGAAAGCGAGAAATCACCCCCCAGGGGGGATGGTCACTCCGCAATCCCTTCTCCTCCATTCTCCTCTCGGGATCTTGGGCACGCACGCACATGCGCCCAGCGTGAGTTTTTTAAGCCACCAGGTCCGGGACGCGAACCGCGGTCAACTACGTGGTAGTCCAGCAACATAGCCATTACGCTAAGTGCTGGTTCCCATGGGAGTCCAGATTCTTAACCACCACACCATCTGCTGGTCCCAACTGTGTGAGACAATTTAACAATAAGTCCAAAGCAGTTTTAATACTACTTTTATTGGCTTCCTTGAAGTGTGGTGTTTTTAAAAGATAAGAGATTTTTCACCATCAAGGTATTATCTTCTTTTAAAACATTTGAAAATTAAGGTAAAAATAAAAATACTCACAGTCCTATCAGTCTAGCACAACCACTGTTATTAATGTGATTCGTCATTTTGAGCCTTTTCCTTTTTTTTTTTTTTTTTTTTTGGAGAGGTTTTTCGCTATAGGGCGGGTGCGCTTGCCAGACAGACAGAGAGAGACATAGAGACAGAAAGCAAGAAATCACCCCCCAGGGGGGATGGTCACACCGCAATCCCTTCTCCTCCATTCTCCTCTTGGGATCTTGGGCACGCACGCACACGCACCCGGTGTGAGTTGTAAGCCACCGGGTCCGAGACGCGAACCACGGTCGACTACGTGGGAGTCCAGCGACATAGCCATTACGCTAACTGCTGGTTCCCTTGAGCCTTTTCCTTTTGTATGTGGTTTTTATATACAGTGTATCCTCATTATTCCGGATAGCTACTTTCGATAAAGTCGCCACAAACACAAACACCACAAAGCAAATACTGAACCTTTGCCTTGAGGACAAACACAGAGATATATAACCTGAGCCTTTCTTCACAGCGTCGACTGATCAGTACATATCCTGGCTTAATGTGTGTTTTTGTTTATAAACACCTTATTTAGTACATACTGTTGATAAATTGCTTAACATTGAACTCACAGCTAACAATCTCTGTAACCCATGGCTGAACAAAGCTTATCTTACACATTTAGTTTCTTCATACAATACAGCTCAGCCTTTTCATGCTTAGAGACACTACACAGCACGTTAGCACTACACTTGGGGCCATTATAAACAGTGAGCTCACCCACAAAGAGCTCCTCAAAATGCAAAAACTGTGGCACTAAATAGACCTCCAAAAGGACACTTATTATCAAAAGACATGAAACAAGAAGCAAAATACATCCTTGCTTGAACTTGCTTGGGGATGTGCCATCAGGTGACTTTAATTGTTCACTGCTCTGCACACAGCTGCAAATGACCATGAAAGCATCACAGGTATTAATTTGGGGGCATTTTAGCAGGCAAGAGAATTTCCAAGTATGGAATCCAGAAATGTATCCTTTCCATGTTATTACATAATCTTCATAAGAATAATTTTGTTTTGTTTTGTTTTGTTTTTGAGAGAAAGATTTTTGCTATAGGGCACATGCACTTGCTGGAGAGACAAGAGACAGAAAGTGAGAAATCACCCCCCAGTGGAGGGTGGGTCACACCGCAATCCCTTCTCCTCCAGTCTCCTCTCAGGATTTTGAGCACACACGCACACACACATGCACACATGCCCAGCGTGAGTTTCAAGCCACTGGGTCCAGAACTTGAACCACAGTCGATTACGTGAGAGTCTAGGAATGTAACCATTACGCATCTGCTGTTCCCAAGAATAACTTTTTTAAAAAAGAATAATTTATTTAATTTCATTTATTATTATTACTGATTTTTTTTTTTTTTTTTTAATTTGCTCAGAGAGAGAGAGGGAAAGTAGAGAAAGCAAGCTTTAAGATCAAGTACTCAAACTGTGATCAGCCATGTAAGAGTCCAGCATCTTAACCACCACACCACCTGCTGGTCCCAAGAATAACTTTTAATGACCGCCTACTTGTTTATCAGACAATCACACAAAATCTTATTTACCCATCCTGCAATCACCACATGCCTAGTCTTACAGCAATTAGAAGCATGGAATTACAAACGACAATCTTTCGCAAATAAATTTACAGTAAAGTTCTTATTTATCTGTTTATTTGTTTATTTCCAGAGTAGGAGCATCTACAACAAGGCCTTCATTCAGCTATCCACCCCAAATCTCAGTCCTCCTGGAATCATAGGGCACACACAGGCCTGTTGTGCTCAGGGAGGTCTTAGGATGTGAACCCAGGACCTTTTCCATATGAGTCCAGGTACATTACAACTACACAACCACCTGGCCCTGTAATCTCTTAATTTATATAACCTGAAAAGTTCAGAAATATCTTGAACTGGCTTCAAGCACGGTGAGCTTAAAGGTTCAAACAATGTCATCGGGACTCAGTTTCTTTCTATTCCCTGTCTTTATCCTTTCTTTCCAGGTGTTGCTTCTGTCTTGGGCTTCACATGGTAGATAATGGCAGAAAATCCAGGCCCTTAGTCTTTCAACTTTATTTTCACCATGGAAAGTGATGACTCTTTTCAAAATCCTACAAAAATCTTCTTGCATATTTTTGACTCTGAGGGGGTTATATGCCCACCCCTGAGGTAAGAACTGTGACAGGGGAATTGACCATTCTGTCTAAGCCTGGGTCATATGCACCACCACAAGCCTTGAAGTGTGATCACTATCACCAGACCACATGGTCTGCGATCCGCAGAAGGTGCTATGTACTGGGAAGCCAAGAAGAGATATCCTCTAAAAGAGGACTTCTTTTCACTCTCAAAAATTACTCTTCTATATTCATATTACTGCAGGTAACTCCAAGCATATTTTTTAGTAATAGAATCACAATGGCAGTAGGATTATAGAATATTAATATTGAAAGAGCCTTGAGCTTCATCTAATCCACCTGCCAACCCAGAAAGGGATTCCCCTAACAATTTTCCTAGCCAAAGGTAGTCCAGATTTGTTTGAACATCTCCAAAGACTGTAAAATCCATCTTTTGACTGTAGTTCCACCAAGCTTCACAAGACAAACCTTTGAATATTTATATTCTGTTGCAATTATGTCCTGAGCACCTTTTGATTTTTTTTTTTCAGGATAAATGTACAACTCTTTTAACCTTCTTTAAATGACATTTCAGGCTCCCTCACTACCCTTGAAATTGTTTCTATTAACTCACATTTCTTTCTAAATGCAAGCCCCCAATATTTTGGTGATTAAAGTGTATAATCAAGGTGGTCAGAATATTTCATGTATTTTCTCTTTGCCAGAGAGCCCAGTGAAGTTATTTCTGTTCTCTAAATGGACTCCGGATTCCTATTTAGAGGACTTAGTCTTCTGTTATTATTCTGACTCCACCATCTCTACCTGAATAAAATCTACCCATCCTCCAAGACCTATCTCATTTGCCTCTCTCTTCCAGTAAGTCTTTCCTAGTTAAATGAAATTGAATATCTCCCTCCTTTTTAAAAAATTTTATTTTAATTGGTAGATAAAATCACATATATTTATTGTGTACAACATGATGTTTTACAATATGTGTATATATTGCAATATGTCATCGGAAAAGTCATGATACATTTTTGCATAGAAAAATATGTCACAACTTCTCCAATGACCCAATATATGGTAGAATGGCTAAATCCAGCCAATTAACATATACATTCCCTCACATAGTTGTCATTTTTGTAGTGAGAAATCTACTCTCAGCCTTTTTCAAGAATAAAAATATATCATTAAGAATAGTAACCACTATATTGTACAATGATGGATCTCTTGAACTTATTCCTCCTATCTGAAATATTGTAACTTTTTATCAACACCTCCCCAAATCCCTCTCCACCATTGCCCAGCCCCTGGTAACCACTATAGTACTCTCTATTTGTATGAAATAAGCTTTTTAAGATTGGATGCATGAGTAAGATTATAGGGTATTTGTCTTTCTGTACCTGAGTTATTTCACTTAACATAATGTCTTCCAGGTTCATTCATGTTGTCACAAATCTGAGGATTTCTTCCCTTTTTTAGCTGAATAGTGTTCAATTACATGAGAGAATTTTAAAAGTTTATGGAAATGTATTATGAAAACGCTAGGCACAGATTTTTACTCTTCAGGGTCTATGATTCCATACGAATTTGGTAATTTTTTTTCTGTTTCTGTGGGAAATGTCCTTGGCATGTTGATAGGAATTGCATTAAATCTATAAAATCATTTTGAGTAGTACATTATTCAGGGTTTTCCAGAGAGACAAAATAAGACATAGAGGTAGATAGGTAGGTGGTAGATAGATCTATGTGAGGGGATTTACTACAGGAATTGACTCACACAATTATATGGACTTAAAAGTCCTATGACATATTATCTACAAGCTAGAGACCCTGGGATGCCACTAGTGTGTCTCTGTTCAAGTACAAAGCCAAAGGGTAACTCTCAGTTTGAGGTCAAAGATCTGAGATCCCAGGGAGGCCACTGCTGTAAGCTCTGGAGTCCAAGGACAGGAGAAGAGTCTGTCCCAGCTTCAGGAAGAAGAAGAAATTACATTTTTTGTTCTATCTGGGCCCCCAGTCAGTACCCACCCATGCTGAGGTTGGATAGTCCCACTTAATTGAATGACTTCTGTGCAGTCTTCTCTGGAAACAGCATCACAGACACACCCAGCAGTAATAATTTACCGGTTCTCTAGGTAATCCTGAATCCATTCAAGTTGCTACCTAAAATTAACCAACACAGGTATGCCTTAAGTCTATGCTAGGAGAAATGCAGTAACAGACAATAATAATTCTTCCAATCTGAGAACATGGATATCTTTCCATTTGTGTCTTCTTCAATTTCTTTCACATAAATGTTTTCAGTATAGAGATCTTTCATCTCCTTGGTTAAATTTGTTCCTAAGTATAATTATTTTGTAGCTTTATAAATGAGATTATTTTCTTGATTTCTTTTTTAGATGGTTAACTGTTAATGTATAGAGCTGCTACTAATAATAATAGCAGTATGGTCAATATACTAGTATAAACAGTATTTTTTTGTATACTGATTTTAAACCCTGCTACTTTTCTAAATCTGTTTTGTTAGTTCTGACAGATTATGGTGGAGTATTCAGGGTCTTCTATGTATAAGATCATGATGTTTGCAAACAGGGAAAATTTCACTTCTTCCTCTCCTGTTAGGATGCCTTTTATTTTGTTCTCTGGCCTAAGTTACTCTGATCAGGAGTTCTAGTACCATGTTGAGTAGAAGTGGTGAGAGGGGACATACTTCCTCTTAAACTCTTCTATAGGTTGTTGTTGATGCTGTTTATTGTTCATGAGTTCCTTTTGCTCCTCTCTTGTGAAGTACATCGTATATTGTCTTGAGTAACTGTATAGTCTCCCATACCACCAGACTGTAAGATTCTCAAGTGAGGCTCCAGGTATTTTATGGGTCCTGCCTGGGCTTCACACTGCCAGGTATTTAGTGAGTATCATCTTTTTAAAATTTATTTAGTATGTTTTTTATTTATATATAATCACTGTACATCTTTTTGTAAAGAATTATTTATTTAATTTTATTTATTATTATTACTATTTTTTTAAATGCTGTTATAGGGAACATAACTCACCAGAAAGAGACAGAGACAGAGGGGGAAAGTGAAAAAGCAAGAAACCAGGTCCAGGACTCAAACTGCAGTCAGCCATATGAGAGTCCAGCACCTTAACCACCACGCTACCTACCAGCCCCCTTAATCACATACATCTTTACAGTATATAAAATGTTTTTTCCCAGGATGAACACCGTGCCTATTAGTCAAGCCTTAAATATTACCATGTTCCATTATCATCAACAGATGACTTTCATTTTTATTTCTGTTAAAAAAAATTTACCAGTGAGTGTCACCTTTTGAAGTGAGCTATTGGCATAGCCTAAGTCTGTGCTAGGAGAAATGCAGTAACAGAGCATTTATGTAGTTTTGTTTGTTAGTTGATTGGTTTGTTTAGGTTTTTGTCATAGGGCATGTGTGCTTACTAGAGAGAGACAGGAAAGTGGGAAATCACTCCCCAGGAGGATGGCCATGCTGCAATCTCCTCTCCACCATTCTCCTGGGATTTTGGGCATGCACCAGCATTATTTTCAAGGGGCCAGGTCCGGGACTCAAACTGCAGTTGGTCACGTGGGAATCCAGCACCTTAGCCACTACACTACACCACTTGCTGACCTCAAATAGCTTTAACACTACACTGTCTCCCTCCAATCAGCAGACTGAACCCTTCCTTGAGAAAAGAATCCCATTTTATTATTCCATTTTACTAGATCTCAAGGTTTTGCAATTCTAACTTTAGTTTTCTCGATGACCATACAAATTTCTGTTTATCAAATGTAAGATTTTTCAAAATAGATATTGTGTATATTTTTTTCAACAGTGTATCCACCATACTTAGAAAAATGCCCAAGACATATTACATTTTCAAAAGAAAATTTTGCCGAATCAATTGTAGTTTGTATTTATAACTAGAATTTATTATAATTACAAAGTTACTTTTTATAGTCATATAAGCAATGTGCTCTCCTTTATCTGTTTTAGATACTTCATATATTAAGCCCTATGTGCAAACACTTTTTTTCTAGACTTACAAAGAATAATGCACTTATTATAATAAAATGTGGTTTATTGTTCAAATTTAGAAATAATGGTCATTGATTACTGACATGTTCATTTGCAAGAACGTACATTTGAAATGAGATATCTTGTCTATAACAAGGACACAATGTGAAATTTTGTAATGCTTTTGGCATTTAGGTTTTGAAATTTTCACTCTTGTGTCTCACTATATGTATGTGTACTTTTAAGATGCATACTGAGAAGAGACAAAGTAAGTATTTCATGTATAACCATCAGTCCCACAGTGTGAACAGTAGATGAGGAGCTGCCTATTCAGATAGATATTGTCACTTGTCCAAGGTCACACAGCTAGGGTGTGACAGAATCAAAGATTTAAACCTGAACTAAGGTGTCTCCAACTACAAAATCCAGGCCAATGTCCCTTTGCCACACACCTCTCATGTTGTCAGGATTTCAGTCTTTGCACTGAAACTTTATATAATTTAACATCACTGAATATGAGTTAAAGTTACATCATCTCACTGATTTTATATGTACATATTATAATATTCTTTATTCATTAATAGAGCACCTTAGTGCACATGAGCGTGTAAGAGAGGAGCACCCTTCGCAGGGTGTGGTCAGATGGCTATCCCCTTCCTCCTGCTCTGTAGTGTGTCATATCTTAGGCGCTCATGCACATTCTGGTATATTTCAGGCTGACTATTCCTGACATTGGAACCACCATCACCAAGTGGATCTGGCTCTTCTTGAGCAGCACTTTCCTGCTGTGCCATGGACCCAGACCATCTTATTGCATACTTTTAAAAGTAGAATGAAGGGCCACTAGATGACATCATGGCTAAGATGCTGGACACCCACATGGTCAACTGTGGTTCAAGTCCTGGATGTGGAGGCTTGAAACTCACGCCAGGTGTGTGTGCATGCATGCCCAAAACTCCAAGAGGAGAATTAAGGAGAAGGGACTGCAGCATTGCCATCCCCTCTGGGGAGCAATTTCTCACTTTCTGTTTCTCTGTCTCTCTCTTGAGTGCATGTGCCACATAGCAAAAATCTCCCTCAAAAATAAAAGTTGAATGACTATGCATAGGCTAAAATGTAGAAGCCTTATTAAAATCTAAATAATATCACCAGAAAATTACCCATGTTTTATAAAAAGCTGCATAAAACATGAAAGTTCTGATTATTCTATCACTTGTAACTCATTGTTATAAAGCAAAATTATATTTTCAAAGCTTTGCTTCACAGGAGGAATCATACAAAATGTTTAATCCCACACTCGAGTGGTTTTTAAAACAACTGGGAACCAGGTTGGCTATAAAATTCTCAGAACACTTTCTCAATTTCATCTGTATAAACATTTGAATATTTTGAAAAGAATGAATCCCAAAGGAGGATTCAAACCAAACTTCACTACCCTCTGCTTTCAGACTTGTCATCTGTGTTTCGTGCATCTCTTACCACAATACAGCACACATTTTCTACGGGCATCATTTAGGTGCTCATTTTCTTCCACTTCCTTCCTGATTTAACTGGAATGATGACAGTCATTTGAGGCTCACTATGGCGCTCCATGCTTTGCAATCATCCCCGTGATGGGGCAAGCCACAAACACAAACGTGTAATTTACCAAGGACTCACAGCTCTGACCGAGAGAGACACAGCACAGCTGAGACTTGAGAATGTTTATTAAAGAGCAAAATTTAGCCTCTGATACCAGGGTATACCATTAATTGGATAGTTATTACGTTCACTCTCATGCCATTGCTTATGGCTGAAAGAACGGCTCTATAACTAGCTTGATCAGCACATCTCAACTTACTTACATGAAATAATTTTAATACACTTCTACGCAGGCAGCTCTGTGTGAACCCGCTCTCACCAGGCTAATTTATGGGCAGCTCATTGTAATTCTATATTTTTCCAGTCATATTCAATAATTATGACCATCTCATTTTGGTAACAGAGAAGTCATTTTCTCCATTTTTAATCCACTTTATGGGCCCTGCTGACAAGGAGCCTAATCTCAAGTAGCTTTCCTGGGTACCAGAGGTCCACTGTGAGACTTGGCTACAACTTCTGGCTCCTGCACCTCTTTCCTCATGTCAGGAGCAGGGGCTTCCATTCTCATATTCTCTGTGGCTCCCAGCTCAGGCTCAAGAGAGCTCTGTTTTTTCTTCCCCTTGAAATGGAGAACTCCAGAGGGTGCACTTCTCTCTTTCAGCCCAGCTTTGCCACAGCACACTTTCTCCAATATTTATTCTCAGCCTTTGGTAGTGGCAGAGCAGAACCACAATCCTGGAAGCTCAGCAAATGTCCAACCAATGGGGGAAATAAATTTACTCTTCTTCCCTCACAGTGATTACAGATGACAGGTTTCCAACTTCCAGAAGAGGAACAAGCTGAGAGAACACCCCAGTCTTTCCTTCCAAAAAACATACTCTTCTAATTCTCTGCATTTGTTTTCTATTGCTACTATAACAAAATTACCAAAAATTTAATGGTTTAAAGCAATATAAATATTTTATTTGCAGTCCTGGAGGTCAGAAGTCTAAAATGAGTCTCCCAGAGCTAAAACCTGTGTCCACAAGGCTGCCTAGTCCTTCCAAACACTCTGAGGAAAACCCAACCCTTGACTTTTCCAGGTTTGAAACGCTGTCTGTATTTTTGACTGGTAGCCTTAGATTGGCTGAAACTAAATTTTCATTGACACATCTCTGTCTCACCACTTCTCTTGTCTCACATTTCTCATGATTGTATTGAGCTTACTCAGGTAATTCAGGATAATTTTTCCTTCCAATATTCTTAACTTAATCACATCTGTAATGTCACATTTGTCATGAAATTGTCACAAGTTCTGGGAATCTAAACATTGGAGCCTTGGGGTCATAATTCCACCTCACACTCCAATTCTCTTTCATTAAAGGCCATGAGACCAGTTTGAACTCTAGTGAAGACCTCAGGCTATGATTCTTCCACTAATAATCCAAGCTCTCCAACTCGGCCTTGGAGAGTTAGATAGGTCGCTGTGGTGGTCAGACACAAAGATGATCCCCAATGACCCTACTTTTTTATGTCTGTGTGCATTCATGCCCCAGTATGTAGGATTCATCCACATTTAATCGAGCATTCTATGTGACCAACAGAACACAAGAATTGCCACTTCTCCCCTATTCTCATGAAATGATAGGTCTAGGAGAAACCCAGAGGACACTCAAGGAGCCCAATGAGGAGGCTAATGTGGAAGAGAACTGAGTTATCCCACCAATAGTCAGCACCAACTTACCAACCATATGAATGAATTACCTTTGATATAGATCCTTCAGCCCCAGTGAAACTTTGAGATGCTACAGCTCTAACTGAAATCTGACAGTAAACACATGAGAAACACTAGGTTATAATTACCCTGGTGAGTCACATCAGGATTTTAGACTCATAGAAACTGAGAGGAAATAAATGTTAATAGTTTTAAATATTATGAGCCATTTGTTACACAGCAATAGATAACTAATACAGTCTTTCTCTCCACTGTAATCCCAGGTCTTCAAAGTAAACTCCTAGGGGCAGGAAAAAGTCCAACCGGTAGTTGATGTCATTAAATTACAGTTGATAATGCCACAGGCAATTTTATCATGTCCACATTTCATTCTGTCTATTCTGTCATATCTACCACAATTACCATATTATAAAGAGAGAATATGATGCATATCATTTGACATACTCCACAGGTGAAGAATTGTTCTTTTGTCAGCATATTAATGCCAATTCTATATGATTTCAGAGGCCCAGTGGGCCTCCTTGCTGGAGGCACACAGATCTCCACAGTCTGAAAAGCAACACAATCACAATTCCCTACCATATTTATACTCTTTTTTTTTTTAAGATTTTTTTTTTCCCCATAGGGTAGATGCACTCACCAGAAAGAGACAGACACAGAAAGAGGGAAAATGAGAAATCACTTCCCAAGGAAGGGGTGGTCACTTTGCAATCCCTTCTCCATTCTCCTCCTGGATTTTTGGGCATGTCCATATGCACCCAGTGTGATTTTCAAGCCACCGGGTCCAGGACTTGAACTGTGATAGGCCATATAAGAGCCTAGTATCTTTACTACCATGCTAAATGTTCTTCCCCATATTTATACTCTTAACTGGAAATAAGCTCAAGCAAAACAAACTCTTTTTCTTAAGCTTACTGTAAAGGTAGACAAGAAATAAGATATAAATAATCAGAATTGAGAATTTTCAGAAATACTTACTTTTAAGGGGTATATATGTTGCTATCAAAGAAAATAAAAGAGTTGAACTAATATTTTACTTGCCAGAGCATATACATGCTCACCAGAGAGATAAAGAATGAGACAAAGAGAGACAGAGTACTTTCAATGGAGTGTAGTCACATCACAATTCCTTTTCCTCCATTTCTCCATTCATTTGGGATTTGGAGCACACACGCACACATGCTCTGGATGTTTCTTAAGCTTCCAGGGCTGGGACTCAAATCACAGTTAGCCATGTGGAATTCAGCTCCCTTAAGGACCCTTAGGTTATGGGGCCAGCCCTAATTTTCACTAATCTTGAAAGTCAAGAAAAAATACCTAAAAAGATAGATATGAGCTTAAGGAAAAGAAGAATGGGGAGCAAAATACTCTAGGAAGAGGCAACAACATAGGCTAAGACCCCAGGGTACAAGCGAATATGGACTGTCATGTTGTCAGAAAAGTCATGACATACTTTTCCATATGTTTCTACGCAAAAGTGCATCATGACTTTTCCAAGGACCCAACAGATAAGAGACTAAAAACAAATCCTGTGGCTGGAGCAGAATAAGCGAAGGAGAACAAAGTACAAATGAGAATGAAGAAGTAAATAGAGCCAGCCCGCATCTGAATTTGAGGCTGTATCCCAGGAGCAAAAATATGCAAATAAAGCCCAGAGAATATGAGAGTCATTAAAAAGAAGCAAAGAGAATGTTTCATGTGAAAGAAGAGTGAACTACATCAGTGATGCTAAGGGGTTGCATCCATGGCGGGTAGTGGCAGCCTCCTGCCTCACTTCTGAGGAGGTGACAGGAGTGATCTGCATGATTTCCAGCAACAGGATGAGAAAGAAGATTTAACTCTCACCTTGGGAAAGTTGCTCGAGACCGCATACATTGAGGAAGCCAAGCAGTGACCCAGAGACACACAGAGAAGTGTCCCAGGAATAGTTGTGACTGAGGTAGCACCAACAGCCAACACCAACCTCCAGACGCATGAAGGAGTGAGTGTGTCTTGGGGTGATTCCAGCCCTCAGCCCTGGAGCTACTCCAATGGATGCTGTGGGGAGCAGAGAAAAACTGTTCATAAATCCCTTTTCAAATCACAGACAGATAAACAAGATAAATGTTGACATGATTTAAGCCGCTGAAGATTTGGGCAGTTTATGCAGTGGTTGATAACTAGAACAGCTGAATATTTCCTGTGGTGCAAACTGCGAGATGGAAGGGGTCATCCCACCCACATCACATGCTGATTATTAAGAAAGAATGCTCTCTTGTCTTGCACTGCTGAAATCCATGGGTCTGTCTGTCATGGACGTATGTATTAGCTACCTGGACGAGTACAGATGGCGACTGGAAAATACCGCCAGAGCTTAACAACATAGATACCACTGGTGATCTAGAGGAGAGTTATTTCAGTGGAAAGGTGAATGAGGAAGCCTGGTTTGAGAGAGCTGAGTAAGAGAAAAATGAGACAATTCTAGATAACTATTGCTATTTCTAGTAATTTGGTTACAAAGAGTGGGAGGGAAATAGCTGAGAGAGAGAAGTTGAAAGGAAATGAAGGAAAAGGGATTTCTATAAGGCTTAGATGGTGGTGGAGGAAGGGTAGGTAGAAATTAATTTAAATAGAAAAAAAAACAATTTTTATTTCTCTGGGAGAGAGGAGGGGTAGGTGGGTATATATACATGTAGATTTATATATTTCATGTTAAAATATAAGACTTATTTTGTATGTAAAATGAGGGCAATCTTATCTGTGAAATGGAGAAAAGGGTTCAAAATTTGATGACTGGAGGAAAGGAAGGGGGATACTACAGTTAGAATCATGACAATTTTCCTCCCTGGAATAATACCTGAATCCACCTGAAAAACTTTCTCGCCAACAGGAGAAAACTTACTCCTTTATTCACAATCCTATTCCAGCCTAAAATGACCTAAACATATTATGTCATGATTCTTTCCAGTCTACCAATCGTTTGTTCTCCCACAAACACCAGTATACATATCCTTTTAATCCAGAGTGAGCAGATGTCAACCAATATCGTTTGCTTGAAGTTTCTGACATCAGGGAAATACTCTAATATTATTTATGCTCGTAACTATCTCTTCAGTAGGTTATTAAAGCCCTTGAAGAACAGGGCTTTTTCATTTTGTATTTCCTAAAATGTTAGGAATTTAGTAGATTTTCAATCATTTGCTTAAAAATGTTTATTCATTATCTTTAAATTTTTAGAGGTTTTTGCCTTAAGGTGCATGTACTCTCCAGACAGAGAGAGAGAGAGACAGTAAGAGAGAAAATGAGAAATCAGCCCCCAGGGGGGATGGCCATATCACAATCCCTTTTCCTCCATTCTCCTCTCAGGATCTTGGGCTCTTGCATGCACATGCACCTTGCATGATTTTTCAAGCCAATGGGTCTGGGACTCAAACCATGGTTGTCTATGTGGGAGTCCAGCAATGTAACCACTACGCCATTCCCTGGCTTTAATTTTAGCTTAAGAGAAATTTTACTAAAATTCCATTTCTTCCATGATTCATTAAAATGTTACAACTTTTTTTATTCCCATGGAAGTAGAAGAGGTATTAATAGCACATTGCTGACAAAGATCATTTGTGTTCTACTCAAGAAAAGAAAAACAATTTTTCCCCAAGCTGTGTAGTCACAGCCAGGTCCACTGTATGGAAAGCCGATAAAAACACAGATTCTGAAATCAGAGAGAGCTGAGTTAGAATCTCAGATGCCAAATTATATTCTGTGTCTTTCTTTAAATATCTCATCTTTCATTTTCTAATCTATAACATTACATACATTTCAGGGTTACTGTAAGGATTACAGAGAAAAATGCAGAAAAGGGCTAGCACTTAGTGGGAACTGATAAATCATAGCCATTAGTATTCATTCAATAAACCTCTAATGAGTACTAATATGATTTGAGTCAATGTATAGTCTAGCACTAAGGAAAGAATTCTCATCTGAATATTTGAGCATATTGCCTCAAGACCATAATAGACGTATAAAAACAATGAAAAGTTAAAGGGAAATTCTTTAAAACTGAAGTTTATTCAGTAAAAACCATATTATTAATAGATAGTGAAATAATTGTGGAAAGAATTGCTAGCGCTGTGATTTTTGCTTGTATTCTCACAATGATCATCAAACATTTGCTCTTATTTTGCACTGTCTATGTTTATTTGATTCAAATTCATATTAGAGTTCTTGTTGAGGAAAAAAAGTTTGTTCAGGACCACAGCTCTGCAGGTTTTAAGGCAGCCTCAGAGATAACCCTTGGCTAGGTTATTCATTAATTCACTCTGACTCTGACAGCCTCTGACCTGCATAGGAAGGTAATGACCATGAAGCAGATGTCCAGGGCATAGTATTGCTAAATGCATTCATATTTTAAAAATAGACAAAAGTGAAGCGTAAATGTTTAACCAACATTCAGTTAACTGAAGGAGTTTATATGCAGTAGAACAGTGTATCCCAGCTCTGGGATAATCCTGTCTATTTATGCTAACAAACTGAGTGTTCTTTGGACTAGGCTATTTTAAAAACGAAGACTTTTTGGCTAAAAACAGTCATCATTCTAGAAGCAAATGCATCCCTAGGACCCAGCTTGTGGTTTTGAAATGTCACTCTCACTAGAAGAATGTTTCTCAGAGAATTGGGTATTCTTGGTCCCAGAAAGGAAATGTACTATAGATATGCATGGAACATCCTATCATTCCACAAAGCAAAGACGCCATCAAATAGAACTAGAGTCCTATCTAAAGGTCTCAGGAACCAAATTGGAGATGCCCACTGGCCAAAGATAGGACAACTTGAGCTTTGGCAAGAATAAGAAATGCGGTAGATTAAAAACTACAATATGGGGCTAGCAGATGGCATGGAGGTTAAGGCAGCTGATCCCATGGGGCTGACTGTGAGGTTGCAGTCCTGGATCTGGCAGCTTGAGAAACATGCCAGAGCATGTGGCCATTCTCCCCTGGGGTGACTTCTCTCTCTCTCTCTGGTGAGTGCATGTGCCCCGTAGCAAACTAATAAATAAATAAAATTATAATTTTTAAAAATCTGCAAAATGACTTGTTTTGAAAATTAGAAAATAAAGGGAAAGCATCAAGAATTTCTTGTACATTTTTTATATGATCTATACTACTGCATAGCCTATAGTATAAGAGGAAAGTGTCTTTTTTATGAAGTTATTCCAGCAAATAAAGAAAAAGAATCACAACTTCTAATAAATTAATGAATCTAGGCCATGTGTGCCAATGGCTGTGAACATGACCAAAGGAGACAAACAGATATTATGTGCTTCCAGGTGAGAAAACACAAAACTACCAATATGAGTCTGGTCCAGCCTTTGGATCCAGCTACCAATTTCAGGATATATCAGGAACATAAGAAAATACAAGGTCACCAGGTGGAGTGGTGGTTAAATCACTAGATCCCACATGGCCAATGGCATGGCTTGAGTCCCAGACCCAGAGGCTTGAAAAACGCACTGGGCATATGTGCATGCATGCTCAAAATCCCAAGAGGAGAATGGAAGAGAAGGGATTGTGGTGTGGCCATCTCTCCCGGCAGATGACTTCTTACCTTCTCTCTCCCTTCAAAGAGTGCACATGCACTATGACGAAAATCATTTAAAATTTTTTTTAATTTCACAATTATTATAGAAGATAGAACACAATTACAACAGGTAGGTGTCCTTATAAACAAGCCTATTGAAATTACTTAAATAAAGATAGTGATACGTTATGGAGATCATGAATATATGTCTTCAAGAAAACTACTTATAAAAATATCCTAATGTTATGCAAACAAGGATATTTGACTTGGGATAAATTTTCCAATGATGATATCATACAAAATTCCAAAAGAGCTAAATTTTTTAAATTGAAATGTAAGTGAAGTTGAACATACAAACTATATTTGATGAGAAAGACTGATCTCCAAGGCAAGTTCGGAGTTTGTATATAACTATTGGTCATTGCAAAAGTCATGATGCATTTTTGCATAGAAAAATATTTCATAACTTTTATGACAACCCAAAATTTAATGAAATGTGAGAATAGAGAAAATGATTCTCTCTAAATATATTATCTTACATAATATGATTGTTAATATGTGTAACCAATTAACAAATAGCTGTATTTTTAGCTAGTTCATGTATATCCCTTAAAATGTGTATACTTCAGTTGTTGATATAAAATTTTAAACACTTTTTTGATCTTCTCACTGGGAAAATTTAAAAACTCATTATGTTTGAAGTTGCCTTATATATGGAAGACAGAATTAAAGCCTTGGGGCTAGATGAACTCACACAGGCAGAATGTACAGTTACACATTTAATTATAATATTTAGTTACCATGTTTAAAGTGGAGAAAAGAGGCCAAGTCCGCAGAGGAGACTAATTAGGGATGGCCAGTGAAGGAAGAAGAAAACTGGCTGAGAATCATATGATGGAAACAAAAGAAAACATATCTGAGAAAAAGAGTACCCATCCCAATAAAATACTTAAGAAAGGGTAAGTGAGACAACAGATGACCAAACCAGTGACCCAGATGAAAATAAGCGCCTCTGAGTAGGCAGCCAGGTAGGGCGGAAGCTAGACTGGCCACAAGAATGGCTGGCAGAGAGGACCCTCTAGACACTAACATGCTCTTTCGAGCACTTGCTCCTGATACCACAAGCTGCACGTGTGTTGGCAGCTCCACCAAACGTTTCTGCTGTAGGCTTCTCAGTTCCTACTGGCTCAGGGAACCCTGTGGAGAACCATTCTTCCTCCTATGGGTGGCAATCCCTCTTTGCTCTCTACCACTGTCGGGTTGGTTTTCCATATACCACCATAACTGTTAAAGAGCACTGCTCCTTTTAGGTTTCCTTTAAAAGTAGTATCTCTATGATATAGTTTGCTAATAAAGCAGTGGACTCTATGGTGCTATGAAGTCTATTTCTAGATTTCGCTCATTGTTGAAATATAAATGAAGGTCACTGCTGTCTCACACTCTGGTGCTAGAAGACATCAATACATCTGCGAGTCAGGAATTCTTACAAGGCCAGCCAAACAAGTGCCTTTTTAAAATGAATACTGAGTAAATGACAAATGACAGTAAAGATCTGATCTTATCAATTAATGCTGTATTATTAAAGATGTGGTCTACAGTGAAATGCAAATACATTTATTTGAACTACACATGATCGTATTATTACTTATTAATGCCTATCTTAGTAGTTAATACCTTCTCCCTAATAATGAGTTTTCAGATGGAATGGCTTTCTGCCAAAGCAGAAGCTTGTGGAATAAATTGTTTGATCTAAAATCAGAACATTCTCATTTCTACCCTATTTCAACAAAAAGTAATGCGCCATCAGAGCCCTCTTACTGAGAGTTAACCCCTGAGTCAGAAAAGATCATTTACAACAAGACTGACCTATCTGTGTTATTCTATAAAGACTCACGTGACACATTTTAATAAATCATATTTCTTCCCTTTATTGTTCTCTGTCGTGACCTGTTTGGTCTCAATTATGGCTCCTCTTCACCCATCTGTACCTCCCGCTTTCACGGAAGAGAAATACTAAGTGGGCATTTCAGGCCAATAGTTCTTTTTTTTTTTTTTAAGAATTATTCATTTATTTAATTTTATTTATTATTATTATTGTTATTGTTATTATTGTTTATTTGACCAGAGAGAGAGAGGTAAAAGTGAGACAACAAGCCACCAGGTCCAGGACTTGAACTGTGGTCAACCATGTGGGAGTCCGGCACTTTAACCACCATGCCACCTGCTGGCCCCAGCTGATACTCTTAGGAAAGAAGTTTTTTTCCTCAGATTTCAGCCTTAATCACTAGAGTGCTACTTTGGATTAAAGCAAAATCTCCCCCTAGTAATAGTATAACTTTGTGTATTTATTTCATTCAGTGAGGGGTAATTATTATTATAAGATTGATATCTATAACTTTTTAGTGATTTGACCAAACAATACTTGGCAACATTTTTAATATCTTTTTTAGAATTACTGATTTTATTTTATTTATTTATTTTTATTATCATTCAATTTGACCAGAGAGAGACACAGAGAAAGTGAGAAAGCAAGCTGCCAGGTCCAGGATTTGAATCATGGTCAGTCATGTGGGAGTCCAGCATCTGAATCACCACAATACCTGCCATCCCTAGCAACATTTTTTTATCCCAAAAGAGTATACATATTTAGTTTCTATTAATCAGTTTTAAGTTTCTTAAGTTTCAACCACGTATCAATCATACCGCTATGTCAATTAGTCTTTTAGTGAACATTAACTATTGCCATGCAGAAGGGCCACAACAAATATTTGTTGGATAAAATGAAATATTGCCTTTAGTCTTTTTGAGTTTCTTTCTTTCATAAAAGAATGAAAGAAAGAGAAAGAGAAGGAGAGACAGCACCCCCAACAAGGTCTTGATGTCATGATCTACCCCCAGCTTTAGCCAACCCTGGAACATGGGCACTCATGTGCCCAGCATATTTAGGATGATTGAGAGTTTTGCCATAGGGCGCTTGCACCCACCAGAGAAACAGAGACAGAGAGACAGAAAGTGAAAAATTTACCCCCTGGGGGTTGGGGATGGCCACACTGCAACCCCACCTCCTCCATTCTCCTCTCAGGATTTTGGGCATGCACACACACATACACACACACACACACACACGCACACACACACACACCTGGCATGATTTTCAAGCTGCCAGGTCCAGCATTCAAACTGCAGTCAGCCATGTGGGGGTCCTGTACCCCAATCACCATGCACCTGCTGGTGCCCAGGATGATCTCTTGACACAAATCTGGAAGCTTCCCAGCTTCCCAGGTACTTCAACCTTGAAAAGCATCACTTTTTTTTTTTTTTTTTTTTTTTTTTGAGAGGTTTTTACTATAGGGCACATGCACTCACCAGAAGGACAGAGAGACAGAAAGTGAGAAATCACCCCCTGGGGGGATGGCCATGCTGCAATCCCTTCTCCTCCATTCTCCTCTCGGGATCTTGGACACTCACGCACACAGGCCTGGCATGAGTTTAAGCCAACAGGTCTGGGACTCGAACTGCTGTCGACTACATGGGAGTCCAGCGACATAGCCGTTACGCCAACTGCTGGTCCCAAAAGGCATCACATTTTACCATTATGCCACCATCTAGCCTCCTTATTTTTATTTTACAAAATTTCTAAAAGAAGGAGATAAATCCTACACTTCCTACTATTATTTCCAAAGAACTATAGAAAAATAAAGTTTAATGAGCAGCAATTTTGGAATGCCAACTTGGTAGGGTAGACACTTAGGGGGCTGTTCAAAGGTTAGACAGAAGAAAAAGCCTTGTATCTTATCCCCAAGAGCTTTACATTTCTAAAACACATCGACAAGCACACATAAAACAAAGAGGGGATTTCAAAGAAGAAGGACATTTTGTCAAGTTGAAAGACAAAGAAGATCAAACATTTTTTTAGACTTGAGTTCAAAGCTGGGTTGGGAGGCCTATGTGGCATTCCAGTCTGAAATTCAGACAAAAAAGTATTTTCTTCAAACTTTCCTTTTATGCAACAAAAAGTGTTTCAGGCAAATAAAGCTTCAATAACACCAGCCCTTTTTATTATTATTAGGATTGTCTGATAGCATTAAGTACACTGTTTCTTTTTTAAAATAGAGATACTTTCAGCAAAGTAAGATCATTTGATGAGTTCCTCAGGTATATCATAGACCATGGGCTCAGATAGCACTTGACACCAGATACTTGAAAATCATCACTACATAGATTATGTGAACTCAGCTTTCATTGTGTTTTCTTCTGTTGGAGACTGAGATAAACTTAAACAAATAAAAGACCCTTTACATTAAGTTTATGTAATAAGGAATTATATGCATATAGGTACATATACTCTTACAGAGATGATACACAGGTAGCATGTGAATTTCAAACTAAAATAGCAGTTGAGACCAATACCTGGTCTGGTGGGTTGAGAAGGCCAGATCCCACATGGCCAACCATTAGTTCAAGTCCTGGATCCAGTGGCTTGAAAAATACACTAGGTGCATGTGTATGTATGCCCCAAATCCCAAAAATTCCAAAAGGAGAGCGAGATGGAGGAGAAGGTATTGTAGTATATCTATTGTAGTGGGAGGTGCTTTCTCACTCTTTCTCTCTCTGTGTGTGTGTGTGTGTGTGTGTGTGTGTGTGTATGTGTGTCTGTGTGAATATTCTGTGTGTCTTTTCTGCAAGAGTACATGCCCTCCGACAAATCTAAAAAATAAAATAAGATAGCAGCATGTGCATGCATATGTGCATACATTTATGTGTATCTGCCCTACATACTTGTAATTGTGATTTCATGGTACAATAGTCATTTCCTTACATTTAACCATATAAAAATGATTTTTTGCTCTATAGTTACATGAGCTATTTAAAGAGTCTATTGCTACTTTATTATGACTATTATACCTATGTTTACCTCAGGATCTATGCCTTCTTAACTGGTTCATTCCATGGGCTCATAGGAACCTACAAATGCATTTGGCACAGTGTAAGGTCTCAAATAAGAAAAACAGTGACAGAGCACTTCTTTTCTCTCTTTACATTTTCTTGTACTGACTCAAGAATGGACTAAACCTATATCACTGAGGTTCCATTAATGACTTAGTCCTCACTGGTCTACAGAAAGCTTGTAGGCAATATTGAATAAAGAACTCCAGAGACCAGATATAATAGCCATGATGGCTGCCAGTAACAATAATGTAGCATCTTTATTTTTTTTCCAGTGTACATACACATGCCCAGCATGTTTCTTCAGCCACTGAGTCTAATACTTGAAATGAGTCATGTGCAATCCAGTCACCTTAACCACCATGCCTTGGGTGGCCTGCCCAGCATCGTTTGTTTTATTTGCAACATAGTGACAATATCCCAGAAAGCATAGCTTCACATTTTATAGATCAGTTTAAGACTCTTCATTAACATAAACACTATCAGATAATGTGATAATTACTTACATACTTTTGCTCTCTAAGGGATTACACTGCTATAAAGTTCTGCATCTCGTGTATGATTTAGCTAGTAAGAAACTTCACAGTAAACTCTGGAACCATTTAAGCTTTGAAAACAGTATCTTCTTTCTGTAAAAAGCATTTGATCCTATAGTTGCATGAAATGACTAAACGAAATAGTTACACTTTTATTTAGGTTTTGGAGGTAACTGTTAGTTTGTTGTTGTTGTTGCTGTAACTAACTGCCACAATTTAGTGATTTAACATACAGATTTGTAGGTTAAAAGCCTGACACAGGTCTCACTGGGCTAAGAGCAAGAATGCATTGGCAGGCTTGGGTTCCTTTCTAGGGAATCTAAGGGAGAATTTGTTTCCTTGCCTTTTCCAACTTCTGGAGGCTGCCACATTCCTGAGTCCATGGTCGGTGGCCTTTCTCCATATTCAAAGAACCCCTCACACTGGATGAAGGGAAATTTGAGTCCTTCTCCAATGCATCATTTTGACACCTTCTTCTGCCTCTCTTTTCCACTATCAAGAGTCTTCAGTGGCCAGCCTGTATCCATGGCAGTTTAAGTCTCTGACCAGGAGGCTCAAAAAAAAATGCCAGACACATGTGTGTGCATGCACAAAATCCTGAAAGGAGGGAGAGAAGCAGGAGAAAGGACTGCGGTGTGGCCATTTCCCGTGGGAGGTGCGTGTGTGCTCACCAGAGAGGCAGAGGAAGGGAAAGCAAGAAATGACCCCCCAGAAGGGACAGCCATGCCGCAATCCCTTCTCCTTCATTCTCCTCTCAAGATTTTGTACACACACACTCAAGTGTCCAGCATGAATTCCAAGCCACCAGGTCTAGGAACTTAGTGATTTAACCTACAGATTTGTAGGTTTGAAGCCTGACACAGGTCTCACTGGGCTAAGAGCAAGAATGCATTGGCAGGCTTGTGTTCCTTAACAAGGAACCATGTGGGAGTCCGGCACCTTAGCTACTACGCCACCTACTGGTCTCTCTCTCTCTCTCTCTCTCTCTCATATCTGTCTATTTCTAGGGAGCACACATACCCTCCAGCAAATTAAGAAAAAAAAAAGGTACCTTTGTGATTACATCACATCTATCCAGATAAATCCAGGAAGGATAATCTCCCAATTTTAAGCTTGTTAGTAAACTCAATCCCATCTGCCACCAATACATAACACATTCAGAGTTTCCTCATATTAGAACGTGTGCAGCTTCATGAAGACATTCTGCCAAACACACTATGATACAGTTTTCTACCAGTATTATTAAAATGTAGCTGACAAAATATATTTACAGCATACAACATGTTTTGATATATGTACACTCTATGAAATGCTTGAATGAAGACTGATTTTTAATGCTGCCAAAAATGTAAAGATCTGTCTGTGAAACAGGATCTGTGAGCCTATATCTATTTAAAGCTTAGGTACATATCATTCAGCTAATACAGTTTGTTCTGTACAGTGATCCTCATTTCCAATTAAAGACACAACTGTGTGTCATTCCAAAGAAATAAATAACACTTTTTTTTTAAGCTTTTTTTTTTTTTCTTCTATAGGACACATTGCATTTCCTGAAGAGAGAAAGTGACAAATCACTCCCCAGGGGGATAGCCATACCACAATCCTTTCTCTTCCATTCTCCTCTTGTGTGCCCAGTATGTTTTTCATGTCACCAGGTTCTGGGACTTGAACTGCACTGTCAGCCATGCAAGATCCAGCTGTCTTAACCTCCATGACACTATCTGGCCCTATATTTAAACAGTTTGAATAAACTGAGTCACAGATATACAGAATGCTCAAGAATTAGTGAAGAATTAAACTAAAGGATCCAGGTTTTCACTAACTTTATAACTGCTAGGGATCTGCAGGGTGTTGTTTTTTCCATTTACCTCTTCTTCTCAGTCACCACGGAGCATTAGGAGACTTGACTTTTTTAGGGTATACATTTTAGTAGGAAGAAAATGCTCCTTCAGAGATCCATCAAGACTATAGGATTCTCTGGGATCAGCAGATAGCATAACGGCTATGTTGCTGGACTCCCGTGTAGTCAACTGCGGTTCAACTCCCAGACCTGGTGGCTTAAACTCATGCCAGACGCGTGTGCATGCGTGCTCAAGATCCTGAGAGGGAAATGTAGGAGAAGGGACTATGGCATGGCCATCCTCCCTGGGGGGAAATTCCTTGCTTTCCATCTCTCTGTCTCTCTGACTTTCTGGTGAGTGCACTTGCCCTATAGCAAAAACTTCTCAAAAAAAAAAAAAAAAAAAAAAAAAAAAAAAAAAAACAGTCTAAAAATAAATAAATAAATAAATAAATAAATAAAACATGATAATAACACAAAAATTAGGAGGGGCGAAATAGAAAAAAATTGCAAAAGAATTTGTAAGATTCTTATACTATACATGAACTGATAAAATATCATTTAAAAGTAGGCTGTAATAAATTAAAGATATATATACCATAAAGTCTATGGCAACTGCTAAAACAACTAAACAGCAAGTAATAGCTATAGGCCAATAAAGGATATAAAATGGAATCAGAATAATTTACTTATTTACAATATAGTGCTGGAAGTCTTAGCCAATGTAATCAGAAAAGACAATAAATAAAAGGCATTCATATAGACAAAGTGTTCAAAATATCTTTATTTGCTGATGACATGAAGGTATACTTAGAAAACTCGAATGTATTCATGAAAAAACTTCTCAAAGTAATAAATGAATACAATAAAGTGGCAGGAGACAAAATCAACATCCCAAAATTGATAGCATTTTCATATACAAACAATAAACTGACCAAGGTAGAACTGAAGAAAAAATTTCCTTTTACCATAGCCACAAAATGTATAAGTTACCTAGGGATAAGCCTAACCAAGAAAGTCAAAGACCTTTACAAGGAAAATTATGAAAATCTTAAAAAAGACCTTGAAAATGACATAAGAAAGTGAAAGTTCCTGGATTGGAATAATTAATATAATCAAAATGGCAATTCTACCCAAATCAATCTACATATTTAATACAATTCCAATCAAGTTATCAGAGACATCTTCACAGATCTAAAAATACAGTCATAGAATTTGTCTGGAATCATAAAAGATCCCATATTGCCAAAGCAATCCTATGCAAGAAGAGTACACAAGTCCTATAGCAAAAACAAAACAAACAAAAAAAAAAACAAACAAAAAAAACAGCATCTTGCTCCCTGACCCCAAAATATATTATAAAGCTGTGATAATCAAAACAGTATGGTACTGACACAAAAACAGACAGGTGGACCAATGGAACAGAATAGAGACTCCATAATAATTTAATTATTCCAAAAGAAATAAGAAAAGGAGGAGAACATAGGAAAGATGTATGAGATTGGAAAAAGAGCAAACAATAACAGAATGATAAATATAAACCTAACTATATGGTAATCATATTAAATGTGAACAGTCTAAATATGCCATTTAAAAGACAGATGATCAGACTGAATAAAAATGCAAGACCCAACTCTATGCTGCCTATAAAAATCTCACTTTAAATACACAGGAACAAGACAGGAAAAAATAAACTTATGTTAAAAACTAATAAAAGGAAACTCAAGTGGCTACAACAATATGAAAGAAAATAAATTTCAGAACAAAGAATATTATTGGGGATGAAGAACATCTTTACATAACAACAAAGGACTCAATCAATCATAGCATTATAACAATTTTAAATGTTTTTTGTGCCTAATGCCACACCCATTCAGGTGACTAAAATTAAAAAGACTGCATACCACGTTTTGGTGAGAGTAAGAACTGGTTGTAAAATATGACCATTTGGAAAACAGCCTTCCCACATCAATGTGTTTAACTAAGAAACACGAAAATGTGTTCATACAAAGACTTGTATATAAATACTCATAGCAGTTTTATTTGTAATAACCCAAAACTTGAAACAACCCAAATGCTCAACACCAACCTCAAGCAAATGGATAAATTATGGTGTATCTATATAATGGAATACCACTCAGCAACAAAAGATAATAAGCCACATGGGTAAATCTCAAATAATTAAGCTGACTAAAAGAAGCTCCTCTTAGGAAAAAAAAAGAGTGAATACTGTACATTCCATTTATATTAAATTCCAGAAAGTCAGTCAGGGCAGGCAGGTGGCATGGTAGTTAAGGGCGCTGGACTCCCACATTGCTGACTGCAGTTCAAGTCCTGGACCTAGCTGCTTGCTTTCTTGCTTTCCCTCTCTCTCTTTCTCTCTCTCTCTCTCTCACTCACTCACTCACTCACTCTGTCCCTCTCTGGTCAAATTAAAAATAAATAAATAAAATAAAATAACTATTTTTTAAAAATTCCAGAAAATCCAAACTAATTTGTAGTGAGTCAAAGCAGATCAATAGTTGCCTGAGACCAGAAAAAAATGGGAGTAGGAGGAGGGTGAAGACGGTGGTTACAAATGGGAACTTCTGGGAGTGATAGACACTGTTTATGGTAATGGTTCATGAATATACACATGTCAAAATTAATCAAATTGTATATTTTAAATATGTGTAGCTTATTATATGTTCATTATGCCTTGATACAGTTTTTTTGTTTTGTTTTGTTTTGTTTTTAAGGTTTTAGCCACAGGGCTTTGTGTTTGCCAGAGAGAGAGAGAGAGAGTAAAAGTGAAAAATCACCTCCCACAGGGAATGGCCACACCACAATCCCTTCTTTCTCCTCCACCCTCCTCTCTGGATTTTGGGCATGTGCACACACACACACACACACACACACACACTACCAATGTGGTTTTCAAGATGCTAGGTCCAGGACTCAAACCATGGTCAGTCATGTGGGAGTTCAGCACCTTCACCACCACACCACCTGCTGGCCTCCAGCTATATTTTTTAAAAACACTGAAGGCCAAGAATCATTATAGTGGACAGCATATAAGCTAAAGGAAGTGGCTGTAATTAAACTGGAAGTCAAAGCATATATTAAGAGATAGGTAGATAAAAGAAGTTCAAACCAATGCTCTCTTTGAAAGCCACCATAGCGTGCTGGCCAAATGTCCACGTGTGTTAAGGTAACAGTTGTAGGTTCAGCTGACTAAATGATAGTTTTACTATTTTACGTTTAGATGATTATCCCACACACATTAGCAGAGCATGATTTTGGATGACTCTGGCCAAGTTCCAGGTATCTGTCATATTAGAGCTATAACTATGAGCTAAGAATATTCTGTCTAAAAAATCACCAGAAAATTCATATGCATTTATTCAATCATCAAAATAGCCCTGTGAAATCTTATTCTCTCTTTATAGATGAGGAAACTTAGTAAAATAAGTAAATATTTAGGAAGGGATAAACCTAGGATTTGAAACAATATTTGACTCCAAAAATAAAAATAAATCTTTGAAATGTATACAAATCTATCATAATTTCAATTGAAAATTGTTTGGAACATATTTTATTCTAAGAGTTCTGAGGGCATTTTTGAAAATCCTTTTTGAATTCCACACAGATGTTTTTAAAAGCATATAAATCTTTGATTTCTCAAACATTCCTAAATTTGATTTCTGGAAAAGCCAAGCATTGCTTGGAAATATTAGTGCTAACTGAGACAGTACAATCAATTCTGAACTCGAGTTGTGGTAATGCCTATCAAATTTAAGCAGTTCTAAAGGAAAGGTTGAAAAACCAAGTATCATCTAAAAATATACATAGTCACCAAGGTTATTTATTTAAAGAACAGTCTAGGTTTGTTCATTTAAAGAATGTTTTATTTCTTTAACCTGGTGTATATATAGCAAAACCCTCTGCATGGGCTCTCCCTAAGGCTCTCCCTAAATCCTCTCTTCACCCCAGCTTTTATTTCTACCTTTCTGCATTTTGTACTTTGTAGGGACTTTTTTTAATAAAATTTTTAAAATTTATTTATAAGGCTTTTGCCATAAGGCATTCGTGTTTACCAAAGAGGAGAGAGGCAGAAAGAGACAGAGAAAAGGAAAGTGAGAAATCACCCTTAGGAAGGATGGCCATGCCACAATCCCTTCTCTCCGGATTTTGGGAACACAAGCAACTGATTTTCCAGCTTCCAGGTTGGGGACTCCAACTTCCATGGCCACTTGGCAGTCCAGTGCTTTAACCACCACGCCACCTGCTGGTCCTGATTTTTTATTTTTCCAGCAGGCACCTGCACTCACCAGGGAATGACAGAGACTGACAAGGCGAGGGAAAGGAGAGAGCACCCCTCCAACTCTTTGCCGGTTCTCCCGTGGGACTCCGGCTCGCACATGCGCCCTGCGTGTGTTTCGAGCCCCAGGCGGGACCAGGCGGGACCTGGCGTGACCCAGGCGGCCTGTGGGACTCCGCTTTCCCGGCCTGTTCTCTGAGCACACACCCAGCCCCAGGTGCTAGGAGCTCCCACCGCGTCGGCCCAGTTCCTCGGAGACTGTGAGAAACGGCGCCATCCCGAGACGACGTGAGTGGGAAGGGGCTGGGGAGAGAGTAATGGCCGGGCAGGCTCCCGGGGGCCAAACCTGCGGCCCGCTGACGCCCCGGTGTCACAGGACTTCCCCAGAGCGCGCACTGGGAAGTGCCAAGAAAGGAGGCCTAGGGGACGAACTCACTTGTTCCTCTCAATCCCCGCTCTGAGGGGTCGCGCTCAGGAGGCTTGTCTCTCCTCACAGGTCGCCATGGCGCAAAATGGAGTCCAGGCACGCCCAGCCGCCTCCGGCCTCGGAGGCAGCAGAGAAACCCCAGGACGCGGCGAGGCCAGGTCGTGCCCACGAGTGACCAGAGCAGTGGTGGCCACTGCTCCGGTGGACTTAGAGTGGCGGGGGGGGCGGCAGCAGCCAGGAGCACAGGACGGCCCGGAGACAGCGGCCCTGAGGGAGACAAGGTAAGCGCCTGGGCCCAGCTGCGGCGAGTCGCCCAAGGGCTCATGGGAAAAAGGCAACTTGGCAAAGCAGAAAACACATGGCAGGTGTGACTTCCCGTTAGCCCTGGAGTGCGTGCTATTTTTCCTAGTAAAAATCAGAAAAGAATATTCTCCAGAAGGAGCAAATCTTGCCAACACCTTGATTTCAGGCTTCTAGCCTCGAGAACCGTGAGAGAACACCTTTCCTGTTGTGTAAAGCCAGGACCCAAAGCCAGTGGCATGGTGGTTAAGACAGCTTGATCCCACATGAACAACAGTGTGGGTCAAGTCCCAGACCCAGCAGCTTGAACAACACACTGGGCACATGTATGTGTCCAAAATTCTGAAAGGAACCTGGAAGAGAAGGCATTGTGATATGACCATGCATCATGCGAGGTTGCTTTTTAACTTTCAATCTGTCTCTTTCCCTCTGGCCAACGTATATGCCCTCTAGAATTCTTTTTAATCCAGGTTTTAAGGACTTAGCTCATATCTGTTTGTTTATTTATATTTTCTTATTTTTGCCAGAGGCTATCTGTACTTCCAAAAATATCAAGAGAAAGCACATTCCAAAAAGGCATAGCCAAATCATAATCCTTTTTCCTCCATTTCTCCATCTCTTCAGGATTTTGGTCATACACGTATATGTGCCTGGTGTGTTTTTTAAGCCACTGGGATTGGGATTCAAACTGTAGTCAGCCATGTCAGATCTGGCTCCCAATGTATTAACTGCTACACTTTGGGGTCAGCCCTACCTTGTTTCACCTGTCCTACATTCTAGTATTTTAACAATAGGAGTTGACAAATGCTAACTGAATTTTTACCTGGACTTAACGTTTAAAAATGCTGCTATTTGGTGGCTAAATTGGATTGGGTTATACAAATTAGCAAATTGCAGTTAGCATATTCTTTTGCATTCCTACAGAAGCTCTTTATCAAAAATGCCCTTGACTCTACGTACATTGTGTTTTAACTCCAATTCTTTATTAGGGATGCTTCAGTATGTCTGATTTATCATTGTACTAAGTCTCATTCCAGAAAGTATGATTAGGGCTTAATATATTAAGTTTTATCCTTTGAAGTGCTCCCATTAGGCAAATAAGTAACCAGGTCATTCTGTAAAAGCACAGGTGTGCATGCTCTATGGTCTAGTCACTTTCTGAAATGGACTAATACATTCTGCATGAGCTGAAGCTTGTAGGTGACTTATAAAGGTCACCCTCACATTCATCATTACAACACTCCAGCGGAGTCTGCCAAACCATGACCAAAATGCAGAGGAGGAAAATATATTTACCTCATGTTCTTAAGTCAGTTATTAGATCCTGTATAAGGATATTAATAGCTATTTGTCTTAAGTGAGTCATGGTGAGCCAAAACAGCCAGCCCAGTCACTCAGTCACCAGATGCATGTTCTACCATAGGAAGGGTTTGATTTCAGCCAACGCAGCTCAGACTCTGAAGCTGCCTGACAACCACCATGTCTGCTGGTCCCAGAGGTTTACCTGGAAGCATAACCCAGACCCTTACCCCTCTATGCTCTTCATGGGCTGGGGTTGTTGGCCATGTCCACTCATAGCCATTTACATTCATGAGTAGGTGAAGAGCACCTAAAAAGCCCCATGGAGTCACCTGGAGTCCAGTTATATTCCTCCCTGTCCCCATCATATCAAAGCAGCTCTACCTCCTTCCAATGAAGAGAGTCCCTTTTCTCTGCTCAGACAGTGATTTTTCTTCTTGCTTCTTGGTCACTGGCCATAAGAATCTCCAAATACCGAAGTGGCAGGCAAAACCTTTAATTCAATGAGACAGTTCTTGGGTCCCCAGAGGAGAGATGTCCCTTTGAGAACTCAGAATTCTAGTCATCCAGAACCCAGAGGATGAGAGACAGGAAGCTAAATGTTTCCCCATGAATCATTGGGAATGACAGCAACTCCTGCTTCCACCCTTACTGCCATCGCATATTAATATCCTAGGGTTGCTATAACAAATCACCATGCACTGGGTGGCTTTATGCAACAGGAAATTTATTCTCTCGCAGTTTGGGAGGCTAGAGGCCTGAAATCAAGGTGTTGGCAAGGTTTGTTACTTCTGGAGGCTCTGAGGCAGAATCTGTTCCATGTTTCTCTCCTAGCTTCTGGCAGTTGTGAGCAATCCTTAGCATTCCTTGACTTATAGCTGTAGCATTCACACTGTCTTCTCATGGCCTTCTCCTTTGTAAGTCTATCTGTGTGTCCTCTCTTATAAGAACACCAGTCGTTGGATTTAGAGCCCACCCTAATTTAGTATGACCTCATCTTAATTACATCTATAAAGACCTTACTTCCAGATAAGGTCACATTGAGATTCCAGTTGGACATGGATTTGGGGGTGACATTATTCAACCTACCGCACATGCATTTTTCTCTATTAGGAACAAAACAGAATTGAAATACCCTTGACTCAATGCCTATCTGTGATTTAAATGTCAAATCCATACAGAGTATTGCCTCTGTGCTGCTGCTTTCAGCTATGTCTTCAGCACACCACTGTGTATCACCAGGCAGGAAGTTTCTGGTGGTGTAGTATGTTAAAGGATCACTGACTGGATTCCATGGCCACTGGCCTATTACTGTAACTCTCTTAACTTAAAAAATTATCCCCTCACCTGACACATGGCAGGAAGTTTCTGGTGATATAGTATGTTAAAGGATCACTGACTGGATCCCATGACCACTGGCCTATTACTGTAACTCTCTTACCTTAAAAAATGATCCCCTCACCTGACACATACTAATAGGATCTCGTGCCAGTGAATCACACACTCCACTTACCCTGACACTAGGTGAGGCCGTACAGGAAGGAAAAGCAAACCAATTCCCATAATGTGAATCTGTTCTACTGAAAATAACTGCTAGCCTCTCTAGGATGGCTGATCTCATCTGTCTCCTAAAGCAATGGTGTCCTTCGGGGACTCAGCATTAACCTCTGGTGCAGACAGATTTGACATTCAGCAGTGATAATATCTAGATTGGTCTTGCTAAGTTGGAGACCATAGCATCTGGCCCATGGGGAGTATCAGTCTAAATGCACATGGTGTAACCCTCCAGGTGAATCCCAGGGACTGGCATTGTGATCTACTGCAGCTTGTCACAACTTCCAATACTCTATGACCAAGGAAGCAAGGCAGGTTCCACTGTAACCTCAGCCTCCTGCAAAGCCTTTTTGCTGTGGGTCCTACTCAGAGCAGGCAGTCTGTTGCATCAACTGGTAATATGGACTCCATCTTCAGGTGTAACATATGTTGTCTCCAGAGTTCAGAGATTCACCAGGTATTGTGCTTCCTTCTTTAGGGTAACATATATGTGGTCATTGCTCTATGTAGTCAAAAGGAGGCCAAGGTAATACAGCCTGTCCCTCACCATTGGGATGTGTATGGATAGCATTAAGTTTGTACGGTTTGTATCCTGAATGCTCATAAAGTTTATATCTTCCCTTTGGGAAAATGTGTGTCTTACTAAAGCTTCAGTATCTAGTCACCGCTTGTTCATCCAGCCTCATCAACATATAATTAGGTAACAGATCTATTTGTTAAAATTATTTTCATTATTAATTTATTAAGGTTTTTGCCATAGGACACATGTACTCACCAGAGAGGAGGGAAACAGAGATAGATAGAAGTGAGAAATAACCCTCCAGGGCAGATGGTCGTGCTGCAGTCCCTTCTCCTCCATTCTCCTCCTGGGACTTTGGGTACACATGCACATGTATTCTGCATGATTTTCAAGCTGCTAGGTCCAGGACTCAAACCGTGGTCAGCAATGTGGGAGTCCAACGCCTTAACCACAAGTGGCTTAGTTAACAAAGCCCTAGGAAAAAAACTTTAAGCATATATTGTTCATTCCATGTAAATTCAAATTACTCTGATACCCTTTTCTGGTCAAGAAGAATGCGTTTGCAAAGCCAAAACTATTTCATGTGCTTGGGCCACCTGTATCTGCTCCAGCAGATACCACAGGTGACATAGCAGCTACAATCAAAGTTACTACTTGTTTGAGCTTGCACCTCATCCTCCAGGATTCATCCAGTTGCTACATTCTAGAATGTTGATTTGATGTAAATGTGATGAGACGGCCATCTACATTTGATCCCTAGGGTGGCAGTAAGTTTGCCATCACTCCAGGTAATGCTATTGTTTATTACCACCAGCCAGAATGAAGAGGAGGCCTGAGGATGGTCAGTTCCAGAAGCTTCTGCTTGACCTTGCACATAGCCAGTGAAGCTGTTACAAGCTTAAACTGGGCCAGGATTCCTTTTATTACTCAACTCCTCCCCTACTCTAACAGAGAAGCAACAGGAACATTGAGTCTCTCAATATCAGTATTGATTTAGGCTCTAAGTACAACAGTCCTTCAAATGCCTCATATTCATCATTTCCTGAGGGTAGAATTGCCAAAGAACATGGCTGTAGGTCCCCGTGGGGGAAGGATTGGGAAGGGGGAGTATCATTATCTGTACAAATATCATAGTGCTGTAGGGTCCTTCCTCCTAGAACACAGTCACCTTTCGTCTGTGGACTTCAGGTCTGAAAACTGACTCAGGTCAAGAAACTGAACAAGGGGTGGTAACTTTTTATTAGGGTTACCACTCTCAGCCTCTAAGTCATCTACCCTTAATTTTGGCTAACAGTATGGAACAAGTAGTTTTGTTGGCTGCACATTTGTCTTGCCCCTAAGGCTGATGTGTTCTGTTAACCTCTTCCTACATTTCTGCAGGTTGGGTCTCCTTGGCTACCTTGCTCGTCATTATAACTGTGACTGCCCCGACTTTTGCCAGGCACTGCCACTTGACCATTTTTCAGTGTTATCATCCATCGCCTTCAGCAAGCTATACTCTGAAAAAAAAATTTTTTTTTTTTTTCCTGCTTTCAGAACTGGCCTAGAGGGAGCTACCACTAAATGTTTCATTGCTTGTGCCTTGTCATCGATACATATCACCATAGCCTTGTTAAATGGTGTCCACATTCCCATGGACTATAAACATCTGATGCATCCTCCAGCAGAACTTTCCATTCCTCATACTCACTCACCTTAACCTTTTGGATTCTTCGCTCACCATCTGTCACAGCAATCCTGGCATTTTAACTTTGCTTAGAATGGGTCTCTGCTTTTCCCATGCTTCTGGAAGCTGTCCTAGCAATGAGTTCAGGATCCTAGCCTGTAACTTAAGACACCTCTAACCCTGCTATACAGGGCCCACTGTGGGCACTGTCATCACTTTCCTCCCCTTCCCCCAGTTTTATACTCTGCTTGTTGCTTCAGCATTCTTTGTAATTTTTTTTAATTTATTAAATTTTTTTTACATTTAACCACTGTACATCTTTACAGCATATAAAATGAATTTTTCCCTCTTAAATACACTGCATTATCAGTCCAAAAATATTGTCATACACATTATCAGCAATTTTCCATTTTTATATGTTAAATGTTTTGCTTTTTCTCCCTTTTATTTCCTCCCATGACCACCTCCCCCAAATTGCCTACCCTTCTCCTGCATTGTCTTTAGTTTGCTATTATTAATTTCAAAAATAGTTCTAGCTTTCATGAAACAAAATTTTAAAAACTTAAGAAAAATTTACTTAAGACTTAAAGACAGGAAAAAGGTTAGGATACTGTCCAAACAGTAGGTAGATACTAAAAATTCAAAAAAACAATATGGACAGAGATAAAATCTAGTAACAAGTGCACTATTGTTTTCTTCTGAAACATTTTTGTCTTGATTCTCCCCCTTTTTGCCAAAGAGGACCATAAACTAACTTGTTTGCAAAAAAATAAGTGTAGTCTCAATTTGGTCTGTTATTTGCACAAAGTCCAATAAGAATACTACTTTTTTTTCTAGTTATTTATTATCTTAAAATTTGCTGTAGGGCACATGTGCTTACCAGAGAGAGACAGAGATAGGGAAAGTGAGAAAGCAAGCCGCCAGATCTGAGACTGGAACCTGTCATGTGGGAGTTAACCATGTGGGAGTCTAGCACCTTAAACCACCATGCCACCTGCTGGTCTCTAAGAATATTAACTAATTTAGTTGACTTAGCTAGAACTTAGATATGAAACTTCAGAGTAGACTCTTTAAAAAGCCACCAAAGGCTACTTACTGAGCCAAGCCAGGAATTCACCCTCTGACTACGTTTAAGTACCTGTACTTGGACGTTTTGGGACCTGTCAGAAGGTGACATTCTTTACTTACCTGCCAGGCAGAACTGTGTATGGTACCAGAGAACCTTTCCAAGAGCTTCTGTTGGCTTTCTTGAGATCAGCCCTAGTTCCTTAGCTTTCTGGTCATATCTTGAGTTAGGACATTTCAGTCAAAGCCGTAGCAATAACTAGTGCTTCCAATGTCTGATTCAAGGCAACAGGTATTATTGAACTCGTGCAAATAACCAGACTGCCACAGAATAAGAATACTCACAAATACTTTCCAATTCTGGAGGGGTCAGGAAGGGAAAAAAGTTTGTTTTAATTTCGTTTTAAAAATTTTTTTTTTTCATTCAGCATTCTGATCCCATTTCAGGCACACTCCTTTAGCTCCTCCCAGTACACACTGGCTAATTCTTACTGTCCGTTTTTTTTTTTTCTTGAGAGATTTTTGCTATAGGGCGCATGCACTTGCCAGAAAGACAGAGACAGAGAGACAGAAAGCAAGAAATCACCCCCAGAGGGAATGGCCACGCCGCAATCCCTTCTCCTCCTTTCTCCTCTCGGGATCTTGGGCATGCACACACACACGCCCGGCATGAGTTTAAGCCACCAGGTCTGGGACTCAAACTACGGTCGACTACATGCGAGTCCAGCGACATAGCCATTACGCTAACTGCTGGTCCCCTTACTGTCTTTTTGAGAGTGTTTCTTCCCACTTTATGTTCAGCATCTCTGAGTTTAGCTAACTTTAATTATAGTTAGCTAACCCTAACTTTAGCCCTGGGGATAAACTATAATGGCTTTAAGACAGGCCAAGTTCTGAAGGTAGCACACATTGCCTGGGGAAAGAAGCCCTTGCACTGTCATCCAGTTAAAGAATGGGATGGAGAGTGCTTCCCAATAACAGGAGTGGTGAGCTATGAAGATAGACTCAGAAAATTGAGGTGTCTGTGGATTAGACATCTTCAGCAGCATCCATTCAGATGATTACACCTTGTCTTAGGTTTTTCCCAAGCAGTGCCCTGAACTTGGCATAAGAGACCTGCCTTGGTTAGCAACTGTCTTTGAAACTTATTCAGCTATTAAGTCTAGGGCTTGTTCCTTCAGTTTTCTCAGACCTTCTGCAAGAAATGAAAAGCTTTTTCACAAGCAATCCGAGGCCCTCTGGCTTTCACACCTGGCTTCCCATTGTCTATTATTGCTTTCAGCTGTTCATGTTTTTATAGAATGAGAATAATTTAGCAATGGGTATCTAATTCTGTTATCCTCATAGCTACAATTTTCCCCATCCATCTAAAATTCCAACCAGCTTGTCTACGGCTACACCATCCAAATTCATGATGAACTTAAGTTATCACTGGAACTTGTGCCAGTGACTATCCTACACCAACCATCCACGAGGGGATCTGAACCGTGTACTTTTGTGTTTACCACATAATCACTACTACCAACTTCCACAGTAGACAAAAAAAAAATTTTATACAGAAATATTACAATGTTTTCCAAAATAAGCTGGAAAACTGAGAATAAGAAATTAAGTATCAAAAGCACATAAGTGAAATACTAGATTTATTTAAATAGAAATGAAACTTCCTGGGTAAAATATCTGTAATAATAGGATTTGTGATATTGTATCTTTGAAAAATGGCTGGGTAGTCAGTCACCTTTATCAGTACACTAGGCATAAATAATAGGTACTGTTCAAGACACACACTGTGAAGGAGAGATCAATGAGTCAATTGCTAAAGCATTTATACCATAACTACTTAAGATTACATGAATATTTAATGAAAATTTAGAATATAACATGAAATTCATTCTGTGAACCTAAAAAATACAGCAATCCATTTTACTCATTACGTTTTATAAAATCAGACACAGTGAATTTATAAGCAGTGTTTTTAATAAAAACTAATTTAATTACAACAAATAGACTACCAACCTGTTTCTTTACCCTGTATATTATGTATCTAATTGGAAACCCTATTATATTACTGAAACAGTAACAATCCAATCCTGGATACTTCCATTGCTTGGATCAATAAACACCTTACACTGAAACTCCCTTTTCTCGTGCTATCAGCCTGATTATTGGCTCCTACAAAATTGCTATGTCCCCTCCATGGCCCTGTAAGTGTGACTAGTCTTTTGTACAAGGCTAAAGATGATACTTTTGAACACCCACACACTTTTGAGTCATCACACACACACATCCTGGCTTCTCTCACACATGGCACCAATGGGCAAGCAGCTTTCCTAATTCTCCTGTTCCTCATAGTGGGCATAACCACTGGCATAGGTCCTTCCTAAATTCAAATTAGTAAATAAATCTGATGATTCAGCATCTGAGTCCTTTCCACCTTCATCTTCTTCCTCTTCATCATCCTCTGCTTCATATTCATCCTCTTCCTCCTCATGGTAGGCAGTGTCACTGTATTTATCAGAGGAAAGGTTCTTCCAATATGCATCATACCCAGAAGCGCCATCACCCTCTTCACCTCCAGTCTGCCTGCCAAATTTTAGGGAGCGGGCTACAAAAAACAGACATACACATGGCACTGTATTAGTGCAATTCTCTATATCTTCATTTTCCTCTGTAATATGTAAAATTACACTAACTTCATTGGCTGCTTCTTCCTCCCAAATGAAAAAGTAGGCCATATTTTCCCAATTTTATCACATAATAAATCTATACACACACAATAATAGTGTCATTTTGTTAAAGCAAAACAAGATGAATAGAACTCTGTAATGATGGGATCAGCAGATGGAGTATGTTGCTGGACTCCCATGTAGTTGAGCAAAGTTTGAGTCCTGCACCTGGTGGCTTAAACTCATGCCAGGTGCATGTGTATGTGTGTGCTCCAAGATCCCAAGAGGAGAATGAAGGAGAAAAGACTGCGGTGTGGCCATCCCTCTGGGTGATGATTTCTCACTTTCTGTCTCACCAGTGAGTGCACACACCCCATAGCAAAAATCTCTCTAAAAAAATTGAAATAGAACTCTCCAATGATAACAGGGCATTTTAAAAACTAAAGTATCCTATATTTGGTTAATTAAAATATTTCCAGGGACGAGATGGTGACATGATGTTAATGCAACTAGACCCACATGGGAAAGGTCCTGGGTTGGCATCTTGGGACATCCCCAAATACACCAGAAAGGGCATACACATGCCTGTGATCCAGGCCAGCTAAGATTGGAAGAGGATCACAGCATGAAGACTCAGTTGTGGACATCTGCCTTTCTGTCTGTTCCTCATGGAAAGAATAAATTACTACACTTGAAAAAAAAAGTTAAGGTCACAGAACATAGCTTATTTCATAGCCACTACATTTTTAAGGCAGATATTTTACAACGCAGATACCCTAGAAAACAAAACCTTTCATTTCTTCTGCCTTACTAGGAACACAAAGTTTAATGCAGAAGATCAGGAAAGTTATCAGTGTCACCTTGCTGTGCAATACCACCTTTGATTAAACAAAATACTGTTAGTCATCTAGAAATTATGATCTCATTCTGAAAAATTTGGTAAACAGTCAAATGTCTCCCTAACAAAATTGTGAGCTGTGTTACTATAAGCATGTCTGTAGCAGTCTTACTCTCTTATTAAAACATTATATAAAGACCATAAAACAATTTCCTGTATTAGTGATGTATTACATAATAAGCATAGCTACTAAAATACTGCACACCTAAGAATAGCTTTGGAATGAATTCGATTCCCAAGTACTAAAGATTACCACCACTAAAATATTAAGGATATATAGCTATTCAATTATTTAACAAGGAAACTTCAGCAAAAACAGAAAAATCACTCTTTTCTTCATCTTAACATATTCGTTGTCATTAACTGAGGCAGGTACCAAATATCAAAGTGAATGTCGGTTTACTTCTTAAGTTAAATTGAAAACTTTTATCCACACATTTTCCAAGGCTATAAAATTCTACTTGATTAATAGAATACATTGATCTTCTAAACTGAAGAAAAGACAGTAAAGGAAAAAAAAAAGGGGCGGGGGGAATAAAACTTTTCTAAGCTCAAAAGCAAAATGACATCACTGGTATCTAAAAAAAGAGCCTTACTCGACATGCTAAGATCCTTGGTTTCCTGAGTTTCATGTCCACATTTAGGACAAGGAGGTTGTTTTCCTTTTTCCTGCTTAAACACCTTGCTCCTTGTATGATCATCACAGAAACATGCCTATAAAGGAGAAGTGAGAATAAGTAAACAAATAAATACAGATTTTTGAAATATATAAAAAGACATCACTGAATATTTTAAAGAAATTTAAAGATAGAGGTTTCATTAAAGCAGAGATATTAAGAATTTTGTTGTGAATAGTTGTGTTCTTGATTTCAATTTTTTTAAGGAAAATTTTTGCCAGGACTTTTCTGAACCTGATTCTATCATAAGAATCTGTACAGAGGATGACATGTAGATACATTTACTCATTCATAAACATTTCAGTATCACAAGGGCCCTGGTAACGTAATGGTGAACAGGCTCATGCCCTCACAGAACGTAGTCTAAATGGAGACATAGACAGTGGAGAGGCAAACCCAAGACACTAAGCACTGAAGTAGAAGTGCAGAGAAAGGTACAGACATGTGGTTCAGGAAAGGTATCTGGGGAAACAGGAAGTCCTAGCCCAGATCTGAAGAATAGGATACAGTGTGGTAAGCAAAGATGAAAGAGTGCTCTAGACAGAGGAAACAGCACAGACAATGCCTGAAAGTTTGAGAAAGTGAACACCTTCAACAAACTGAAAGGCATTGGTAAAACTAGAGCAGGGTAGGGAGAGAAAGAAGAAATAAAGCTAAGA
The DNA here is from genome assembly GCA_026018925.1 of Tupaia tana. Classification (NCBI taxonomy): domain Eukaryota; kingdom Metazoa; phylum Chordata; class Mammalia; order Scandentia; family Tupaiidae; genus Tupaia; species Tupaia tana. The sequence continues at coordinate 14,867,675 of JAKSZU010000021.1, forward strand.
ATGTAAGAACCAGAGCAGCATTTCTGACAGAAAGTGAACTGGCTGCACTTGGTTGGGTTGGTGACTGCTGACAAATGCAAATGCTGGAGACAAAGTCTAAGGAAACAGCACATTATAGATACCTTCCCTAACTCTTCTGAACAGGTGCATTTTGACTTTCATTAAAATATGCTCCCAACACTTCAGTCAGAATGTTCTCCATAAACATAAGATATTAAAAACAGTGAGCCAGCATCCCAGAGAAACGTGCCCTAATGGCAACTCTACTGCCAGCCAACTGGATGGCTCCTGGAAAGTCACTTAAAGCTTTCTCAATTTCAAACCTACAGTCTCAAAAATAAAAGGAACAATAATTGTTAAGATCCCTTCCAGATTAATTACAACTATAAATAACCCAAGTGGAGGAGTCCAGATATTAAAAATAAAATCTAAAAAGAAAAACACGTTAAGTGTACCTTGCAACGGAGACATGAATGCTGACCAAGGCGATTGCATGAAACACCTGTGGGAGATAGATTCATCGTAAAATCCTGTCAGTTACTCAATTTTTGCATTTTTACTTTGTCTTTTATTCAATCACTAAAAGCTCTCGATTGAATTATAGCCTAATGATTCATGCTGCCTGTCTTTTGGGTTCCAATACTATAAAACATGCAAAGCTCCTAAACTCCAAATAAAATAATTCAATTTTTATATTATACATTCTGCTAAGGCCTAAGGCAGACTCAAAAATACTATAAATTTTTTTTCTTTTCTTTTTCTGGAGAGGTTTTTGTTATAGGGCACGTGCACTCACCAGGAAGACAGAGAGAGATAGAGAGACAGAAAGTGAGAAATCACCCCCCGCCCCAGGGAGGGATGGCCACGCCGCAATCCCTTCTCCATTCTCCTCTCAGAATCTTGGGCACGTACACACAGGTGCCTGGTGTGAGTTTAAGGCACCAGGTCTGGGACTCAAACCACGGTCGGCTACATAGGAGTCCAACAACATAGTCATTATGCTAACTGCTGGTCCCAAAAATACTATACCTTTTGAGGTGACCTTTTAATCTTTGTGATTTTTTTTTCATAAACTTGCAAAAATAACCTCTTTCTCTGTCTGTCTGTCTGTCTGTCTATCTATCTATCTATTTATCTATCTATCTATCTATCTATCTATATAGTATGTGTGTGTTCAGGCACACACTGTGTGTGTATATGTGTTGTTTGTATGTCATTTTGATTACTCATCACCTAATTTTATAGGTGAATACAGGAATTATCATCTCATACTATAATTATTGGGTCATTGGGAAAGCCATGATGCATTTCTGCACAGAAAAACATATCATGACTTTCCTGACAACCTAACAGAAACATTTTAAAGGTAGTGAGTATCTGGGAATTTCAGTCTTTTTCCTATACTACTACTAGTTAATAAAGGTTTTCTAAGTGCCAAGTGCCACACACAAATGTTTTATATGGATTCATTCAACTAACTTTTTAAGAAATAAATTAACCATAAAGATAATATTAACCTAGTTAGTAACACTGGTTTTCAACCTGAAAATCCATGAAAACTCTATGTGCAGGTTAAATACAGACATGTAGCACCCACCACAGACCTTAAGATAGAATCTCTAGCGATGAGGCCTAAGCAGGTGTACTTTTTTAAAAACTGCACAGGTTTTTCTCAGGTACACTCCTGAGAATCACTGGCACCAAACAGCAGGAACAAACCCGGGCAATATCACTTACATACCGACATTTGGAAGTGGGAAACAGGATAGAAGGATGAAGCCTCATTCTAATAACTTGAACTGGCATTTCGTACTCAAGACCAAGAATACTATAAGTCCTGCGATGCCTAGTCAAGCCCACAAAATAAAGAACTGATGCAATCAATATGCCACTATTGTCCCTGTGACAAATTTAGAAAGATGTATCCTGAATAGTTTTTAGAAATAGAGAAAAGGTATTAAGTTAAATTCCAGTTCAGAGAAGGTTCCAAAAAAAAAAAAAGATTCCTTTTTCATTAACACTTAAAACTATTCAGATTCTTGGGGTATAAAGAACATCTAATGAAAACAACAACAAAAAAGAAAACCACTTACACTTAAATGTTTCTGCCTCTAAAACCTGGCAGCTGGCTTGATGTTCAAATTGATCATCTTCACAGAGAAAGTTATGGCAAAAAGAACAGCTGAATATTCTGCCTCCTATTGGATTATAAAAAAATCCACAAATATAAGTATGATATACTTTTAATTTAGAATACTCCTGCCTGTAAAGCTACTCAAAAGAGAAGGCTCATTATTTCAGATTTATATCAAAACTGTACAGCTATTTTTGTTCTTGTAAAAACTAAAATAAAAGCTACAAAGTATTTGAAATAGAACCATAAAAAAAATAGGCTTTCCCCTGGCTACTCATCCAATACAATGCTCAAAGAGACCACATGCTCCCAACAACTCTCCTCCCTACCTGCTTAGGTAAACAGTGTAAGCGCTATTATTACTGCTGATATAAATCCCTTTTCTAACTACACTGATGATCAAAATAGTACCATACTTAACACTGACAGTATACTGAAAAAAAACTTTTTTTTTAAGAGCTTTTTGCCGCTGGGCATGTGCACTTGCCAGAGAGAAACACAGACAGTGAGAGGGAAAGTGAAAAATCACCCCCAGGGGGGATGGCAACACCACAGTCCCTTCTCCTCTATTCTCCTGGGATCTTAGGCATGCACACAGCATAATTTTCAAGTCACTGGGTCCAGGACTCAAACCACAGTGAGCCATGTCAGACAGAGTCCAGTGACATAACCATTACGATATCTGCTGGCCTTGATGAAATCTAAAAATTACATTCAGTCCAGCCATGGAGGTATAGCATTAATACAATGCTCTGAGATGCTGAAGCGACCTAAGAAGGTCCCGAGTTCATATTCCAAGTTCTCCCTAAACACACCAGGCAAGTGCATGCCTATGATCCTGCCTGGCTAAGGCTAGAAGTGGATCATGGCATGAATTCCCTGTTGGGAATGCCTGTCTCTCTGTCATGGAATAAATATTAGGTCACTGGAAAAGTTATGACATATTTTTCTATGCAAAGATGCATCATGATTTTTCTGACGACCTAATAGACTCAAAAAATAATATTTAGAACATTTAGCAATCAGCCTCCATGTAGAGCAAAGCTCAATGCTCATACCTAATCACTCACCATGGTCCCAAACACCTCGTTCACATTCAACACACTCAGCATCAGTAAGAGGGCAGGCACAGGCATGGGTACTGAGACATTTCCTACCATGGCAAACCCAAGCTTCACAGAAGTCACATATTGCACCCTGCAACCAAAGAACAAGAAAATTCAGTCAATGTCACTTGACTATTACAGCCACAGTTTAACCACTGGCTATAATCAAAATGGTACACATTTGGGGCCAGCAGGTGGCATGGTAGTAGTTAACGGCGCTGGATTCCCACATGGCCAACAGTGGTTCGAGTCCCAAACCTGGTGGCTTGCTCACCCCCTCCACTCTGTCCCTCTCTGGACAAATTAAAACAAATAAATATATAAAGTTAAATAGAATAATTTTTTTAAAATTGGACATTTAGCAACTTATCAGCCCTCAAAGATAGTGAGTGAGTGGCTTCATTAAAAATAAAAAGATTTTATTGCCCGCTCTGAGTGGAAATTAAAGAGGGTTCTTTGAAAAACGATTTTATCAACAACTATCTGTAATACACTAAACTCTGCTATAAATTAAAAAGAAAAGAAGCAAAGAGGAAACTCTACACTTACTCCGATATTATTAAATCAGAGAGCTGGAAGCATTATCTTCAAAATGAATTCTAACACAAAGTTTGGGCCCCACAGTTTAAGCTTTTTTCCTGTGTATAGCAACTCCTGTAACTAAATTGAACTTTTAAATACTACCAGCTCTAATATTTTAAAATTAATTCTTATTTAAAATAATCACATATCTTCTGTAGAATAACTAAGAATGTTAAACTTCTGCCAGTTTCTTTTTTCTGTTAAAGTAACTTAAGCTGTAAGTCATTATATAATTTGGGGAAAAAAAATTCAAGACATGGGAACCAGCAGTTAGCATAATGGCTATGTCGCTGGACTCCCACGTAGTCGACCATGGTTCGCATCCCGGACCCGGTGGCTTAAAACTCACGCCGGGCGCGTGTGCGTGCGTGCTCAAGATCCCAAGAGGAGAATGGAGGAGAAGGGATTGCGGTGTGACCATCCCCTCTGGGGGGTGTTTCTCGCTTTCTGTCTTTATGTCTCTCTCTCTGTCTGTCTGGCGAGCGCACGTGCCCTATAGCGAAAACCTCTCCAAAAAAAAAAAAAAAAAATTCAAGACATATGAAACTAAATGACAGGGTAGGTAAGATTCTCCATTCTGTATTAAGGCCAGAAGAAATCTGTTTGTTAATAACACATTGACATCTACAGAATATTAAGAGGGACAAAGAATCTTAAGGGAATAAGTAAGGCTTGACTATCTTTCCTTTACACATGAGAAACACAAGGCCAGAGACTAAATCCACATCCCACAGTTAAGATTACAGTTGAGCTGAGATGTAAATTCAGGCCTTCTGAATCACAATTCAGTATTCTATTCAGGGCTCTGTTACAAAAGTAATAAATGACAAGCAGGAAGAAAGTTTCTGACTTATAAGAATGGATTATCTGCATAGCTAGTAAAACCTCAGATCTCTCTTTGGATCACTCAGGGTTCTAGCAAGAAAGAAAGGGTACTGTCAAAGTAGGTAACCAAGAGCATTTAAGAAGAGAGATTACAAAGGACGGGGAAGGGTTTAGGATGATAAAGCTAATGCCCATACCATCCCTTAGCATTCCAAAATATGAGGAGACAAGGGGAGGGGAGGGAACAGTTACTACAACATGGAGAAAAAGTCTATGGAGAGGACCACCTGGCCATATGGCAGAAACTTTTTTTGGAGAAAGGACATAACCAAACCAGGATGGCATAGCAGGAACTGAGCCAAGGGAAAACATCCAAATATAAATCAATTTAAATATCTCCTTTTTTAAAAAGAATTATTTCATTTTATTTGTTATTATAATTTTTTAATTTGACCAGAGAGAGAGAAAGGGAAAGTGAGAAAGTGAGCCATCAGGTCCGGAATTCAAACCATGGTCAGCCAAGTAGGAGTCCCACATCTTAACCATGATGTCACCTGCCGGCCCTAAATATCTTTTGTATAAGAAAGATAATTCACATTTATATAACACAGGAAATTTAAGAAAAAATAATTTGATAAATTTATGTCAACGAGCAACAAAGGAAGATTTCAAGGGTTTTCAATAAAAATAACATTGACAATCCTCTATTTAAAATAAGGAAGAATTGAAAAGATGATTATGAATAATTCTGGCTCTTCAGTTCAATAAAATATGCACACATGAAATGTGTCATATCTAGGTCTGCCTCATGATAAAAAATGTTACGTTCTTGGAAAGTTACCATAAATAAAATATTCCACTTGACACAAAAGTAGTATTACTTTCTTCTTGGACTAATAAAATTTGGATCTAAAACATAAGTTCACACTATAGAGTACAGTAAAGCTGGCTAACTCATAATGTAAAAAGAAAAAATAATTTAATGAAAAAGAGAAAATGTATCACATAATTCAACTGTTTACTATTTAAAACACTGAATTTATTTAGGAAATCTTACATGTAGTAAAGAAATGTTAAGTACATACATTTCTATGAAATGTAAAGCTTTTAGAAAACAAACTATAGGGGCCAGCAGGTGGTGTGGTGGTTGAGGCACTAGACTCCCCAACCACCAGCCAACTGCAATTTGAGTCCCAAACCTGGTGGCTTACTTTCTCACTTTCCCTTTCTCTCTAGCTCTCTCCAGTGAGTGTCCGTGCCTTAGAGCAAATTAAAAATAATGATGATGATATATAAAATTAAGTAATTCTTTTAAAAAAAAAAACCCTATAATTCTAGATTCTTTTGGAAATAGGTTGTTTATTTAACCAAAGGCAAACACTATTTAAGCAAGGCTTTCAGTAAATTATGTTTTATGAAGTCTAATTAAGATGAATTAGATCTCCAAACAAAAAAAAGGAAGAAAGAAGGACCAGCAGTTGGTGTAATGGCTATGTTGCTTAACTCCCATGTAGTAGATTGTGGTTCGAGTCCTGGACCCCGTGGCTTAAACTCATACTGGGCGCATGTGCGTGCCCAAGATCCCGAGAGGAGAATGGAGAAGGGATTGCAGTGTGGCCATTCCCCCTGGAAGGGGGGGGGGGGGGGATTTCTTGCTTTCTGTCTCTCTCTTTCTAGCAAGCACATGCACCCTATAGCTAAAACCTCTTCAAAAGAAAAGATGGAATTAGAAAGATACCATTTAGAAATGAATTTGTTTGGGTCAACCTGAAATAAGTTTCCATTATTATCACATTTTCAATATGAAAGCAACAGCTAGAAACAAGTAGGTAATAAGGGAAAATCATACAAAGAACATGCCATAGATAATCCAGATAACTGCAGATTGGTTGAAACAAGGGACAGAGTACATTTATTAAAGGGAGACAAAAACCCCACTGATCAGAATGACTTTTTCTTATCCTTTGAAGCCTGCTAGTCTAAAGGATGATGACAAGACGCTTACCACCATTGCAAGGCCAGTACTGTAGACTCCAGCATGCTTTATGACACAGTCAGAAGACTTCATCATACACTTGGTTTTCCCTTTAAAGACAAAAATCTGCACGTTCACTCTTGCAAAGTAGTACACAGGACTTTCAAAATGCTCATGCAAAATTTGTACTGTGAAATAACTATGCCAGGATTTCAAATATTTTGCATCAAAATAAATTTGAATTTTAGTTCTATTTTTCCACACCTTTGAACAGTCCCCTTGTACAAGTTATAATATTCCTCTTTTTATCGAGCTCAATTTCCTATGGAAATAATTTAAAAATAGAAGGGATGAAATCAGTATTGTTTACTACTTACACAACTGAAAAGGGAACACAGATATAACTGAGATAGCATTACCAAGTCAGGTCTTTGGAGATGAGAAATAAACCTGAGAAAATTGTATTATACAATAATTTATATGCTAGTTCATGTTTGTATGAAAATCAGAAATTACAAGTTATGCTTTATAATTTAATGACCACTTTAACAATTTAAAATCTTAAGAAAAAAATTTTTTCAAGTTTTTGCCTTAGGACATGTGCACTCACTGGAGACAGAGGCAGTGAGAGAAAGTGAGAACTCACCCCCTAGGACAATGGCCACACTGCAATCTTTTTTCCTCCATTCTCCTCCCAGGATCTTGGGTAGGTGCACACACACACATCAGCATGATTTTCAAGCCACCAGGTCCAGGACTCAAACCATGGTTGTCCATGTGGGAGTCCAGTGAAATAACTGCTATGCCATCTCCTGGCCCCAAAATCTTATAAATTGTTAAAATAATCAAAACAAGTTTTAAAAAAACCAACCTGGGACTAGCAGTTGGCGTAACGGCTATGTTGCTGGACTCCCATGTAGTCAACTGTGGTTCTAGTCCCAGACTTGGTGGCTTAAACTCACCCTGGGCACGTGTGCATGCGTGCCCAAGATCCCGAGAGGAGAATGGAGGAGAAGGGACTGCTGTGTGGCCATCCCCCTCCAGGGGCGGGGGTGGGGGGGGTGGTTCTTGCTTTCTGTCTCTGTCTCTCTGTCAAGCACATGCACCCTATAGCAAAAACCTCTCCCACCCCCCCCCCCAAAAAAAGCCATGCTTTAAAATGTTGTTTTGGTTTTTTTTTTTTTTTTTTTAAAGAAAGGGTCTTACCCTGTTGCTGTGCCCTGCCCAGCTCCCAGCTGAGACTACAGTGGTATACAACCATACCCAACCCTTTTTTAGACAGGGTCTCGTTACCTTTGCTATGCCAACCTCATACTTGTGGCCCTCTTGAGTCAGGACTGCAGACACATGCCACTGCACCTGTCCTTTGTGCTGGCCTGGGAATCAAACCTAGGTCTCTCGTGTAGTCCCAGCCTACAGAGCATGGCATCTTAGCACCACTTGCTATAGGAGCTGGTCCAAACTGTACATTTTATAATTCACAACAAAAACAATCTGGTTTGAAATTACCACTTTTTTCTTTCTATGGAATACTTCAAACTAAGCCAAACCAAACACTGATTAAGCATTTATCTGGTTCATTTACATTTACTCATATGTAAAAATTTACAAACACAGCTCCTAGGCAGACATTTTTCCAAAGAAATTTTGAAAGAGTGTTTAAGATATCACAAAAAACAAGAGTAAGTCATAGAGCTAAAATTCACAAGGAAGTCATAAAAGCTCTGATCTAGCAGCCAGTTACCAACCCAAAACCATCAGCTTATCACATACTGTGTGAGGATTAATAATGGCGTAGCCATTATCCATCTGAGACCCCGCAAAGTACAACACAAAAGACACAGAAGATGGTCAATTTTCAATGATCTTGATTTCCTGGTGAATAAAGTTAGACAACAGGAGATGCTAGCAACCAAAAACTGGAAATGAGAGGCTCAAGCTACCCAAGTGTCCCAAGTGCAGTGCGAAGTTTAAGAATCAGTAATGTGGAACATCTCCATGTGCAGCACTACAAAATTTAAGCTCAAAGTCAACAAAAACAGAAAGGTCTTAGTAAGAACTTCTCTCTTTTTTAAAGAATTATTTATTTAATTTTCTTTCTTCATTCATTTTTTAATCTCTTAAATCTTCCAAAAAGCCATTTTCTTACTCTGCATTCATATCCTTTTATAAAATGCAGATATAACTGGCAGATGAATGTTTCATTTAGGACAGTTTTTTCGCACTAATTGTAGAATTGGTATGTCTTCTTTAAAGGCTACAACTATTGGGTCATCAGGAAACTCATGACACATTTTTGCATAGAAAACAAAGAAAAATATGTCATGACTTTCCCACCAAGCTAATACTGTAGAAATAAACTTCAAAAAGCTTTTTTAGGGAACCAGCAGTTAGCGTAATGGCTATGTCGCTGGACTCCCACGTAGTCAACCGTGGTTCGCGTCCCGGACCCAGGGCTTAAAACTCACGCCGGGCGTGTGTGTGTGCGTGCCCAAGATCCCAGGAGGAGAATGGAGGAGAAGAGATTGCGGCGTGACCATCCCCCCTGGGGGGTGATTTCTCGCTTTCTGTCTCTATGTCTCTCTCTGTCTGTCTGGCGAGCGCACGCGCCTTATAGCGAAAACCTCTCAAAAAAAAAGAAAAAGAAAAAAGAAAAAATAGAGAGGAAAAAAAAAAGCTTTTTAAAATACCAAATGGAGGGCCAGCAGATGGCGTAGCAGTTATGTCATTGGACTTCTACATGACCTGGACCCTGTGGATTGAAACTTATGCCGGGCACATATGTGTGCATTTCCCAATAGAAAAAGGGATTGTGGTGTGGCCATCTGCCCCGCCAGGGTGATTTCTTACTTTCCCTCTCACTGTTTCTGTCTCTCTGGCTAACGCATACACCCTAAAGCAAAAACCTCTACCCAAAAAAAAAGAAAAAAGAAAGGAAAAAAAAAACTGAATGAACAAGACTAAGGTGGTATAATTAAAAACCAGGATCATCAGATGTTATGTCAGAGATTTTTTAATATCTAAAACAAACTTAAGTAATCTGTATATCTAAACTGTACATTTTCCAGTATAATACCAAAAAAGGCAAAGACAAGATCTAATGTAGGCTAAAAACATTTTGTGTGTGTGTTTTTTTTTTTTAAGTGGCAAGACATAATATTATGGGAAGTAATAATGACAAACACACAGGTTCAAATTGATTAGCTGCTATACAAATGTTTAATAAAAGGCAGGTGTCTATAATAATCACATACTTACCACACTGTGCACAAATTGGTAACTTCTGTACAGAATTACAAAAATAGCAAAATGCTCTATTCTTCTGCCGCCTTGTCATGTAAAATAAAAATTTTAAATATAGTCAGTACTAGATAAAAGGTCAGAGGGATTATATTTACATATAAATAGAACAAAAGGATAAATATAATTTACCTCTGACACTTGTCACATTCCTATAAAATGTAAGAAAATAAAATTAATTTTTCTTATTGATAACTGCAAATTTACTTGTATTAAAAAGAATATGCAAACCCTCCATTCAAACCCATAAATATAAGCATTTAAGCATACTTAAATAACAAACGTTTACTATAAAGGAATACTCTGGGCAGACTACACTAGAGAAAGAAGTAGCATTATCCTAAAGGCTAAATATCACGATGATGTGTCTTTTCTTTTTTTTTTTTTTTTAAAGGACTCAAATACTAAAGAATAAACCCCCCAAAAGTAGAGATTTTAAAATAATAAAGCTAACAGAAAGTCCAGATTCCTAACCATGGCTTTAAAAGCTCTCCACAATCTTGACTCCAACCACTTTTCAAACCTTGCTAGCCTATTTAGATTCCAGTCACTACTGGTCAGCCAATTTCCAAATGTCTTACACTCTTCTTCCTGCCTTTACTTAAAATATTACTTTCCCCTGAAAAGTCCCCCCCCCCACCCCACCCCTGTACAATCTTTACCTTTTGGAAGATTCTGTGATAATCCCATCTCCTCTGTGAACTCCACCCCCCACTATATACACTAAACTTTATTACCTCTTTGTCCTAATAAATAACTGTTTACTGAAGCACGTACCAAAACTTAGCTGACATTTTATGTATTTACATATGCCTGTCATTGTTTTGTCCAGCACCTCCTCTTCTCTGAAAAGAACCTTGACACAGAAGGGAGTCCCCACTGTCACATCTATGCTGTGTAATCCCACCTCCCTGCAACCCATAAACATTAGTCCTGGGATGGATATGGACTCAAGCCCAACCTGTCAGAGTTCTTTCCATCTCTGAGGGCAACAGTGTATGACATAAGACATACAGTTACTAACAACTAGAAACCAAACAAATGGAGTGATATACTCCAGGAAAGTGGAACTAATTAGCAAAAAAATGAAATAAAATAAAAGCAAAGATGGAACTACAAGTTATTTCAGGTTCCAGTTGTCCAAGTCCCAGCTATCTCCACCTCCTTGAAAGATACATGAGCTACTTCACTACCCCTTCAATAAACTATTTTTCCCTACAGTTATCTGGCATTACTAATAATAATCTGGCATTCTTAAACAAGTCCTAAGTAACAAACAACATAACTGAGTTATGAGCTTATGGAAACAGGGACTATGACATTCATACCCCACTGTGCATACCCCTCCATGCCTAAAAGAGGACCTGAGGCATAATAAATGTTTGCTAAATGAAGTCACTTTAAGCATTTAGTATCAAAAGAGGAAAAGAGAAGGAAGAGTAATAACAGAAAAAGTAGAGAGGAGATGAAATAGAGAAAAATGGGATAACTCAGTGAAACATAGTCAAAGAAAAGATAGTGATAAGGAGGACAGAACAATCTTTGCTTTATCCAAACTTTCACCATTCCAAGCAACCCAGCAACAGGAAGCCCAAAGAGAGATTAAGAAAAGGAGAAGGTTCAGTACAGAGAAATCAAATGAATTAAGAACTGCTAAGAGAAACTGATGAAAACTCCACTAGGACAAACTGAATTAAGTCATATAAAGTTACAGTTCCTATTATCTATGCTTGTACAGTATCTATCACCAACAGTATCTAAGGTAAGATATTAGGTTTTATAAATATAAAACCAAACAAAAATTACTGCTACTCAGTGTCAGTGAAAACAATGGACAAGTCTAGCAGATTTCAAATTCAACAGTAAAATTTATGTGCAAACACTACATTCACTGAAATTGTATTCATATATATTACAGATAAAATACTACATAGTTTTTCAAGTACCCTCTGAGATCAAAACAGCTGTTACCATTGAGGCATTACATGGATGCTTGGCTAAATCTATAGTGCCTCTTGATGCTCTTAGCTGTTTTTCACGTTCGCGGCGGTTCTCAGCCTTCTTCCTTGCGCCAGTCTTTTTTTTAGGCATTTCCTTTTCTTTCTATACAAAATAACAGACAAGATATAATTGCCTGGTTGTGTTTATGTATTTTTAAATTTGCCAGAGAGCACACATGCTCACCAGAGACAGAGAGGGGGGGAAATGAGAAAGCGCCCCCATGGGGCATGGTCACACCACAATACCGCACTGATTTATGTCACACATATGCACCCAGCATATTTTCAAAGCCTTTAGGTCCAGGACTTGAGGTGCGCCATTGGCCATGTGGGATTCTGGCACTTTAAACCACCAGGCTACAGGCCTAGTTTATTTTAATAAACCGAGAAGTAGTATAACATAGTGATCTTATTCTCATTAAACTTTAAAGTTAACTCTGTCATTTTGGCAGGTCAAGCACATGTTTTAAGCACACATTATTCCAAATACAGTAGATCATTTTAAAGCATTTATTTACACTTCCAAACAATTCTTAAAAATATAAACATCAGAAAAATGCACCTGAAAAGCCAAAGTAGTTTTCCTTTCTAAGATGTTAAATACTCTGTACATCATTGAAAATACTTAGTCATATAAAATTAACAAATAAAAATCATTAAAAAGTACATTACCCAGTGTAAGTCTTTTTTTTTTTTTTTTTTTTTGAGTTATATATTCAGATGAGCTGGGGCTCCTAAGGCTTGAACAAGTCTTATTTTTCCTATGTAATATTTAAATAAAATAATAGGCAAATCAAATGGCACCTATAACTACAAAGTCAGACCGTTCCCTCTGAAGATACTAGAAGTATTATAGTGGCTTTGATTCTTTTAAAGTTGCTCTTCTCTTTACATGCAGTAAGCAAGTAATTTTAACAGAGTTCAAGTTTATGTTTAAGAGGATATGTTTACAACACATATGAAAGTAAAGACGTTAAGACTGTCATCACTTAGTTTGAAGAATTACTACACTTACGAAAAATTTTTCTAAAATGAAGTTCTTTAAATTAAATGCCCAATTGGGAACCAGCAGTTATCCTAATGGCTATGTCGCTGGACTCCCACGTAGTCGACCACGGTTCCCGTCCCGCGGTTCCTGTCCCGGACCCAGTGGCTTAAAACTCACACCGGGCGCGTGTGCGTGCATGCCCAAGATCCCGAGAGAAGAATAGAGGAGAAGGGATTGCAGCGAGACCATCCCCCCTGGGGGTGATTTCTCGCTTTCTGTCTCTATGTCTCTGTCTGTCTGGCGAGCGCACGCGCCCTATAGTGAAAACCTCTCCAAAAAAAAAAAAAAAAAAAAAAAAAAAAAAAAAAAAAAAAAAAAAAAAAAATTAAATGCCTAATCAAAAACCCAAGAGGTACACATGATGGTTGTGACTCAAGTATATAGGCAGACCAGCCAGGAGATTTAATTAGTGGTCACTTAAGAAATATCCAAGCCACTATGCCACCTTTCAATACTTAAACCGACAAAATTTGGAGGTAACTACTGCCTTAGCCAAAACAACTCAGAAAATAATGACGGAATAATCGCGCAGATCGACGTTATGCGTCCCCAAGGGTGTCTTTTGAATTTGCTGATAAAGTGGAGCTTCATTTGTTTCCCCTCAATTTGTTCTGGACACTTAAGAGTGAATCTTTTTCAACCTTTTAATGAGTCAAGCCCTTCTTCAGGAACACTCCAACTTTGTGGACACTGGTCGTGTCACTCAGTGGGGCAGAGGCACAAGATCACTGCCACTTTAGAGGCAAGCCCAAAGTCGGGGGACCCAGCGGGGTGGACGCGGCGCCCGACGGAGACGGTGGAGGTGCTACACGGCTCGGGGAACCGACAGCCGTCACTTACCGCGGACTCCCTACCTGGCGCGCACTCCGAGCCGACCTCGCTCACCCTCGCTGGGAAGCCAGGCCACTCCGGGACCGAGGGACAGGGACTGGCGCGAGGACGCCCGCGGAAGCAGGAAACCCAACTCCTGCACCAGGACTCCGCGCAAGAAGCTACCAAGACCCAGGAAGGTAGACAGAGGGGGTTTTCGGATAGAGACGGACCGGATGTCCTCTTACGTCAGTAGCGTCCTTGAGGCCCACGTCGACAGGAAGTTTCCCGCCCAGCCCGTTAGCCCCGCCCACGGACGCAAGGGGCGTGGCTCCCAATCCTGGTCAAAAAGCCTTGGAGAGAGAAAGGGAGCCGGTGCTGTTCAAGAGGGAATTTGGGCAGAAGGTGTGGAGGGTCAGCCAGCTTCTTCACTTTTATAGTTTCAGAAAAATGAGAACTCTGAAAAGAAGAGACAAACCTAAAAGGAAATGGAAGATGAACTCAGAAACTTGGTACTGGATCCGTTTGGTCAAACAGCAAATTCTTGCCTACTTGTTTTGGAAACCTTTCCCTTATCTACAAATTTGTGCCTCCAGTCCCAACTTTTCTTGACTGCACAGCTGTACTTTCAGGTGCCCTATAGACCGCCTTTGTCTCCTCTTCCCAGTGTGCCCTGTGGAATTCCATTCCTTTGTGAACAAATTCTCCCACATTCCCTGCCTCTGGCCACACGCCTGACCTGAACTGGCTCCCCCCCCTGCCAAGACTGCTTGCTCTGATCTTTCCGAAGTGAGGATTGCTCCTTGTTACACAGTTCCTTCACATGTTGGTTAGGGCAGTGCCTTGCTCCCCAGGTTCACACCCAGATAATTACTTCTCCTGTCGGACCATACCACCTTTTTATCCTTCAGTGATGCTATTTTATACTCATTATTGATGGAAAACTTTGGAACCTGTCTTTCAACTTGGCCATCACCTTTCGTCAAGGTAGAATCCAGAGGGAAAATATCTTCTTGGGTCCTTGGTTTCTTTATCTCCCACAGTCCTTCCTGCTCAGCTACAGGCACCTGCTTTCATGAATACATCTCAGGTCTTTATCAAATAGAACTGTTATAGTGCTGAAATCCAAAATTCAAATATCTAACTGCCTAACCTCCTATTCTACCAACTCTCCTCAATTTGCCCTCCTGTCGGAGACTTCAGACCTCGAGACTACTCTGTTTTCTCCCTTTCTATCTGCTTTCTGCTTTCTTCTTTTCTTCCCCTTTGCATTCCTAGCACCCAATTTATAAAACAGTTCATTACTTTAGTAACAGTCTGCCATGTTTCTCTCCCCTCTTTTTTAATTTCAAGAGGGCACATGTGCTTGCCAAAGAGACAGAGAGGAAGTACATTTCCAATGGAGTGTGGCTCATTGCAGTCCCTTCTCCATATCTCTATCCTGTCAAGATTTTGTGTACATATGAACATACACCTGGGATTCAATATGCATTCAGTCATCTGGGATCCATTTTCACAACTATTTGTCTATGGGCTGACCCAAATCTTCCACTGATCAAACTGACGGTAAAATTCTAAATCTTGGTTTTCTAACAATTTGCCTTTTCTTCCCCTATACTGAACTTTCTCGTATTGATAAAGAAAATAATAATCACACAATCATGATTCTATCGTAAATCTATGATAAGAGCCTCCATAGGCCTCTCAAATAGCCTTCCAAATCTTCTGTATTTTCCAAATGAGCTCTTTCATTCCCATTCTGCATGATGGCATTGTAAAATCTTCCATCACTTTGTAAATTTTAGCAAATACTGATGCTTCATATTTCACAGAGAAAATAGAATAATATCAATAATGGCTAACAAATATCATATACATATTTTTTGCTCCTGGCATTCTAAACATTACATGTGTAGCACTAGGTCCTAATTTTGCACTTGAAGAAACTTGGGCAGAAAGACAAGAACTTGTCCCAAGATTACACACCTAGTTTGGCTTATGGTATCATGTAGTATAACCGTTCTCAAATTTTTTGGTCTCAGGACCCTTAAAACTCTTAAAAGAGGCACCTAATAAGCTTTTGTTTATGTGGATTATATCTACTAATATTTATCATATAAAATTTTAAATTGATAAAAATATTTAATTTACCAAAAAGTATTTGTATACCTTTTACATGTTAATATAGCAGGTGAATAATTACTATATTTTTCCAAACAAAAATCTTACAGGGTGGATCTGTTTCATTTTGCAAACTGTTTTAATGTAAAGTTCAATGGATTCCTGTATCTGTCCCTCTGTTGAAAATGTTGTGAATCAGGACCACCAAAGATCCTCTGTGCAGACTTCACCCTCTTGTCCTCCAGATCTAGTCAAGGATCCAGGTTACAACACCTACTTATTCTCTCTGTCTATATCTGTCTCCTCTCTCTCTCTCTCTCTCTCTCTCCCTTTTTATTTATTTATTTTTTTGTGAAAATTTGAAAACTTTTTAGCTCTCTGCTGCTCTTTTAAATTCTTACCTCTCCTCCTGCCCCCATAGGATAAGCCAAATCAGCAGTCATCTATATTTGAGTTCTGTGCAGTCCAATTCAGGAATTAGGACCACTGAAAACTCTTTGTCCAGACTTCACTCTCCTGTCCCCCTGATCTAACCAAGGAGCCAGCCTCTCTCTCTCTCTCTCCATCTCTCTCTCTCTTTAATTTAAAAAAAAAATTAAACTTCTTTGCTGTCTGCCACTCTTTTTAATTCTTACCATTCTCCATGCCCCCATAGGATAAGCCAATCAGCAGCCATCTATATGTGAGTTCTGAGAAGCCCCATAGCACGCTGTGTGGTTTCATTTTTTTTTTTTTTTTCCAAAAAAAATTTCTTTTTTTGTTTTTGTATCTCTTTTGGTTTTCTTTTTTCCTTTTCTTTTTACCTTTCTCACTTTTCTACTTCACAAGGTCTAGGTGCTCAGTAGCCAAATATTTTAATACTCTTAGGGTCCAATTAATCCTCAATTTTCATTGAATCAGCTGTGCAAAGGGAGAAAAATGGTACTGTTTAGAGACTGCATATCACCACCTCTTGCATTCCCCTGAAAGCTCATATTTAACTCCAAAAACTAGGAAAAAGCATATTACCCATCAAGATGACCAGAAACCACCACAGAAGCACAAGAAATATGTGAAACCAAGAAAATACCTCTCCTCTAAGGGAAAAGAATAACTCCTCTTTCTCCACAGAGAATACAAGGGAACTCATGGAAATGTCAGATAAAGCATTTAAAATATCCATAGTGACAAAGCTAACAGAGATGCAAGTGAAGAGAGACAATGAACTTCAGAAGAGATGGGTTCCAGGAGGTGAGCAAGTTCCGGCATGATCTGAAAGAGGAGATACACATCATGAAAAAGAATAAAATGGAATTGTTAGAGATGAAGGCTGTAATACAGGAAATCAAAACCTCCTTTGAAAATATCTGAAACAAATTAGATCATGCAGAAGATTGAATCTCAGATGTAGAAGATATAACCTCTGAACTACGTAAATTCACCGAAAAAATTGAGGAAATAACACAAAAAATAAGAATAACATACGAGTAATACTAGATACCATTAAACGCCCAAACATCCAGATCATCAGTATTCCAGAAGGTGAAGAAACTAATAAGGGCATTGATAATCTGTTCCATGAAATCCTGGAAGAAGACTTTCCAAATACAGAGAGGCACATGAATATCCAGACCCAAGAAATACAAAGAACTGCACATAGATTAAACCCAAGAAGATCTTCCCCAAGGCTCATCATAGCCAGATTGACCAAAACCACAGACAGAGACAAGATACTAAAATTGGCAAGAGAGAAACGTCAAGTTACTTTCAAAGGATACCCGATCAGGGTAACATTAGACCTCTCGTCTGAAACCATGCAAGCGAGGAAATAATGGGAAAATATATTCAAAGTGTTAAGTGAAAAACAATTTCACCCAAAAATACTATATCCAGCAATATTATCCTTCATATGTGAAGAAAAGCCCAAAACATTCTCAGATAAACAAAACCGCAAAGAATTAACCAACACCAGACCAGCTTTGCAAGAAGTGTTGAAGGGAGTGCTATACCTGGAAAACTAAAGACAGACAGAAATAAGAGAACAAAAAATGACCAAGAAAAATACCGACTTAATGATAGGGACAAGTTCAGAAATGTCAATATTAGGGGCTGGCAGGTGGCGGTGTGGTGGTTAGGGGTGCTGAACTCCCACATGGCCAGCCACTGTTTCAGTCCCAGACCTGGCAGCTCACTTTCTATCTCTCGCTCTCTCTCACTCTGTTCCTCTCTGGTCAAATTAAAATAAATAAATAAATAAATAAATAAATAAAGTTAAATAAAGTAGTTCTTTTTAAAAAAAGAAATATCAACAATAATGTTGAATGTTAACTTCCAGGATTTCTCCAGGATTTTAATGGAAGGATCAGACCACAGTAACACAGCAAATTCAATAGAAGAGACATTAATTACATGAGTATGAACTAGTGAAATAGAATTATTTTACTTTAGACTAAAACATTACTGATTTTCTTCAATTTTCTTTGATTTCCATATTTGAGGACTTTTGTTTTCCCTTGAACTGTTGATCAGGTCATCTACCTACTATCTGAACTGAACCCTAACCTTTTTCCTGGCTTTAAGCTTTAAACAAATTTCTCTTAAAATTTTTTTATTTTGATCTATTAAAAATAAAACTATTTTTCTTGAAATTAAAAAATGCATTAAAATACCTATTAATACCTATTAAATGACTACAGTAAGCTATATAACCCAGCAAGGTGCTACTTTAGAGTATGTTCACTTTTCTCACTGAGGTTCACACCTAAAGTCAGACATGTATTCATAGACATGTATGTATCAGCTGTGCTTGTTATTGAAAGTTTTTTACTTAATTAAGATCTTTAGTGAATCAATAAAATGTGAAAAAGAAGGCATGGAAAACAATTGTAGATACTAGAGACAGTGTAGGATAAGGGGGAAAATTGACAGTGGGTGAGAGGTAGAGAATCAAGGGGAGAAGGGAAAAAAGAAAAATATATACAAAATGAAAAGTAGAGAATTATTTGTTGATGGTAATATGTAATATCCTTGATTGAGCCAATATACAATGTATTCCAGGTGAAAAAATCTCATGTTTTATACTGTATTGATGTACAATAAGTAACTGGGAAAAAATAAAAAGAATTAAAAAAAGAAAATATTTTCATGTTCCCCTTTTTATATTCATATAAATTTTATAATTAGCCAGAGTAATTGCAAAGGACCATTTGGGAAGACTAAAGAAATTATTACCAAATATACCTTTATTGGTATTTCAGTGCCTTACCTCTGGAGACCTGGGCTTTTCTCTGTTAGTAATTTCCAGGTCCAAAAAGGTCCCTCAGACCTAGAAACTGAACAAGAAATTGTGAGTCATCATGGGAGCTTTGCCCTCTGCCTTCTGATTGTGCATGTCCTTGATTTCTTTTGATTTTGCAGACTGACCAGTAGCCTTGTTTGCTGACCATCCATTTGGCCCCTAGGGGTACCATATTCTATTATCCATGTCCTTTCATCTTCTTAGGGTCAGATTCTTCCTCCTTTGATGCCACATAGGTCTTGCTGTTCAGTCTACTACTCGTGCCCAGTTACATGTAACTTAACCCTTGCTATTGACATTCTTGCCCGGAGGGGATTGAGGGCACACCCAGAAGGAAGCATAGGTTATACTATAAGAAGACTTCTGCATGGTTTTCAAGCAAGGGGGGAGCACTAATCCTTAATTGGGACTATTGGATCATGTTCAGACTCAGAGCATTCGGGGAAACCTAGGGACTCAAGATTTTTAGGTATGGGGCCAGCAGGTGGCATGGAGGTTAAGGCACTGGACTCCCACATGGTGAACTACAGTTCTAGTCCTAGACCTGCTGGCTTGCTTTCTCAATGCCCCCCGCCCCCTTTCCCTGTCTGTCCCTTTCTGGTGAGCGCATGTGCTCTATAACAAATTGTAAAAAATAAAAATAATAGTAAATAAATAAATAATTCTTAAAAAAAAAAAAAAAAAAGTTTTCAGGTATCACAACCAAACCCACTACATCAGAGCCTTTTTCTTTCCAATACACACCCTGACCTAGGCAGAGCTGACCTGGCTGGGTTTTGTGGTTAAAATCATTGGAGCTCTGCCACATCTGTAATCAAGTGCTGGGCCTGTTCCTTGGCTTGTCTGGTAGGTCACAAAAGTCCTCTTTATTTGGCACCAAAGAGGCCTTCTGGATTTTACTCTTAGATTTTAGTAGCTAATTAACCACTCAGCTTTTTGTTATTTCCAGAGAATCAATTTTACTTTGCAATATTTAATGCCAGTGTCCTTAAGGTTATACTTCCCTCGTATTTCTTAAATGCCTGATACATTGCACCAATCATATATTACCTTGCACTAGAATAGCATCCTAGTTCATTCCAATGAAAATTTTAACTACTCACTATTACCTG
Organism: Tupaia tana; assembly: GCA_026018925.1. NCBI lineage: Eukaryota > Metazoa > Chordata > Mammalia > Scandentia > Tupaiidae > Tupaia > Tupaia tana. Next base: position 14,887,965 of record JAKSZU010000021.1, read on the forward strand.
GTGCCAAGGTCTAGCTACCTACAGTTAAAATAATGAGGTGGTCCTTATTAACTATCATGTGGCCTGTGGCTCAAGTCATAAATCCCATCCTCTCTTTTACTTTCTTAGATGACTGCTGGCACTAACTGTCTTGGGTCAGCTCCGAGGAACCATCTCTTAAGGCAGAGCTGAGTATAACTGAGTCTTAGGGAATGTGTGGGAATAATATTTATGCCAGGAATGGTAGCAAGACTGTCAGGGGAAGAGCTGGCCTGCAGTGTAGTCTCAGTGATGGCTTTGGCTGGAATCCAGATGTCCCTGCAATGTGGTTTTGAGTTGGGGAATAACCTGTAATGTGCAGTTACCGGATGAGGGCTGCCAAAGGCGAAGGGTTGTGACCTTCAACTCCTGAAGGGGGACAACAGATGAATGTATTAGTTTGTTGCATGCCCAGCAGCTCAGGAAATGAGTCTCCCATTTCTAAAGAGGGATTTGGGCAGTGCCTCTCAGTATTCACAACAGAGCAACAGTAAAATCAAGAAATATTCAGACAAAGACAGAGAGTCTTTACCATTCATGACACTCCCTGAAAGAATTCTAAAGAGTGACTGTCCTTCAGGGATATGAAAACAGAATTCAGAAGGAAGGAGGGACTACAAAAAGCAATAGTGTATAATCGATTCATTTCATTCATAGGATAAATAAAACATTATTCGTATAAAACAACAAAACTGTAATAACAATTTGCAGTATGCAGATTATAAAGAACTGAAATATTTCATTGCTACAATGAAATTCAAATAAAATCTTGACATATTTTTAATGGAATATGGCTAACTGATCCTAACATTTACAGGGATAAGTAAAGAGCCATGGAAAACTCTGACCATTTTAAGCAGAAGCAGAAAAAATACGTTTATTTATGATAAAGGTCTGGTAATTAAAACTATTGTATAGAGTCAGATGTCAGCAAGTGACAATTATAACTGAACAGAAAGCCTTTATACAGACGCACATGACATATGGGTATTTAGTGAATGAATGACACAGGTTGTATTAGTATTACTGTAGTATTACTGAGAAGAGATATATGATTCAACAAATGAGGCAGAGACTATTGGTTAGGTAAATGGAAGGAAATAAAATTATTTCCCTGTTAAACAGCACAAATAAAAATAAATTTCAAGTGGACTAAAGACCTGACTATAGAGGCCAGCAGGTGACATACTGGTTAAAGCGCTGGACTCCCATATGGCTGATCAGAGTTCAAGTCCTGGATCTGGTAGCTTGAAAATCACACCAGGTGCCTGTGCACGCATACCCAACAGCTCAGAAGGAGAATGAGGAGAAGGGATTACAGCATGGCCATCCCCCTAGAGATTGATTTCTCACTTTCCCTCTTACTGTCTCAATCTATCTCTGGTGATTACAGGCACCCTATAGCAAAAACCTTAAAACAAAACAAGAAACCTGAATATACAAAGCAAAAATATAAAATTATTATAAGAAAATACAGGAAAATGTCTTTATGATATTGAGGTAGGAATTATTTCTTAAATGATACATACATGAAGAGAAAATAATTAAAGAAAATAAATAATGAATTTAGCTAAATTAAAATTTAAAACTTTAGAATAACTGAAGATATCATGCACAAATAAAAAGACAAAAAATAAGGATGGGTTTTTGATACCCACATAACAGACAAAATTATTTGTATACAAAATAAATGAAGAACTGTCATTTGGTAAGAAAAGCACAAACAATCTCAAAAAAATATAGGCAAAAGATGAACAGGAGATTTTATAGAAGAAGAAATCTAGATAGAATTTAAAATATTCAAATCAATATTCACAATGGGATACCATTTAATACTTGTAAGATTGGCCAAAATGTAAAAGCCTGGCAACTTGAAGTATTAGAGAAAGGGGAAGAAACAAATTTGAAGTGATTCTATGGGGGAGTATAAATTGTTAAACATGTTTTGGGGAACCATTTGGCAAAGGTAAATGTGGAAAAAAACAAATATTCAGCAATTTCCCCTATAGGTATATTCTATGACAAATTGATGCATAAATATACAAAGATACAGTTGCAGAGGGTGTGTGCATATGCCAGGGAGAAACAGAGACAGAGGGAGAGTAGGAAAAAGGACATCTCAGTGTGGATGGTCATGCTGCACTCCCTTCTCCTCATTTCTCCATCCTGTTTGAATTTTGGTCATACATATGCCTGGCATGTTTTTCAAACCACCGGACTGAGACTTGAATCACGGCGAGCCATATGGGATCCAGCTTCCTTTATCACTAGACTATAGTGCCAGCCTGCTAGTACTGCTTAAACAATCTATCACTTACAAAGAAAAGGAGAAAATCATATGCCACCTACATAACAATTAAAATTCATGAATTTAATGTATACGTATCAAAATGAGAATTCCAAAACATATTTGGTGAAAGAAAAAAATCAAACTGAAATACTGTGTTTGTAAAATTATAAAGCAAGAGACTAATTCTGTATACTATTTATGGACACATATGCATCCATCTTGTAAAAGTACAAAAGCATGCTTAAAAAATTATATTAACTTTAGATTTTGGATATCTCTCTAGAAGGAAGAAGTAGAGAGGGTGTTGTGGGGCATTAGCAATGCTTGAAGTTGTCAGAACAATACCAATTAACTAATATATGTAATACTTCAACATCCACCAGAATGGTTAAACTTAAAAAGTCTGGTTATATCAGGATCAGCAGATGGAGAAATGGTTACATTGCTGGACTCTCACATAGTTGACAATGGTTCAAGTTCCAGACCCAGCAGCTTAAAAACTCAGGCAGGGTGAGTGTGCATGTGTGTGTGCCCAAGATCCTGAGACTGGAGAAGGAGGGATTGCAGCATGGCCATCCCCCCTTGGGGGTGATTTCTCGTTATCAAGTGTTGGCAAATACATGAAACAACTGGAACTCTCATAGAGTCCGGAGAGTGTAAACCAGAACTACCTCTTTGAAAATATTTAGTACCATATATTAAAGGAGATGTATATACGCATACACACACACACACACATACACACATATACATCATACATACAAAGGGACTTCAAAACCTTCATGGAAAATGGAAGCATTTTCATTAACTTATTTAATATAGCATATATATATATATATATATATATATTCCCAAAATGCATATCTGTATTTACTAAAATATGCATAAAAGAACACTTACAATAGCACTATTTGCAATAGCCTCAAAACTAGAAACATTTCAGTTATCCCATAACAGGAAAATGGATAAATGAATCCTGACATATTGTATAAGAAATATTACGCACCTAAAAGAATGGACAAACTATAACTTCGAATAACAAAATGGTGAATCTCACAAAAATAATGTTTAGCAAAAGAAGCTCATAATAACAACAACAAAAGCATTCTATTTCTACTTATATAAAGTTCAACAGTCAAAACCAGTCAGATTAGAAATCTCCTCTGGGAGAAGGCAAGGACTGGAGGAGGTCCCAAGTAGGGTTTCTGGAGTACTGCAAATATTCTACTTATGATGATGATGTTCAATTTGTTACTATTAATTAACTGTATATTTATGATTTATATGTTATATTTTGTTTCAAAATTTTTAAAGGAAGACCAATAAAAATAGAGTCAGAAAATCATCATGAAAGCCTTCTAAGAAACTATCTATAGCAGTTCTTCTCCGTTTACTCGATGTGACATAAGTAGAAAATAAAATAATATTTATAGATACATAAGGTTAAACGGGTCTGCTGAATGCCAGAGACAATGCTATGTGACTTAATTTCCCCCTTTTCATTTTCCTCTTTTGCTGAGAAGATAAAATTACTATTCATTTATCTTCTTGATAGGTATTCTTTGTGTTTACATTGCAGGCTATTCTCATGCCTATTGCTTTTAGATGCAAAAGACTTCTTCATTTCTGATCTCTAATTCGAGGGCTCAGTTCTAAACATATTCACACCCCATTTGCCACATACAAATGTGCTGTAGCCAGATAGGCTGGAGAGCTCTGGACTATACAACGTCTCGACCTACTTGTTTAAAGGCTTTTCAGTTTGGCTTCCTTTAAGTGATCAACGTTTGTTTAATTCTGAAAGTAAAATTTTATTTTGGAACGTGGTCGTACAGTGGAACATTACTCAGCCTTTAAAAAGAAGGAACCCTGTCGTATATGAAAGCATGGGTAACCCTCAAGAACATTATGCTGAAGCAAAATAAGCCAGTCACAGAGGAAAATACTGCATAATTCCACTTATATGTGGGCATAGCTAAAATACCCAAACTCATAGAAGAGAATAGGATAGTGGTTGTCAGGAGCTAAGGAGAAGGAAAAATGGGATTTGCTAGTGAATGGGTATAAAGTTCAATGGCGCAAGATGAATAAACTCTAGAGAGAAACTGTTCAAAATTGTGCCTGTAGTTGAGAATACTGTGTTGTGTACTTCATAATTGGTTAAGAGAGTAAATCTCAGGGACCAGCAGACAGTGTAGGGGTTATGTCGCTGGACTTTCACATGGTAGAGAATGAAGAAGGGATTGTCCCATGGCCCTACTCCCAGGGGGTGATTTCTCACTTTCCCTCTCACTATCTTTGTGTCTATCTCTCTGGGGAGCACACATGTCCTAAGGCAAAAACAAAACAAAGAAACAAACAAACAAAAAAGGTAAATTTCATGTTAAGTGTTCTTATTACAATAGTAACAATAATAATAATTACTAATTTACTTTCTAGCTCATAAAATTACTTTCCAGGGTCAATGGCATAGCCTAGTGGTTTAGGGAGCCAAATCCTACAACAACTGCCATTTGAATCCTATACCAGGCAGTTTGAAAATATACAGGGTACATGTGTGTACTCAAAATTCCAAGAAGTTGGAGAAATGGAGAAGGGGTTGCACGTGACTACACCTCATTGCGGGGTGGTTTCTCTCTCTTTCTCCATCTTTCTCTGGCAAGTGCTTGTACCCTTGGGCAGTTTAAAAAAAAAAAAAAAGCTTTAAAAAATTACTTTCCAAATCTAAACACCTATGTTTTGTGATCTCAGTATCCTTAAAAATCAAATTGTAGTTCACAAGATAAATATTAGTTTGTTGGGAAAGTCATGACATAGCTTCTGTTTTATTATGCAAAAATGTGTCATGACTTTCCCAACAACCGAATACATGAATGATTCCACCTCAATTCTTTTATTTTATTTTTTTAGGTTTTTGTCATAGGGCACATGCACTCTTTGGAGAGGAGAGAGACAGAAAGAGATACAAAGAGAAGGAAAATGAGACACAATCTTTCGTGTGTCGGGGGTTGGCCATACCACAATGCCTTCTCCTCCCTTCTCTTCTCAGGATTTTGGCCACACATGCTTAAGTGCCCAGTGTGCTTTTCAAATCACTTCATCTGGGACTTGAACTGATGTCAGCCACTTGGGAGTACAGTGCCTTAACCATCACGCCACCTGCTTGCTCCACTTCTTCTTTAAAAGCATCACATTCTTTTAGTTAGACAAAACAGTGTGTCATAGAAAAGCTTTATCATTTTCATAACTGTCTAGCAATTTATTCCTTCCTTTTCTCTGTTTATCACACCCTGTTATCCACTGGTCCAATGAGTCATAAGGAAGGCTCTATGAAGCTCATTTGATCACTTAGCGTTGGAGAGAGGAGTGGGATTTCTAAGTATTTATACCTGCATAGTCCTTTATAGTTCACTAAGATGTTCACGTTCATTAATACATTTAGTACCAATGAAATGTCTGTTGTAAAGTAGATATTACTTCCACTTTACAAATAGAAAAGTGAAAAATAAGCATACCTCTTATGACAATGTGTTCAAAATTGAATTCATCATCTTTCTCCTGAAACTGATGCTTCTTTCTTGGTGCCTCAACTCTGGAGACAGGGCGCTGGTCCATCTGCTTAAGCCAGGAACCTGGGAGTCAACCCAGACACCTCAACCTCTCTAATTCGTTCATCTCATCACTAAGCCTTTGTAATATGACCTCCAAATTATGTGCCAAGTACATTCCCTCAATAAAATTCAGGTTTCTATTTCTGGAAAGATAATTGGAGACACTTTATAAAAATAGAGCACACAAAATTCTGCATAAAACAAAAACAAAATAAATCAAAACCTTTTTCCAGTGCATGACTGAACTGGTAAGACAGTAATACGGTTCAAGGAGACCAGGAGGAATAAGAAAGTGGGAATGCAGACAGTAAGCAAGCTCTGGAGCTGGCATACGGTAGAGGCCATCCAAACATCCCCAGTAACCCAGAACTTGGGTTCTGGTGAGTAAATTTTATTACTGGAAACAGAGACCCAGAAGAGTAGGAAGTTAGGTTGCAGGCTCTTGAATAAAGCTGGAACCCACAAAGGACAACAATCTTGGTGCAAAAACAAGGTTAAAAACAAAAGCAAGCAAACAGAAAATTTTGTCACATAGAAAAAGATAGGGATAATTTCCTGTCGCCTTTCTCTTTTTAAAAAAAAAATTCTTTCATTTTATTTATTATCACCATTATTATTTGTTTCTAATTTGGCCAGAGAGAGACAGACAGAGAGAGAGGGAGAAGGAGAGTGAGAAAGCAAACCACCAAGGCCAGGACTTGAACCATGGTTGGCCATATGGGAGTCCAGCACCTTTAACCACCACACCACCTGCTGGCCCCACCTTTGTCTCTTAGCAGAGTGGAAAAAAATGAAAATGAAAGCACCAAAAATGAATTTCTAATCCCAAGTCTATCTTCAAGCATTTTTAAGTTTGTGTGATTGTTAAAGCTTTCACTACTGTGTTTTACTGTAAACTGAGAATAACAAATCCAAGGAAGTTGCAGAGGGCTAAACACGTTCACAAAGTTTGGTGTCCCTGGTCTGCGGTGACTAAATGCCTTTTTTCCAAGTTGCCTGGGAGGATTAAGTGTGATGATATGTGTAAATTTGCCATGGTGCCTGCCTTGAGAGAGGCATTAGTGCAAATTTCCTTCTTTCTTTGCTACGAGCTCTAGGAGACCCACAGCCCCCTCCTCATAGTTTAGCCCTGTACTCATCATTTCCTTCTGCCTCTATGTTCCTGGAGACCAAAGTCTTCCAGTGATCTCCAGCAGTCCTCCCCCTGCCCCCAGATTATGCAGTGACGGTTGTCTCTGCAGCAGCTGGGACTCAGGGAGCGCTGACGTGAGATAATTAAGTCAAATTGGGTAGTTCAAGGTTACCCTGTGTAGGCTCAACTCAGACTAGGAAGAGCATCCACCTGCATTCTATTTCCTCTCCTATTAATTGCTTCCCTTCACTTTAGGGATGCTTATTATTACAACTCTGTTTAACTATGAAACTTGAGCGAAAATGAGTTTTTCAGAATTGATTTAATTATTGACCATAAAGATTATACAGCAAAGTCAAACTGCCCTATCTTCCAAACCTGGAAAGTCATTTACTGTTAATTTTGAATATAGAATGTGATTTTTATTCAACACAACCATCTGGCTGACAATAGCTGCCAGGTTGCCCACCCCCCCCACCCCCCAATTAAGGTAAGTTCAAATAAAATGAAAATAGGTAAAGGGGTAGTCGATTTTATTGCTTTCCTACTTTGGGAACCAGTAGAACAGTATATAGAAAACATCAGTGCTTTTAAAATAGACTCTACATTATAAAAATTGAAGTACATTAATTGTACTTGGAAGAAGTAGCAGGGTATTCATTATGATGAAGGGACTCAGAGATAACTGTAAAACATGTTCATCATGATAAATATCTAACATCAGATGATAGGTACTTTTCAAAAGTTTAGTTTTTTTAAGTTTTTTTTAGAGATTTTTGTCATATGGCTCATGCACTCACCAGAGAGACAGAGAGAGACAGATGGAAAACAAGAAATCACCCCCCAGGGGGGATGGCCATGCTGCAACCCCTTCTCCTCCATTCTCCTCTCAGGATCTTGGGCATGCACACACGCGTGCAGCATGAGTTTTAAGCTGCCAGGCCTGGGACTTGAACCACGGTCAACTACATGAGAGTCCAGCAATCTAATCATTACGCTATCTGCTGGTCCCAAAACGGTTAGTTTTTTCATTGAGAGAGACAAAGAGACAAAGAGACAGACACTCTCAAAAAGGTCCCCTATGTCTCAATCCACCCCCACTGTTGGCGAGTGTGACCATGGGCATTGTGGAAGGTCGTATTTTAGATTTAGATTTTGCACATGAGCAAATGTTTGTCCATTTTGTACCCTTCCCCTAACATGGCTGTCTGCTTCTGTATTACTGCTTGCTCTTCCCATGAGAAAACAGCTAGTGATGAAACCTCATCCGGGACGACATCTTGAACCTGCTACTGTCTTTGCTAACTAGCCTGAACCCTTTGTTTAGCAATGTAACTGCTTACATGGAAACCCCACTCCCCTCAGAAATAATTAACTTGCTTGACTCAGCTTCTGTAACTGCTTTCGTATAGGAATCCTGCACACCTGGCAACCGACCCCTATAAGCGGCTACCCCAGACTTTGGCTGGGGCTGCAGTTCTGACTCTAGGCTCCCGAGCCTCAGGCTGTAGTCGCTGACCAGCTAATAAAGACTCCCTTTAAACTTGATCTGGCTTTGGTGGTCATTCATTCAGTGCCACTCTACAACAGCATGTGTATGCTTCCAGCACGCTCGGGAAGGTTCCAGATACGAACCCAGGACCTTTCCCAAGTGGATCCAGTTGTATTGGCCCCTAATATCAGATAATAACTATTGCCTTAAGTTATTATTCTACTTTTCTTAGAATAGGATCAAATTACAGCTTTAATAAGGATTTCTTGAAATAAGCATAAGTACATCTAATCCCCAGCTGCTTCCATAAATAAAGTAAAACACTTTAAATTGCCAAACATATAAAATAAATGTGATTTGTCACTGTGATTTTTTAATAAAGCCTGCTACTTAAAGATGTTAAGACAACAATTACAACTTACTTCAGAATCAGATGCTAAATATATCAATAGGGAACTGCATTTGATTGCAAGTAACTGAAAACCCAAATAATAAGATCTGACAAGATAGTTTCCTTTCTTTCTTGTTAGAATAAGTCCAAGATACGAACAGTGGTAATGTTGCTTAAGTTTGGGGGACTTTTGGGCCATGCTCTCAAGGGTAATTATTATCAAGCAACTTTCAGGCAGGAAAACTGAAAAGGGGAGAAAAGATGGAAAAATGTACAATGAGTTAACCTTCCTGAAAGCCCAACCAAATAACTTTGCCTTCAGATGATGGGCTGGAGTTGAGTCTGATGAGCTTACCTAGCTGCCGGAGAGACTGGCAAATGAAGGTTTGGGAACCAGCAGTTAGCGTAATGGCTATGTCGCTGGACTCCCACGTAGTCGACCGCGGTTTGCGTCTCGGACCCGGTGGCTTACAACTCACGCCGGGCGCGTGTGCGTGTGTGCCCAAGATCCCGAGAGGAGAATGGAGGAGAAGGGATTGTGGCGTGACCATCCCCCCTGGGGGATGATTTCTCGCTTTCTGTCTCTATGTCTCTCTCTGTCTGTCTGGCGAGCGCACGCGCCCTATAGCGAAAAACCTCTCCAAAAAAAAAAAAAAAAAAAAAAAAAAATGAAGGTTTAACTGGACACATTGCAACATTGAAGAAAATCAGGGTTCTGTTATTGTGGGAGAAATGGATAATGGATATTATGTAGGAAACTAGCAGTCTTGGCCACACCTTCCACAAGAAGATTTAAAATAAAAATTAGGGCCAGCCAGCTAGAATGGTGGTGTAGGCGGCTGGATCCAACATGGTTGACTATGCGGTTTGAATTCCAGACCCAGTGACTTGAAAAATACACCAGGTATGTGTGCATGCATGCCCAAAATTCCAAGAGGAGAATAGAGGAGAAGGGATTGTGGTGTGGCCACTCACCACCCCCAAGGCAGTTCGTTCGTTCTTTCTTTCTTCTCTCTCTCTCTCTCTCTCTCTCTCTCTCTCAGAAAGCACATATGCCATATAGAAAAATTAAATAAATAGTTAAATTTAAAAATATTTAGGAAAGAAACTTGCAACTATAAGGAAGGCTTTTTTAAAAAGTTATTCTAATAGAAAAACAATGTTCTTTAAAAATCTTTTCAGTACAAAGTCATCAGATTAGCATGAAATACAACTTTTTTTGCTATAGGGTGAGGATGTGTGCACTTGCCAGAGAGACAGACAGAGGGAGAGAGAGGGGGAAAGTGAGAAATCACTCACCCTGGGAGCATGGCCACGTCATAATCTCTTCCCCTTCAGTCTCCTCTCAGGATTTTGGGCACGCACACATACCCGGCATGACTTTCATTTGCCAGATCCAGGACCGAATCTCAAAGCTAACCGTGTGGGATCCAGCTGGCTTAACCTCTGCACCACCTTCTGGCCACATGAAATAGGATTTTTAACTTGTTGCTGAGCTCATAGGAGGTACAAAAGCTGTAACTGCAACCAGCATGTTCAATGTAAGCTAATAAGTAAGGGGCATGTGTCTGATGGCAAAAATACCATCAGCACGGGAAACAGAAAACTAAGGCTCTTGCCAGCAGTCAGTTCAAGATGCTTGAGCAAAAGCCCAGATTCTTTTTTTTTAAAGAATTATTTATTTTTATTCATTCATTCATTTTTATTTTTTATTTTGACCAGAGAGATACACACATACACAGAGAAGGAAAGTAGAAAGCAAGCCACCAGGTCCAAGACTCAAACCATTGTTGGCCATGTGGGAGTGTACAGCCCCCTAACCACTACGCCACCTCCTGGTCCCCAAGAAGCCCAGACTCTAACCTGGAGCCCTGAAGACAGCTAAATGGTCCCAGGTCAGGGCTTTCTGACTCCAACAAGAAGCAAATAAATATAAATACTCAGTGGAGGACAGCAATTGTCCACTTAGGCCTCTGGATTATGCATGATTAAAATCAGCCAAGCATGAAATAACAGTAAAATATCATCAAAAACACCCAGAAGTGTCTAATACTAAAAAACAAAGATGCTTGCAAATGATTTATCACATTAACAGCTTGAAGATGAGAAACACGTCTTTATCTCTTCGGTTGCAGAAATATATTTTATTCATCTCTCACTTATGATTCCAGACATACACAGCTTGAAAATTCCTTTACTATTTCCAGTTAACTTTTCTGTAAATAGTTTTGACTGTTCTAAGTAATAATTACATCATCTGTAGCTAATGATTGTTTCTACCTTTCTAGTTATATCTTCTTATATATCTTATATCTTTTTCTTTGAATGCAGCAGATATTAAATTTGTAAAAAAAAATTTTGCCAGAGGGTACATGCACTTGATGGATAGAGACAGAGAGAAAGGGAAGGCTCATAGGGGAGGTCACACCACAACTCCTTTTTCTCCATTTCTCTCTCGGGTGCATGCCCCCAGTAGGTGTCTTAAGTTGCCATATCTGCGACTCAAACTTGCAATTGGTCATGTGGGATCCAGACACCTTAACCACCATCAAATCAGTTGTCCCAGGTATTTTTAATTTCAAATGCAAATAAATGCTTATGTACTCTTCATAGTACCCTTTGTCTTGCTAAGTGTCAAGAGAGGCAATTTGCCATGGACTCTCAGCTAGATCTTTTTGCTGGTGGGGCCAAAGATGAAATTCCTATTAGCTGGGTTATTTCCAAGCTTACATTTGTAGCAAGCTTCCTGGAGAATTGAGATCACATGTCTCACCAGACAAAGAGCAGGCTTGTATCCACCCACTAAAAACACCAACAAATTTCTCAAACTCAGTGCTCTTTGAGATGCAAGCCTACTGTGTATATCATATTCACCTGGCTCTTCACTAATACTTCTATGAGATTTGATAATCAAAGGAACAAATATGACCATGCTGACATTCTGATCACAGTTGTGCCATGACCATAAAAGTCCTTTGTCCTCAATCCAAAAGTCTTGTGTCTTCTGACAGCATCTAGAAAACAGTCCAACAGGCCAACTTGTTAAAGGGAAGGTTCAAGGGGGAGGTCACACCACAACTCCTTTTTCTCCATTTCTCTCTCCTTTCAGGTGCATGCACACACATGCACCCAGTACTTGTTAGCCTGTGAATAGAACCAGTCTCCAGACTCTTCGTAGACCTTGACAGTAGGTTGGGAGACTAGAAAGACTTTAGAAGACCATGACCCTGCTTACTTACTGATTAGTTATCTTGACTTAAACTATTCAGTAATCTCTATAGACTTCCCTTTCCTTCCTTCCTTCTTTTTTGTTTCCTTCCTTCCTTCCTTCCTTCCTTCCTTCTTTCCTTCCTTCCTTCCTTCCTTTCTTCCTTTCTAGTTTTTACCTTAGGGTACATGCACTCATCAGAGAAAGAGAGAGAGACAGAGACAGAGGGAAAGCGAGAAGTCACCTCCCATGAAGGATAGCCACACCACAACCCCCTTGCTTCCATTCTTCTCCCGGGATCTTGGACATGCACACACATGCACCTGACATGATTTTCAAGCAGCTAGGTCTGGGACTAGAACCACGGTCGGCCATGTGGGAGTCCAGTGATGTAAACCACTATACTGTCTGCTGGCCCCTAGACTTTCCACTTCTTTGTGGGGGGATAAAAAAAGAAAGATAAGTTGAAAATGAAAGAAATTGAAGTATTAACATAGAGTCTAACATTCCATCATTCTGCATTATGTGAGCACAGAAAAATTATCCTGAGACCTACAGTGATGGCACCCATCCAGAGAAAATGTAGTTCAAAAAAAAATAAAGAAAGAGAGAGAGAGAGAAAGAAAGAATTGGGACTATCTTGCAATTTCACTCTGTAAGTGTCTGCATTTTAAATCCTTAAGTGCTTTGGGGAACGATGTTCTTTTCCTCTCCCTGCCTTCTTTTTTTCCTTAGTTAATTTTCTGCATGTGCATATTGATGCAATGGAAACTGATATCTATCAACGTGTCAGCCACTCGGGGCCATTTTCCCCCTCTGTGTTCTCTAATGTAGGGGCTGGAGGCCTGGGTTCTGAGTGAGATTTCACTAGTAAGATTGGAAAGCAGAATGGGGCAGCAGCCTCTGTCATTCTTCCAGCAGAGCAAGGCAGGCAGACAGCTCCAGCAGAGAGCGGAGATGACATTTTGCAAGTGGCTTCCAGCTATTCCTTTAAGAATCACTCATTTTGGTGCCACAGATAACTATGATCCTCAATGGTGGTTTGTTTTGTTTTGTTTTGTTTTGTTTTGTTTTGTTTTGTTTTTAATTATTCTTTCATACTTCATGAGGGATGTTTTGACTTTCATTTTCTCAACCCTTGTTTTTATTTTTTACGTGCCTAATATCTGGTAGGAAATCCTTCTGACTTGAAATACCTACAATGGTTTCTCTTGTCCTGACTGAATCTTCCTGATAAAAGAAAGTGAATGTTAAGAAAATGTTATCCAAATAGCTCCCCCCTACTTAAGTCCATTTTATTTTATTTCTTCTGAGTGAGAGTGAGATGAGGGAACTCCCAAGAGGGTCTTTATGCCACAATCCACCCCAGCTCAGTCTGCCTGGTTCAGGAGCATGGGCACACTCTGCAGGTACGGGGAGGCCTGAGGAGGCAAACCCAGGACCTTCCTGGACATGCAGCATCACAGAGCAGCACAGCAGCACCTCTGCTGCTGTCTCCTTCTCCCCCGTTTTGTTGTCAAAACATTAGTGGTAAAAATAGAACTTCAGGTTCTGACTATTAGAATCTGTTTTCTATTGTTGCCATCACAAATTACCACAAACTTAGTAGCTTAAAACAACACAAAACTTCTTATTTTATCATTCCTGTGGGTTAGAAGTCTATGTGGACTTAACTTTAGGTTTCATGAGGCCAAAATTAAGGTGTCAGCAGGGCTGCTTTTCTTATTGGAAGCTGGGGAAGAATCTCCTCCTACATTTATTCAGGTAGTTGGTTCAGTTAAGATCCTTGGGGTTGTAGGACTGAGATTCTTGTTTCTGTGCTGCCTGTCCAATAGCAGCTGGTCTTTGCGCTCAGAGGCTGTTCTCATGCTTTTCATGTTGCCTTTCCAGAAACAGCCTCACGGCGGTAAGCTCTCCCACACTTCTCATCTGTCTGGTTTTTCATTCTACTGCATCTGATTCCAACCAGAGAAAGTTCTCTGCTTTAAGGATGTGTGCGTTTAGATAGGGTCCACTCAAATAATCCAAGATAATCCCTATTTTAATTTATTTTCATTTATGTCTGCAATATTCCTTTTGCCAGGTCACATAACGTATTCCCAGGTTCCCAGGATTAGGGCACGAACATCTTTGAGAGGATATTTTGCATACTATACATACCATGTGTGAAATTTTGAATATGATCTAATCTGAAACCTTTACAACCTGCTGTCATCTATAGAAATCTTCTTTAACTTGGTATTTGGGTTTTGGAAAATATTACTTTAAGTAATAGGATGAGAAGGAGAGGTGGAGGGAACTGCCAATGCAGGGACAGCACCAACAACAACGCAGGCTCCAAGGTCACTTCAGAGAGCAAGAACTTAACAGGGACCATGGGTGGATTTGGAAAGAGTAAACTGTCTTGTAGATATCACCTTAATTATTCTATTTTTAAAAATAATTATTTATTTAATTTTTTATTTATTCATTCACATATTTTAATTTGACCAGAGAAAGACAGAGAGAGAGAAAGCGAGAAAGCAAGCCACCAGGTCTGGGACTCGAACTGTGGTTGGCCATGTGGGAGTGTCCAGCGCCCCAACCACCATGCCACCTGCTGGTCCCCAATTATTCTATTTTTTTAAATAAACATGCTAGATTCATTTTTTAACAAGCATTATGTATGTTAACTCTTTTAATTGGATTGCATCTTTCCAACACATAACACACATACACACACACACACACACACTGATCAAAATTGAGATGTATAATAGTTTCTCAAATCAGGATTACACAAAAACCTTCTATGAGTGACAAGAGAACTTGAGATTTTTCTCTGGTACCTCAAAATTAAGAGGTTACTCTGTGGGATATGAAGACGTTGCCAACTCTCTTCAAATAAAATTTGTCTAATAAATAGCAGGTTTATTCCCTGCTATTTGACATCCAAGAAGAAATATTTCTTTTTGTAACGGACACACTCCTCACACACAAACCCTGGAAAATAGAAGTTATTGGTGCTTTGATGTGGAACAAAAATATTCATTAGAAGAAAGACTGGATCTTTTGTCCTGCCTTTATAAATTCATCATCTATCTCAATAATAGAAACTATTTTTTCTCTCTAATTTTGCCTTTTCAGATCTAATTTTTATTCTTTTTATCTCCTTTATTATTTATGAAGCATTGTACAGAAAAGAAAAATGAAATATGCAGAGACAAATAACTTGACAGAACCTTCTGTTTACCTCAGGTCCTAAGATTTCTGAGCATTTTTAAAAATAAAAGTAGGATGCGAAAAACATTTACAAGCTTCCGTGAATAGCCTGTATACTTTTACTAGACACTTAGGGTATGACAAAGATTACAGAACTCAAAATGTGTTAATACGATTTTTTTTAATACTTGAGATTTTTATTATTAAATAAATGTAGTGAATTTCAATCCCACTTATTGGTGAAAACACATGCATCAAATCTAGTCTCCTGTTAATATTCCAGTCTTGTGTCTAGTGACCTTAAAAAGCAAGTCAATATTTATTTGATGTAAGATCATTTTATTTTAAGAATGTTTATCCCTATGGGTTAAAGAAAGACCTCAAGGCAGGCATTTGTAGGAATATATCAGATGACCTTGCCAAAATCTTACAATCTAAAATACCACTGGGTTTTGCTTTTATGAAAAAGGTCCTTTAAAATAATAAATAGTCTTAGCCGGTGGTCAGGCTGAGATTAGAACACTCACGTCTCTGACTCTAAAAACACTGTTATTAGTGTCCTACCAAAGACTGAGGACCAAATTACTAAGTGTTAACTGTGCAAATAATAATAATAATAATAATAATACTAATGATAATCTTTATATTTGTATTGTAACTTTTAGTATATTGAAAATTTTATCTTATTTGGACAAAATGTGTATCTCTATGCAAGCCCCAAGAGCTGTTTGAGCTCTGCCATCAACAGTAACCTCAGTTTATTGCCTTTAAAATCTCTCTTCACCCTCGAGGGGCAAAAACAGAACAGTTTAAATGGTACATGTTGACAGAACAGAGAAAGAGAAGGTGGGATGCAGATTACTATATTTTTTAAGTACCTACTACATATTAAGTGCTAGAAATGCAAACCCAAATAGACAAGGAATTTTGTCTTTTTGTCTAAACACAACTAGAAGACACAGACATTTTAAGCAAGCTGAGTGGGTTATTGTAGTAACTTCTTGCAAAGATCTTTCTAGTTGCAGAATAGAGATTGCCTCCCTCTTTCTCGATCCTCACACCCAGTAGATAATGACAACGTGTGATATCGGGAACAATTAGTGAACCTGTCTTCCCTTTTCTGTTCTCACTGCCCTGCATAAGCTCGGGCCCTCCACCTGTGTTCACAGGCAATATTGCTAACTGACTGTCATCTGCTTCTAATCACGTCCACCAGCATCTGTCCTCCAGCTGCAAGATGGATTTCCTTAAAACTGCAGCCTGTTTGTATGGATTCTGAATTTCAGATGGATCCCAGAATTTATAAAGTAGAGTTCAAAATCCTTGAGAAACTGGATGTTTGCTACTACGAGACACTTGGTCTTGTCCACAGTGAATTACTTCCAGGTCCTGAATGGCTGTCTTTGACACAACCTAACCTTGGCTTGGGTTTCTTTTCACCCCACTTTCACCTACCTTTCTGCTGAGTTTTACTCATCCTTCCAAAGTCTAACAGAAACACTACCCCCTTGAGAAGAACTAGTTTTTGTTCACTGTGCTTTGGAGAGCGTGTTCCTATTACTTTCATAATTAAAAGTCAAGAAGATATGAGCTGATTTGTCATTGTTGTCATTGTCATCATTGTTGTAGTACCCAAAGCCACACCTTGCTTTTTCAATGGGCCTTCTCTATATCCACCTCACAGCCCAAACAGCACTGTTGTCAACAGCAACAGAACAGAGGTAGTCCTAATTAGCAGAGATGCAAGAAAAAGACCATGCATGTTTCAGGAGGGTAGAAAACAACCTTCCCAGACCTGATACCTTTTTGGTCTCAAGTAAATTAAAGTCATAGAGATTCCTGAATAGCCACAGGCTGACAGAGAAGGAAATGGTGGCTAGAGAACATTAGTTCCTGGGAAACTTGGCAGAATGAGCAGAATCTGCACTGTCCAATCTGCTTTTGTCTGCATAAATGTGCCACAATCTTTTCTTTTTCTTTTTCTTTTTTTTTTTTTTTTAAGGCTTTTGCAACAGGGCATGTGCATTCACTGGATATAGACAGAGAGAGACAGTAAGAGAGAAAGTGAGAAATTACCCCCCAGGGGCTATGACCATGTCGCAATTCCCTCTCCTCCATCCTCCTCATAGGATTCGGGAGTACACATGCACACGTGCCTAGTGTGATTTTCAAGCCTCTAGCCAGAAATCAAACAGTGGTTGGCCATATGGGAGTCTAGTGAGATCTTTCAAGCCCTTATATATGGGAACTAATCTGATCAGTGGGCTGGGCTAACTGGTGGTGTGGTAGTTAAGGTGTCCGGATCCTACATGGTCAACTGCTCAGTTTGAGTCCTGGACCTGGTGACTTGAGAATCACTCCAGGTGTGTGTGTATTGTATGTGTGTATGTGTGTGTGTGTGTGTGTGTGTGTGTGCCTGAAATCCTGATAGGAAGAAGAAATAGAGAAAAAGGAATTGTGATGTGACCACACTCTTTTGGGGGTGCTTTCTCCATCTCCCTTTGCAGCCTGTTCATATCGATTTCGTATTTCAGATGGACTTCATAATTAATAGAGTTCAAATTCATTCTCTCTTTTTCTGTCTCTTTCTGGTGAGTGCACATGTCTTGTAGCAATTAAAGACAAAACCAAACCAAACACAACACAACCCTCTACCCAGGATGGCAAGGGCAAAGAAAAAGACTTTTGAAATTACTTTTCTATCACTATATTCTTTTTTTAAGAATACCTTATTTACTATGTATTTATTTATTTATTTATTTGACCAAAGAGAGACAGACAGAGGGCAAGTAAGAAAGCAAGCTGCCAGGTCTGAGACTTGAACCACAGTCAACCATGTGGGAGTCCAGTTCTTTAACCACCACACCACCTGCTGACCCATCTATCACTATATTCTCAATAACTTCCAGAGCTTTTTTTCCTATTAAAACAAATGTTAATATCCAAATATTTGACTACAAATAACAAAATTTAATATGTTATTATAAAGTAATAATAATTTTCTTATATAACTTAAAAACTGGCTTTGAAGTAATTTTCATACGAAATTCAAAAAGTCTTTTAAATTTAATTTTTTAAGTTTATTTTTTTATTCGTCCCATGAGAGAGATAGGCAGCACCCCCAACTGGGTCTTTGTTCTGCCATTTGGGGAATGAAGCCAGCCTGATTACAGGCAAGTGGATACTTGCCATACTTCGGGGGACCTTGGGATGTGAACTCAGGTACTTTCCATATGGATTCAGCATCATAGAGAGTTGCCTTACCACTGCACCACTGTGGCTGACCCAGAATACTTTAAATAAGAGAATGAATTCCTTCCCAACAAGTAATGCTAACTTGAAAAATAATCATTCTATATTATGTTGGTGTGATTTTTTTTTTCTTAAAAAAAAGTCTTGCTTTAAACTCAAACCTAGTAAAATATGAACTAAAGTAACAATAAGAATATATCTAGTTGGGACCAGCAGATGGCATAATGGTTACATTACGGGACTGCTATGTAATCAACCACGGTTTGAGTCCCGGACCTGGTGGCTTAAAACGCACACAGGGGTGGGACCAGCAGTTACCGTAATGGCTATGTCACTGGACTCCCATGTAGTCGACCGCAGTTCACATCCCAGACCCGGTGGCTTAAAACTCATGCCGGACGCGTGTGCGCGCGTGCCCAAGATCCCAAGAGGAGAATGGAGGAGAAGGGATTGTGGCGTGGCCTTCCCCCCTTGGGGGTGATTTCTCGCTTTCTGTCTCTCTGTCTCTGTCCGTCTGGCGAGCGCACGCGCCCTATAGCAAAATCCTCTAAAAAAAAAAAGAAAAAAAAAACTCACACGGGGCATGTGTGGGTGCATGTCCAAGATCCCAAGAGGAGAATGAATGAGAAGGGATTGCGGCATGGCCGTTACCCCAGAGGATGATTTTTAACTTTCTGTCTCTCCAACAGATGCACACAGCCTGTAACAAAAATTTCTCTCTCAAAAAAAAAAAATAAAATAAAATAAAAACAAAAAAAAAATGAGTCTATTAATAAATACCAGGATTCTGATTGAACACTGGTTGAGATGACAAAAAGAGTAATTCAGATATGTTGGTGGGCTCTGGGTTAGTAATTTTAATCAGCCCAAGGCATTTTCCAGTCTCTTAGTAAACAACAGACCTTGTTTCTCTGATTTCGCTTGATATAGGACTTAGATTCCTTGACAACAGTAAGATGGGAGCCAAAGAGAAAACATCAAGGTTTTCCCTAGAACTCTTAGAGAAAAACAAATGAACAAAAATAATTCCATTTACTGGGATGTCTTGATCCATTTGGGATGCTATAACAAAATGCCTTATACTAGGTAGTTGACAAGTAACAGCAATTTATTTCCCACAGTTTTAAAGGTTGAGAAGTTCCAGATCAAGGCACCAGCAATTTCAGTGTCTGGTGAGGGTCCATTCCTCATAAATGGTGCCTTCTCGTTATTTTCTCACATGGCTGAATGGACAAGTGAGATTTTTCAAGCCATTATATATGGGTACCAATCGAATTCTTATGACCTAATTACTTCCCAGAGGCCCTACCTCTTAATACCATCACCTTAGGGATTAAGGTCCAATATATAAATTGGGACGGGAGTGGTCACCAACATTTAGACCATAGCATAGCATCATATTACTGAGATTAAACTGTTCATTGCTATCTTCTAAACTATAAAGAACTAAATTGCCTACAAAATGAAGCCAAGCAGAGAATAACAAATAGGATAAGAGATAAAAAGAAAGAAATTTCTTGGTGAGGTAGAGTTCCTGATTTAAAAAGTCCTTGAGGCTTTGATTCCAAGAATGAAAGTGCTGCAAGACTATACCTGTTACCTTACTTTCATGGGAGAATTGGGGAGATGGCACCTACAGAGGAAAAAATGAGAAAGGTGACCAAGTCAAATTTTCTTGTAAAACACTTAAATAACTGATCTTCTGGCAAACACACTAATGATATTTACAAGGAAAATATTCATCTGTGTGAGGTCTGTAGGAGGATGTCAACCTGATCCATGGAGAATTTCTAATAATAAACAAACCTTGAATCTATGTATTTATGGGACATAGAGCCATGTAAAATCTCATGCAAGCAATGTAACCATTTGGGTACAAAACAGAGATGTGTCATAATCAAACACCAGACCTCTGTGTGAGTAATGGGGCCTCATGCATTATTTATAGAGCTCAAATGTCAATCTGGGCCAGGGTACATCCAGATGTGGTAAGAAAAGACATGTGGACCTTCACTGTTGGTCCCGGGATGTCTCCCTGCTTCACCTGTGCCTCATACTGCATGCATTCTTGAAATTATTGGTAAAGTTTAGCAGAGCAAGGTGTTTCATTCATGAGAGTATGATGTGTAATCTGACTTGCTGTATTACCTTAGTTTCCTACACTTTTTCCTTATATCCTCTGGGTTCTGTGGGCCAGTACATTACTCTCCTGTTTAATCTAGATGACAGTGGGTTTCTGCTATTTGCGACTACATGAGTCCTAACTAATACAGTAGAACTCATTCAGTAGGCATTCCCAATACAGATAGTGGTGGGGCTTTCACTGTCTGCTTATTTCAGGGGCAATGGTGAGTCAGAACTGAAAACAAAGCTGCTCCTGTAACACCAAAAGCTGAGATTTACTTTTCACCACTTGTCGATTTCTCCTGGTGACATCATTGTATCTTATTGAGAGTTACTTCCTCCCTCCTTTATTCATGATAGAGTGCATGTGAACATGAGTGAATATGAGAGAGAGAAACAGACAGATCAAGAGTTGGCCCCACAGCACAGTAGTTAAGCCATGTGTACAGAAAACCAGCTCTCACATGGCCAACCATGGTTTGAATCCCAACCCTAGCAGCTTGAAAGCACCACTGGGCGCATGTGTATGTGTGCCCCAAATCCTGATGGGATGGAGAAATGGAGGAAAAAGGATTGTGGCATGACCATGCCCCATTGGGGTATGCTTTCTTTCACTCTCTCTCTGGCAATAAATAAATAAGGAGATGGAGAGAGAGAATATCACCCTCCACAATACAGGATCTGTTCCCAACAGGATCTCCTTCCTCTTGTCCTCCATCAGATCTTGGACACATGTACTTGCCTGACCTGCTTCAGGCTGACTGGGTCAGGGAATTCCAACCATGTTTGTCATGTGGGATCCATCTTCCCTTGAGCAGCATATTACTACTGTGTCATGGAGCAGACCCGTGAGGATTACCTTTAATCTCCATTTTTGTGGATTTTGAAAGAGCCTGTAATAGACTAAATGTTTTTCACCCTCGCCCAAATTCATATGTTGATATCCTAACCCTGGAGTAGGGCCTTTGGGAGGTCATTAGGTCATGTGGGTAGAGTCCATATGAATGAGATTAGTGCCCTTACAGAGAGCTCTCTCCCCCTTTCCAGTACATGAGAACACAATGAGGAGACAGCAGTCTGCAACCCGGAAGAGGGCCTTCACCAAGTCACTCATGCTGGTGCCTTGATCTCAGACTTCCAGCCTCCAGAACTGTAAGAAATGTTTCTATTATTTAAAAGCCACCCTCCAGTCTATAGCATCTTGCTAGAATAACCCAGACTAAGTCTTACCAGGAATTTCGTTTTCGAAATTTGTTCTCTCTGTTTATCCTTTTTGACTCCAAATGCCTGACCTAGATTTAGCATTTCAAATGTCAAGATCTGAATGTAGATCTATAAAACTAAGTAGTCTGTGATCTTGTTTACCAACTATAAATGTTGGGGGCATTATATTAAATATTGAATTTATTTTTATTTCCTTATTTATCTTTTGGGCAAGACACTAGAAGGTATAAACTCTGTTTTTTATTTTTAAATTTTATATTCAGTAAAATTTATTCTCTGGTGTGTGGTCCTATGGTTTTGATGACAGTATAGTCTTATTTACAACCACAATCGTGATACAAAACAGATTGTTCACCCTGAAAATTTCCCCCCTGCTGCTTATTTGTGGTCAATCTTCTGCCCATTCCCAGCCTCTGGCAACCATTGATCTGTTTCCTGTCCCTATAGTTTTGCTTTTTTTACAGTGTCATATGAATGAGATCACACATTGTGTAGATTTTTGCATCTGACTTCTTTCACTTAGCAAAATGCATTTGAGATTCACTCAACATACTGAGGATGTCAGCAGTGAGTGTCTGTTACTGAACTATGTTCCGCTATATGGAAGTATCTCACTTGGTTTATCCATTCAACAGTTGAAGGGCATTTGGATAGTCTCTAGCTTTCCAATGCTATGAACATTCATGTAAAAGTTTTTATGTAAAAATAAGTCTTTGTCGGGGCCAGCAGGTGGCATGGTGGTTAAGGTGCTGGATTCCACATGGTTCAGACCTAGTGACTTGAAAATCATCTTGGACATGTGTGCATGCATGCCCCAAATCTCAAGAGAACAGTGAAGGAGAAGGGATTGGGGTGTATTCATGCCCCCCGGGGGGTGATTTCTCACTTTCCTTCTCACTGTCTTCGTTTCTGCCTGGCAAGCACACACACTCTATGGCATAAACCTAAAATAAATAAATAAGCTAGCTTTTTGCATAAAAAAAGGAGATTACTGCATCATTTCATTTGGTAAATACATGTCTAACTTTATTGAAAAAAAAAAAAAAAAAAAAACAACTGATGAACTGTTTCCCAAACTGTCTGTATAATCTTGCAGTCGCAACAGTATCTCATGAAACTTCTGGTTGCTTTGTGTCATCACTAGCACTTTGTATTTTTTTGTTGTTGTTGTTAGTCCTTCAATAGAGGTATAGTATAGTATTTAATTGTGTTTTAATTTGCATTTCTCTAAGTGATTGGTGAGTCGAACATCTTTAATATGTTATTTCCATATTTCTTCTTTGACGATGTGTCTGTTAAAATCATTCATTTACTTTTTTGGGAAGGGTTGTTTATTTTCTTGTTGATGAGTTTTCAGTTTTTTTCTGTCTTCTGGATATAAGAATCTTTGCAAGATAATGTCATTTGCAAATATTTTCTCCCAGTTTGTGATTTGTTTAATTTGCAGATCAAAAGTTTTTAACTTTGATAAAGTCACATTTTTTTTTTTATCAATCCTGCTTTTGGTGTTGCAGAACCCTACTTTTTGATAAGCTCAACTTAACAAATTAATTCCTCTATTTAAGCCGTATCTGATAAGATTTATTTAGAAAGCAACAAGAGATACATTTGAGATGCTGTTATTCCCCAAACAGAGCAAGAGAACTTTACTGACTTTTCACATTTTTTTTTTTTTAATCTCTGCATTTGGGTCAGCTAGTGGCATGATGGTTAAGGTGACTGGATCCCACATGGTCAACTGTGTGATTCAAGGTTCAAACCTGTCCATTTGAGAAACGTGCTGCTTGGATTGTGTGCTTGTGCCCAAAATCCTGAGAGGAGAATTGAAGAGAAAGGATTATAGTATGGGCATTCTCCCTGGCCAGTGCTTTCTCACTTTCTCTCTCTCTCACTCTCACTTTTGTTCTTGCTTTCTCTCTCCCACCTCCATGAGCACATGCACCCTATAGCAAAATTGAAAAGAAATACTAAATTTTTGTGCTTATTGTCTATGAATCCTTTTCCAATCCCAGAAGCTCTTTAGATATTTATTTCTATTTAGTCATGACCCTCTAAAGGTGCCACTCACATACCATTTTTCACTCTTATCATCTATTCATCATTCAACTTCCTCAGATTTTTTGAAGGCAGGGATGGTGTGTTCAACCTCTGTGTTGGTCCAATGTCCAACACTTCATAGATGCACAACAAAGCTATGTAATGAATGAATGAATTTTATTTCATGTGAACGCGTCAAACAAACTAAGAGCATTTATGTGTGAATACAGAGCAAACAGTCATAACTGAAAAATCGGAGTTAATCTCTCATGATCTATGAAAGGAAGAGTCCTTTAACGCCCTATAAGATAGTTTGTAGTGAATAAAAATAAGTCAGATTGCCTCATTAATTAATATAATGAGCATTTAAGCACTTAGAATGTGTTGGGCACTTTATTTGCTTAGATAGTTTCTAAATATTTGGTCATTTGAATTTAGAAATATAAATTCAGGGGTTGGACAGTGGCTCATTTCTGAATTCCAACACTAGTAAGGCTGAGTGGCACGGGAAGGTTCTAGGTTCACTTTGGAGACCTTCCTGAGTACACTGGGCACACTCGTGCCCATAATCCGAGCTGGCTGAAGCTAGGAGTGGGTTGTGGCATCAGGGCCCTCCAGGAGCACTGTATCTCACTCTCTCTCTGTCTGTCTCTCTCTCTCTCTCTCTCACACACACACACATACACACACTTTCATAGAATAAATAAATACATTGACACACACACATAAATTTTAAAGAACTTGATAATAGTCTGTTTAGAGGCCTAGGCCTGTTTAGAGGTCTGTTTAGGTGATGCAGGTGGTGGGGCATAACTGTGTGATACTGGAGCCATCCAGGCAGGCTGGGGTTCAGATCTCACGTTAATTTGCTTCTGGCTGGCTGGACGGTTCAAGAGTTGGGAAGGAGCACAGCATGACATACCCTCTCAGGGGTCTCTCTGTCTTTCTTTCTCCCCCTCTCTCAAGAAATAACGATTTTTTAAAAGTAAAGTTAGAAGGGCCAGTAGGAGGCATAGTGTTTAAGACACTGGACTCCCACATGGTCAACCACGGTTTGCATGCCGGACCTGGTGGATTGAATCCCTGGGCGCGTGTGCGTGAGTGCCCAAGATCCCGAGAGGAGAATGGAGGAGAAGGGATTGCGGCGTGACCATCCCCCCTGGGGGGTGATTTCTCGCTTTCTGTCTCTCTGTCTCTCTCTGTCTATCTGGCGAGCGCACGCGCCCTGTAGTGAAAACCTCTCCAAAAAAAAAAAGAATCAAAGTCCTGCAAGGGAGCGTCTACCTGGCCCAGTTTGATCTTTCTCTCCCCGCCTTGCTATAGAAAGAAAGAGAAACTGGATCCAGAGACAGTTCCACTAGGTCTTTTCAAATGGAGGAAATGTGCATCTTCTTAAGGGGATCAAGGTTTGTTAGCAGATGAGAGTGAAAATGGCTGCAAGGTAAAAATACCTGCAGGACAGTCATGCCTCTTTATTTCATATACATCAGATTCATTTCTTTTTTTGAACCATATCCCACCAGGCAAGTGAGAAATGTTACCTGTTATTTCCGCACACAGGCAAAATTTTGCTACATTCCCAGAGCTTTATACATCGCTAAAGCACTTTGGATTTTGGTCTACTGTTCACAGAAGCAGTTCTAATTGTCATTTTGTTGCTAGTCACAGAAAATACCAGTCATGATCATTTAAGAAAACAAGTTTGTTTAGTTCATGGTTTGGGCATCCAAGATCCAGGGGCCACAGTGTGGTGAGGATTTGGGGTTACGTGGCAGAAGTCAAAAGCAAGCGTGAATGTGTCCATGTGTTCCTGTCCTTTCTCTCTCCTTATACACCCACCACCCTTCAATCATGGGTGCCCTGCCCTGGTGACCTTAATCTCAGTCTCCTCCCCAAAATCCTTCCTTTCAATGCCAACTTTGTTACCCCCTTAATCCTATCACCACCAAATGTCAGCACATGAATTTTGGGGAGATACATTCAAACCATAGCAGAAACCATAACCTTGGCCCAAGTGTCCCCTCTCTGCTGACTTTTTGTCACTTCTAACCTGAGCTCTACATGTGGCATTCTCTAATGAGGTGCCTGTGGTTCTGGCTTCCCAGCCTGCCTGTCTAGACTGAGCTCACAGACCTGTGACTTTCTCAGGGAACAATATTCAGGTCTTATTTACTGGTAAAACCCTCTGATGGCAAACCTTGTCATTATGCAGTAGAATCATGTTTTAAAAACCACAGAAGGGACCAGAAGATGGCATAGTAGTTAAATTGCTGGACTCTCACATGGCCAACTGTGGTTCGAGTCCTGGACCTGTGGTTCAAGTCCATCCCCTCAGGGGTTGATTTCTCACTTTCCCTCTCACTGTCTCTGTCTCTTTCTTTCTCCCTCCAGCAAGTGCACAAACCTCTTTTAAAAAAAAATCACGAAAATCTTTCTTCTCTTGTGTTTTGTCCAAACTATTCTATTTCTATAAATTGACTTAATTTTTCTACCACTTTTGTACCACCCCTAATTATCCTGTAGACTAGTATTACTTTTTTAAATTTTATTTTATTTTTTATAGTTTGTGTTAGAGTGTGTGCTCTTGCTGGAGAGAGAGAGGAAGTACTCTCTCCCCCAGGGACAGCCATGCCACTGTCTATTCTCTTTCTCTTTCATTCTCTCTATTTTCTTGGGATTTGGGGCACACAAAGATGTGCCCTGCATGTTTTTCAGGTGCAGTCCTGGACTCAAACCGAGCAGTGGGCCATGTGAGACCTAACTGCCTTAACCATCACGCCACCTACAGGTCCTGAGCTTGAAGTTACAGCCAAGAATGCCAGGTTACTAATTCTCAGGTTACTGACGCTTTCCATCCTAGCTACATTCCCCAGCCCTTTCCAGACCTCCAACAGTCACTGAAGCCAGATAGCTGAGGTCAAGGGTCAACACGGAATAGGGCTGCGGAGGACAAACTAGAGAGGGAGGTTGTCAGGGGCACTGAAAAAGAAAAACACAGAGAGCAAGCCACAAACATTAATATCTGAAAAGCTTATCTAGTCACACTGAATTCAAGGATTAGCATTACTGGCAGATGGAAAATGACCTGGAATTATTCCAGGGATAAAGCTTGGAGGCCTGGCAGGAGCCTTTTGCATAATCTCAGCTCAGGTTTAAGAGGGCAGGCTGGGTTCATTTAAAGGGGCAGAGAGCATGGCAGGATTCCCAGAGGGAGAACTAAGTATTTTTCCTGCTATCCTGTAAAGAAACCTCTTTGCTTTTCAGTTTTACGAGGGGTTTATGCTTGTACACAAGTGTGTGTGTGTGTGTGTGTGTGTGTGAGAGAGAGAGAGAGAGAGAGAGTATGTGTGTGTCTGAAAAGGGGCTGTATAGAGGAAAAGGGGCCGGAAAGGCCATATCTCTATATCCTGTATTTTCCTTTTTTTAAAAGAATTATTTTATTTAACTTTATGTATTTATTTATTTGTTTATTTTATTTTGACCAGAGAGGGACAGAGTGTGTATGAGAGAGAGAGAGGGAGAGTGAGAAAGCAAGCTGCCAGGTCTGGGGCTTGAACCATGGTTAGCCAATGGGGGAGTACAGCACTCTTCACCACCATACCACCTCCCTGCCGGCCCCCCTATATTTTCTTTTTGAGGGTCTGTGCTTATCTTACACAGTAGCAGCTCATATTAGTGTGCCTTTGCCACATGCCAGACACCATTCTAAATGCTTTATATGTTTTAATTCATTCATTCATTTAATCCTCGCGACCACTGGTGAGGGAGGTACTGCTAGTAGCCCCTTTTTACAGAGCAGAGAGATGTAGTATAGCAGAACTGGGATTTGAACCCAGGCAGTCTGGCTGCAGAGTCCATGCTTATGCAACCCATCTTCCATGTGATTTGCGTGGAGGTTAAACTCTCACGCCTCTGTTTCCCTAAGCCAAGCTGTTTATATGTCAGTTCTTGCACTGAATGTCTTCTGTATGAGGTTCTGTGTTTTGTGCTCTGGCTCTGTAGGAGAAAAAACAAGTGTGAATAACATCCTGTCCCTACTCTGAAAAAGCTTGCAATTATCATACCATAATAGGCAGTATGGGAGCAGTCGCTTTTGTCAAATAGACCTTAAAAAGGTCTGTGATCCTTCATTTATAATTACACTGAAATTTAACATTATGGAAAACACCTGGCATTCATTAGCTAAGAATTCTATGTGCTCCAACATAAAATATGAAAACTATACCAGCTATTAAGGTTCAGTTATGTGTGAAAATGCATTTCATTAAAATGTAAAGCCTAAATAACTAAATACCATAGATATATCATTTCTGTTCCTTTTTGTAGCAACTATAATATGCTAGTAAAAATTCTTATCCCGAGAACACTTTTACCTATCGTTCAATACTTTAAATGTATGTAATACCGTGTCTCCAATCTCACTCATACCATATGTTGCAATACATCGGAACCCCCAAAACAAGGCATTAGTGCCAGCTGTGGGTACCTGTCAGATTTTTCCATCACTAATTCCAGTTAACTTCCTGTAGGCATTTGCCACGCTGGGAGTGTGCAGTTCAGAGTGTACAATACATGTGTTGCAAATGACATGTCCAAATGCGAGCGATCCAGTTCTGTAAAACCATGTGCTTATGGGAATCGAAATGACAGTGCTTCATCGCTTTTTATAGCCTTCACAGATGTAGCCATTCTTTCTCAGTGGCCATTCCGATTTAACTAAGAACAAATTTAGAACACAATAATCCTCCTTATCATGTAAAAAGGAAGTTAAACAGTACTGGGAAATTGGATGGCCAGCTTTTATTTAGCCACAAACAGGGAATTCACTGGCCCCTCCTAGATAAATCATTCCTCCTGAAGGGAACTGCCCAGGAATCTCTGCATCTTTCTGGCAACTTGCATCAGACAGGCTCCTCGTTCATTTCCTGCTCCTACATCCTGCTTTGCTGTGCCACACGTGGTGACTTGAACCATGGGATGCCCCGCCAGGGTGACTGCTGCTGTGACTGTTGCACTGTGGCAGGAGGAGGCAGACGAGGATTGGGGTGGATGTGTTTGTCACAAGATAATATCTACTGGCGGGGGTTGGTTAAAATGCAAGCTCCATAAAGACAGGAATATTGTCCTTCTTGCCACCATCCCCCAATATCCAGAACAGTCCTTGGTACATGATACGTGTCCCACACGTAGTCATTAATGGCATCAAGGAGGGATCAAAACTTGAACCATCAGCTAAAAACAACCCAGGGCATGTTTCAGGTTGTTGGAGCATCTGAAGCAGCGAGACTAGGATGGCATGGATTGGGTTAGGTCTACGAGACGGTTCCAGGGGACTGAGGTGGAGCAAACGCCATGAGGCAGGGAAATAAATAAATAAGGTAGCACTGAGTTAAAATGTGAGGCTCTGCAAGGCGATCCCACATAGAAAGGTTCCTAGTTCAAGTCCAGAGATATCCCTGAGTGGCTAGGCACATACTTGTCTACGATCCGGGTAAATCATGTCTCAGGACTTTGTGGGGGGTGCACCCCAGTCTCTCTGACTCTTTTGTTTATGGAAGAAATAGGTGAATAAACTGAAAAAAAAAATCTCTGGACCAAATGCCAAACAGTCGTGTCAGTAATTCATTCATTTATTCACCACACATTTTTTTCAATGCTTACTATGTACCAGAAATTATTCTGGTACTAAGATAGAGTCTCAAATAAGACTGACCCAACATCTGCCCTCAAAGCTTACATTACATCATTTGTAGGACAAGTAATAAATAAGATAAATGAATAAAACATATTGTACATTAAAGAATGACCAGTGCTAAGAACAAAACTAAAAGCAGAAATGGGTGACATAAAATGTTGTGCCCTTGGACTTTTCTGGTGCTTCAGTCTGGAGTATTCCCCCTATTGTACAACCTGGTCATTCTCCCGCCAGTTGTTTTCCTTTAAGACACTCACCACAAATTTATTTTTTTTTTTTATTATTATTATTTTTTTAATATCTCTGTCTACCTTGCTAGGTTCTAACCTTCATGAAGCAGAGCTCGTTCCGTCTTCATGGTAAAACACTCCGTGTACATAACCAATAGCCTTAAGAACAGTCATGTGCTTTTTCCCTCGCATTACCATGTGCCTTGCTTTCTACCTGAACTGTTGCATTCAGCTGCCTCCTGGGAGTGAACAGAGGATACTAGAATCATAATACCAGGAATGGAGGGAGAATTAAATTAATTTTTATTTCACTGCATTCAGAGGAGGGTTTTTTGCAGTGAGGCAACAGACTTAAAGGAAGTTTGTATGAGAGGCTTCAAAAAAATCACAGAAACCACATATTCTGAAAAAACAATACATGGATATTAACATTTTTTCACCAGAAATAACTTGTATGTTAATTCCATTTCTTCCCCAAAGTTACCTTACATTTTAAAACATTTTTAGCAAGCCAAGGACCAAGTATTTAGGATTCAGATCACAGTTGTCATAACAGAGGAAGCAGTAATGATGCTGTATAAACTTGATTACAAGAGAAAGGAAAGGCCCAGTTCAAGCTTTACTTGGCTCAGAGGGATCTGAGGTTGGGAAGTAAGGGGAGATGAAGGAAGGTACGGGAGTTAACAAGGCCGAAGAACACCAAGCTGAAGCCAAGTGGCAGGAAAATGATTGAGGCCTTAACCAAGTTGAGTAGGGACATGGGCTGGGAGATCCACCCTCTTAGACTTCAGGAGCACACACCTGCAGAATATGCAAAGGTGGACGGACCATCAGCACTCCGTGAGCACAAAGTCAAGGAGCAGCCCCTGGCCAAGAGATTTTTAAAGTGCTTTATACACTGTGTAAAGCATAGCATGTGGGAAGAAAAATGGGTGGATGTACATAGATGGGTGGGTAGAGAGAGTTTCAATATCTATGTATTTACAAAGCATGAAAGTTTGCTGCCTTCAGCATTAAGGAGTTGTAGTAAAAGAAGGGTCCTGAGAGAGGAAAGGAGGCGATGAGATACGTGTGTCTAATTGTCTACTATCAATCAAAGGAAATGTGATAGATCGCCTATGGGAGCTTGGCCCTTTGTCATAACTAGGATTCTGGAAGAAGATTGCCTGGCATCCTTACAGCCATATGGGGTAGGACCGGGGTGGTGGGAGGGATGTCACACCAAAGGAAACTCAGTAGCGTATTGTGATCAGGCAAAGCACTGGCTGTATTTTAGTTGCCTTGTGTTAGACGAGACCCTGAAGTTCCCACGTACCTTTGGCAGAAGGAAGTGGGGTGGGGATGGAAGAGGAAAGATGTGGGAGAAAGCTGAGTTAGAACAAGAGGTACTAACATTGACCTGTGTGGGCAGTGTTGGGGTAGAACCCCAATACAGGGGTACGTGGAAGCGGCTCAGGAAGCCCCACCCAGGGAACACTTGAGGCCTAGGTGAAGTCAAGAGAGACACGACCGTGACTACAGCCGCCATAGATCAGCAACAGGTTCTGACGTGGTGGTCACCATCCAGAGAGTAGCCCAGCCCAACCACTTCACAGCGGAGACCAGTGAGGGGACAGAGGTCACTGCATGGATTCAAGGGCCCTCTCCCCCTCTACCACCCTGAGCACACAGAAAGCCTTACATTCTCAATGGAACCAACATGCCGCCTTGGGAAGTGGGACAGGGACAGGATATTAAAATGTTACCAGTAGAGCTCAACTTGAATTTTGTTTTGTCGAGGTTTTTGCCTTAGGGTACATGCACCCACCAGAAACAGACAGACACAGTGAGAGGGAAAATGAGAAATCATTCCCCAGGAGGGATTGCCACACCACAATCCCTTTTCCTCCATTCTCCTCCTGGGATCGTGGGCACGGATGCACACGCACCTGGAGTGAGTTTCAAGCCACCAGGTCCAGGAATTGAACCATGGTTGGACAGTGGGAGTCCAGTGACATAACCGCTACACTGGCCCTAAGCTGGACTTAAAATTGACTGTATACATGCATGAAGTAGGAAAATATTTACAACAAGAAGGGGCCAGCCATGGTGGGGCAGCAGCAGTGGCATGTTCCACTGTGCTGAGGCCACATGGAAAGTTGCCCAGTTCACATCCCAAGGTCGCTCTGTACATGCTGGGTGCACATGAGTATGCCTGTGATCCTGGCTGGCTGAGGCTGGGGTAGCTCATGGCACGGAGACCTGTCGGGGATGCCTGTCTCTGTGTACGTCTATCTCTCTGCCTCTCCCTGTCTCACAGAAAAAAATAAATACATAAACTTTAAGATGAAATATAATTAAATTAAAAGGGACTGAACTGATTTTAGTTGACAAATTTAATTTTTTTCTTTTTTGAGAGATTTTTGCTATAGGCCATGTGTGCTTACTAGAGAGACAGACAGAGACGAAGAGACAGAAAGTGAGAACTCACCCCTCCCCCAGGGGAGAATGGTCATGTCAACAATCCTTTCTCCTCCATTCTCTTCCTGGGATCGTGGGCACGTATACACGTGAGCCCAGCATGTGAGTTTCAAACTGTCAGATTAGAGAATAGAACAGTAGTCGGCCGTGTGGGAGTCCAGCGATATAACCATTATGCCATCTGCTGGTCCTGATAAGTTTACATTTTCCTCTCTCACACTGACTCCATCTGGTAAAGGCTCATATAAATTCAATCAGTTACACGAAGTATAAGGAAACGTAACTGTCTCTGCAAATCCAAGTGCAGGGTAGATTAACAGACTAGGAAACGTAGTAAGTGTTCAATATATAATTGTTAAATGTATTAATAAATAAAGTCAAGTGTATTTGTTTTCTACTTTAGCATAATGAACAAACTTAGTAGTTCTTTTATTTTCTCATAGTTTCTACAGACCAGAAATCCAGATGTAGCTTAGCTGAGTCTTCCGCTCAGGGTCCCACCAGGTTGGAATCAGTGTCTGCAGGACTGTACTCTTTGTGGGTCTCAGGGACTTCTCCCAAGCTCATTCAGGTTGTGGACAAAGTTTGGTCCCTCGTAGTTGTAGGACTCTGTCTATTGGCAGGGATTGCTCTTAGCTCCTAGGGTTACCTTCAGGTGCCAAATCCATCACTTTGTCAAAACATGGCAGCTCATTTTTTCAAAGCTAGGAAGAGAATCTCCCTCTCAGGGCTCATCCAATCAGATCAGTCCCACCTGGGATAATCTCCTTTTAGATGAACTTAAAGTCAAGTAATTTGAGACCTTAATTATTGGGTTTTCAGAAAAATTATGACATACTTTTCTATGTATTTCTTCTTCTTCTTCCTTTTTAAAGAATTATTTTATTTAACTTTATTTATCCATTTATTTATTTATTTTAATTTGACCAGAGAGAGAGAGAGAAAGAGAAAGTGAGAAAGCAAGCCACCAGATCTGGGACTCAAACCATGGTTGGCCACGTGGGAGTCAAGCACACTTAACTATCACACCACCTGCTGTCCCCCTTCTTCTTCTTTTAATTAGAGAGATTTTTGCAATAGGGTATGTGCACTTGCCAGAGAGACAGAAAACTAGAAATCACCCCCAAGGCGGATGGCCACGCCACAATCCCTTCTCCTCCATTCTCCTCTTGGAATGTTGGACGTGCATGCACACATGCCCGGCCTTTGTTTTAAGCTGTCCATCCCGGGGAAACTAAACTCACAGTCAGCTATAGGGGAGTCCAGTGATGTAACCATCACATCATCTGCTGGTCCCTTTCTATGTTTTTCTATGCAAAAATGTGTCATGACTTTTCTGATAACCCAATATATCTGGAAAATACTTCATAAGCCTAGGCAATCAAGTTGTAATGTCCTATGACCTACTCAAATTTTGACAAAATGTGTCATGACCTTTTCGATAAGCCAATATACCTGCGAAACTTGTCCGCATTTGTCTAATAGTGTAACCTACTCACAGGAGTAATAGCCCATCGTTCCACAGGCGTTACCCTCACTCTGGAGGGGACTGGGAGATGCGTACACCATGGGGCAGCTGTCTTGGGAGCAGTCTTCTAACTCTGCCTACAGTATGTACTGAGTAGGTAATAGGGAACCTACCCCTTGATTGTCTTGACTTATGAAGTATTTTCCACACCTCAACTAGTAATATGTAGCCCAAGATTAAGGACACAAACTCCCTGACCTTTCCACACATGACCACCGGGGTCCACTGCTTCTTGGGGCTGGATAATCATACAGGGAATCCTTTTCAATTTCTAGTTGTTCTGTCAATAGTTAGCTGATGCCTTAGTCTTTGAACGAGTTTCTTTTCTTTCTAAAATGATCAGCACAGGGGACCAAGGTCTAAGTGCTTGAAAAGCCCCGGCTCAGATTGACTGCTAATCCACCTAACTCCTGGGGAAGCCAATAGGGGAAAGAATCTGGGATGCTAAATACCTGTCTTTAGGTCCAAGCTGTTAGAGGTAGGTAGAAAGGTGTAAATGCTCAGTCTTTATTTAATAGGAAATTGGCTCTAGTCCAGACACTATATCCACATTTTCACTCTCACCGCTTTCACCTTCTCCCTACTGCTGAATGTAAAAATGCCGGTCTGTGTACACATATTTTCCATTACAACAACATGAGTAACTCACCACTTATGCCCAATTACCGTGTAGCGCAATAATAATTATGCACGCTATTCACTACGTGTCAGATTAATTTTGCTGTATATTGTATTTAAATGCTGAACTCTGTTCCGATGCACACAGTCTTTGTATTTGTAGATCATGTAGCATGGACATTTGATGATAGCAAAAACAAACAAACAAACAAAAAAACAACTTGAGAGAGCATTTGTATGCAAAAGAGAAAGTGTCATTGAGTGAGTGAGTCAGAATTTCTATGCATGGGATTGGCTCATGCTCAATCAAAGAAGCAAACAAAAGAAGAGCTGCAGGGTATTTTCAGAGAGGTCAAATCAAGACTATCAAATAAATGAATTTAAAAAAAAATTTGTTCAGCTTACAAAATGCATTTATTATTAATTAGGTACAGATGAAAAAACTTTAAATAGTTCAGGTCAATTTCTTCACCTAATCACTGTTATAGGAAGATTATACAGACTCTAATTTCTTTCTTTTGTGTGAAAGGTTAACACATGAGATAACCCGATCGACTCACATGCTGAATTATCAACAGCTACCAAGAATGTCTGCCTTTTTCTTTTCATTCTTGGTAAAATAAAATGTGAATCTTCTTGTTTACCCAGTGACTTCACGTACCACAGGTGGGATGTCAGTGACAGATCGCCTTCTATGAGTTGATGAATCAACCCCAAAATTATTAGTACATGATAGCATCTCTGAACAGGTTTTGATTAAGCTGTGTGTTTTAAGAAAAGCTGGGGAAACTCCATCTCAGATGATATTTTCAGAAAAGAATATTTTAAAATTCACCATCTCTTGAATATCTCAAATCATGAAATTACTGACTCTTATGGCATTTCTATGAATAAAAAATTTACTGTAACATTTGTCAACTTCTACACATTACTGCAGGAATCGCAGTACCTGGAAGAGACCATAGAAAAGCGAGAATGGCATCCCAGTCGAGTACTGGAGAGAAAAGCTCTTGAAAAAAAAGATGTAATCTTTTGAAAACAGTACAATGTTCCACTGATATGCTTAATCTATCATAGATATGTGTAATGTGCTGATTCTAGGCCAAACATTTTTAGGAAAGTTCAGATACGGGATATGACATCAAATATTGAAGAAACATTTTGAGATTTGAGAAGAGGGGGCCAGCAGGTGGCATAGTGGCTAAGGTGCTGGACTCCCAAGTGGTCAGCTGTGGTGTGAGTTTTGGTCCCTGCAGCTTGAAACTCATGCTGAGTGTGTGTGTGTGTGTGTGTGTGTGTGTGCGCGCGCGCACGCGCGCGCGCGTGTGCCCAAAATTCCAAGAGGAAGTTGGAAGGAAAGGGATTACTACATGGCCATCCCTCCTGGGGGGTAATTTCTCACTTTCTCTCCCTCTGGCGAGCACACGCACTCTGTAGCAAAAACCTCTCTTAAAAAAAAAAAAAATTGAGGAGAAGGACCAAGAATGCAGTTTTGGTCCTATAATAAATGAGATTGCGAAGGACTTAAGCAGAGTGCTAAATCAGAATCTCTCGGTCTTTTTTGTACCTATCCATAAAACATCTCCATCCCGTTATCTATTTTCTGTCACCTACAGACAGAAGACTTGGAAAATCTTGACCAAAAAAAAAGAGAAAAAATAAGAAAAATGGGACCAGCGGTGGCATAGTGGTTAAGGCTCTGAACTCCCACATGGTCAACCGTGGGTCCAAGTCCTGGACCCATATGCTCGAAACTCACACTGGACACGTGTGCATGTGTGTCCAAAATCCCAAGAGGAGAATGGAGAAGGGGTTGCAGCGTGGCCATTCCCTCTGGGGGTGAATTCTCGCTGTCTGTCTCTGTCTCTCCAGCAAGCGCACATGCCTTATAGCAAAAATCTCTCAAAGAAGAAAAAGAAAAATGAAAAAAAAAAAAAAAAGCCAGAGTGATGTTGTCTTAAACGCAGCACTCCACAACGGGACGCAGGGACCACGTGGGAAGATGTCAAGTTCAGACCCCGAGGTCGCCCTCTCTGTGCAGGTGCGCGCCTCAGTCTGTGATCCTGGCCTGCTGAGGCTGGAGGTGGGTCATGGCATTAAGACCCTGCTGGGGAGATGTCTTTCTCTTCCTCTCTCTCTTGTGGCAGAAATAAATGGATAATCTTTATAAAGGGGGGACGGGTAGAAACCCTGTTATTCTTTTTTTTTTTTTTTTTCCTAGCTGAGGCAGCCTTGAAGTCTAGTTCTACCAGTGAAATGTAAGGGGAGGTAAAGGCAGCTGGAAAAGGAATGAGCAATGTTTCTTCTGGCGAAGGAGGAAACACTGGGACTTACTGGGCTGTCAGAAAAGTCGTGATGCGTTTTTACATAGAAAAACTGAAAAATATATCCTAACTTTTCCTACACTGCCTGCACTGGAACACGGGTGTGTGGGCAGAGGTACTGGGCGTGCTTCTGTCCTCTCACGGCCGTGCGGGAAGCACCCTCACAGTCAGAGGCACCACTCAAAGACCTGACTTTGTGAGTCCCTGAACTTGAGCACCCGACAGCCTCCAGATTGCTTGTTAGGTGAGGAGAATCATCCCGTCGCGTTTAAACAGTGACCAGTCAGTCAGTCTGTTTTGGGAGCAGAATGTATTTGAACTGGACATGGAATTATTTGAGATGCTCGTGAATGGAAGGAAACAAGACGCATTGGATGGGAACCCAGGGTGACAGCAGAGCCAAGTGAGGCTCCCTGGATTGTTCACTTTTGTTTGTCTCCCAGGAAAGAGAATGTCGGGGCCTGCACCTGGATGTGGACCCCGTCTTTCCTACTAGTTCAGCACTTTGTGCACAGGATTTCACTCTATGTTGTCATGCTGACAGGAGATCTTCCGGCTCAAGAGTAATTAGTACTAATTAATCTCCTTCATCTTTCCCCAGGGCTTTGTACTGCATAAGGATTGAGCAGTGGCTGAGGGCTCTGGCCTGATGCTGTTACCTATCTAGAGGTTACCCAGGACAGAATTACTGCCTGTGGCCACACCGAAGCAAAAGGAATCAAATCTCCCAAATCCCATTAGACTGTGGTGTGAGGGTGGCAGGAGGTGAAAGTGTCCTTTACTGAGAGATGGGTGTGTTTAAGCAGTTGTAAAAGGACGCTGCTCTGGTCGTGCAAACCAGGGAGCATAGGTAAGAAAATAAATTTCGCCTTTAAAAGAATATGGAATATTTATACAAACAAATGACTCTTTTCTTTACAAAACAAATCACTATTGAACTCCATTAAATATTAAATCCTCTTGCCAATGAAGGAAGAATTAGAAAACTCTTAAACTGCTAAGGAGTAATGCCAATAGAAGGTTGATTAGAAATAGGGCTGGCCCAATTGTGCTGTGGTTAAGCACTATGTGTTGGGAGTTGCATCCCATCTATGCAACAGGAGCTCAAATCCCTGCCCCAGTGCCTTGAAAAACACACCAGGTACATGTGCTTTTGTGCCCCAAATCCTGGCAGAATGAAGAAATGGGGGGAAAAATTGTTGCACAACCACATTCCATTGGGGGAGTCCATTCTTCATTTCTCTCCCTAGGGTGGGCACATGTGCCTTCTAACAATTTAAAAAATATAGAAATGTAGAACCAGCAGATAGATAGTGTAATGGTTATATCACTGGACTCCCATGTCGTAGACCATGGTTCTAATCCCAGACCCAGTGGCTTAAAACTCACACGGGATGCGTGTGTGTGCATGTCCAAAATTCCAAGAGGAGAATGGAGAAGGGTTTGTGGCGTGGCCATCCCCCTGAGGGGGTGATTTCTCACTTTTTGTCTCTCTTTCTCTCGGGCAAGCACATGCACCCTATAGCAGAAATCTCTTTAAAAATAAATTATACACACACACACACACACACACACGTATCCGTTGGCTGTCTGCTAATCAGTCTACCAGCAGATGCATTGCCTGAGGTGGTACCTGATCTGCTAGAACGGATGGTCTTTTCATCTCCTACAAGATGGGAGAAAAACATTTAGCTAATCCAAGCTCTTACATGTAATTCACATTGTATTCATACTTATTTACATGTATTCCAATAAATAGAAATTTCTCTAAAGGAAGAAACAGAGCACTAAGTGAGAACATCAGTCAGAGACCTGGGCCAGCCAGTGCCATGGAGGTTAGGTGACTGGATCCCACATGGCCAACTGCTCACTTCAAGTCTAGGCCTGGCAGCTTAAGAAACATGCAGGGCAAGTGTGTGTGTGCCCAAAATCCCAAAAGGAGGGAGAGATGAAGGATAAAGGATTGTGGTGAGACCATCCCCCATGGGAAGTGGGGAAGTGGGATGATGGGGGGTTTCTTTCTTACTTTCTCTCTTTCTCCCTTCCTCTCTATTCTCTATCTCTGTCTGTCTTTTTCCAGTGAACATGCCCTCTGGCAATTAAAAAAAAAGTTTTTAAGAGTCCTAATGTATCAATAGGTTGAGGGATCACTTAAAGACCCTGGGGAAAGTTGGGACCAGCAGATGGTGAATGGTTGTGTTGCTGGACTACCACATAGTCAACTGCGGTTCAAGTCTTGGACCCAGTGGCTTAAAACTCACCCTGGGCTGTGCTTGTGTGCCCAAGATCCTGAGAAGAGAGAATGGAGAAGGGATTGTGGTGCGACCATCCCCCCTGGGGGGTGATTTCTTGCTTTATGTCGCTCTGGCGAGCACATGCACCCTATAGCAAAAATCCCTCTAAAGAAAAGAAAGTGACATTGAGCTTATACTTGAAGAATGATAAGGTGTTAATTGGATGAAGAACACGTATTCAGGTGGGAGGAACACATTCAATTTCACAGAAATACTTCTACTGGTCCAAAAAAAGGACATAATTGAACATGAAAAATACTGTGTTTGACATTAAGGAGCAGTTGGAGAATATAAACTAGCATCCACGTGAATCTGATGTGCCCTGGTCCTTGTCAGTACTACTCCAAACTGGAGTATGGCTCCATTCTGCACCCTCCTCTCCCTTTAGCAATTTCCAAACACCGATCGTGTCTAAGAAGGCAGTAGGAGAATGACAAGTGGGCCTCACGGCTGGTTATTTTTAGCAGCTGAGAAGTGGCGCCCTCTCTGCTGCTCTAAAATGCCTTCAGAATTGTTCTCCTAATGCACCTCTCACATGGAAAAAATAAAATAGAGAAAATTAAGTTTTTTGAATCTGAAGCACAAAGATTCCCCTTCTACAACTCATCTGCAGATTATTATTTTTAACCTTGATACAGCCTTGAATCTCAAATCAGATGGAAAGGCTTTATTATGCGAGCATTGTTAATTCAGTTCTAGAGAAAATAGCATGGATCTGCATGCATGTGTGTGTGTGCGTGCACACACACACACACACACACACTGAAGTTGCAATAGACATTAACTGAGAAAACAGTCTGTCTAAGGCTCAGTCCTAATCCTCCTAAAAGAAAGAAATTCTGTTCAGACATCTCCAAAAAGAAAATTTCTACAACCTCCCTAAGTCCTTCTTTTCGATGTTATAAATATTCAAGAATCCTTAATGAAAACTGGAGTTTTAGTTGACTCACTTCTAATCAAATTGACCAGTCTTGTCACTTCTGTAGATATTCTGGAACTAAATATTGCAGCTTAAGTTAAAAAGTATAAAGCTATCATTTCCCCCCAAAACTTTAATTACTACATTCGCTGTTGTATTTCTTATTTATACAGCACCATAACAGTATGAAATTTTGAGGTAAATAGAACATAAAAAACAAACAAATGAACAAACACAAAGCCTTTTGCTCTAAAGGAGTTATCAGCAAGCACCTCCTGATCTCCCTAAGGTATCCATTAAATGAGCTGAACAGTAAAGATGATAAAGCACCGGGGCTCTTAATTTATTCTATTCCATTAATTTCCCTCTGTAATGTCAGAGAAAACAAAACAAGAATTAAGTTTGAGAAATAATATACCCAGGAAGGAACATGGCAGTGTACGCACCTGGATTGTGGACATTTTCTTAATACAAATTATCTCTCCAGGACAGTGTGAAATTCCAGGATAGGGGCCAGCATGTGACATGGTGGTTAAGACACTGGGCTCCCAAATGGTTGATTGCAGTTCAAGTCCCAGACCCAGTGGCTTGCTTTCTTTCTCTCTCTCTTGCTCTCTTTCTCTCTTTGGTATCCATAGCAAATTAATAATAATAATTAATTAATTAATTGAATTGAATTGAATAAATAAGTTTTTTTTTTTTGAGAGGTTTTTTGCTATAGGCCACGTGTGCTCAAGAGAGAGACAGAGAGACAAAAAGCGAGAAATCGCCCCCCAGGGAGGATGGCAATTCCGCATTCCCTTCTCCTCCGTTCTCCTCTCGGGATCTTGGGCACGCATGCACACACACCCAGCATGAGTTTAAGCCACTGGGTCCTGGACTCAAACCGCAGTTGACTACATGAGAGTCCAGTGACATAGCCATTACGCTTACTTCTGGTCCCAAGTATTTAAAAATAAGGAAGGACTTCCAGGATGATAAAAGTCCCTGTGCCATAGCTTTCACTCGGGTGTTAATGTGCATTGCAGACTCTTTTGTTGTTGTCAAGGAGGGCAGGTATCAAAGTTGTATCCTGGCACCAGCGTGCAATCTGTAATTCCGGCATGCTGTCAGATGTTGTGATCCTCACTAGAAACATGGACTTGGGTTTAGGGTGTATCTCAGTGGAGCAGCGAAGACCTGGGGCTAGATTTTCCATTCTCTGTATTGGATCCACTGGGGGGGGGGGGGGGGGGGATGAAAAGCACACTGGAAAGTGAATGTTGCAGTCTTCCTTTTCATAGCCGTGTGTACTACGAAGCTTCAGGTACTACCCCTTCTCTGATACTTGTAGTTGTACACCTAAGTGTGGATTGATGATACTGCAGAATTAACCCTTTATGTCATGAATGTTTAAGATGTATCTGTCTCTTTCATGAGGGAGAATGACAGAGGTGAGGGGAGAGAGAGACAGGCACCACCAAAAGGATCTTGACAACAATCCACCTGCAGCCCCAGCCAGTCTAAATCACGGACACACATGTGCCCAACATACTGAGGGAGGTCTCCAGACACGAACCTGGAATCTTCCCACGTAGGTCAGCCTCGCAGAGCATCATGTTTCATGCTGTGCCACCGTCCTGCCCCATCTTGAATTGTACATTAGTCCGTGACTGAAGTTAAAATAAAACCAGACATGAACATGTTTACAGACTTGGAAGTCTAAGAAGCTTTGAGTTAGCAACATAAAATATCAAGACTGTAAAGCACTGCATGAGCTATTTTCTTGTTATGAAGATAAAATTCAAGGAAATATTTATGAATTAAATTCCGAGGATATTAAAAATATCACTCATAGTTGTGTATGATGAAGGTTCTATTTTATGAGATTTTTACCTTCTTTGTGCTTCATGGTTAAACTGAGTGTTTAAATTGTAGTTTGCTTCTAAGTAAAAGTGACCGAGGCAGCACTACCAACGACGGGTAGAAAAGTCCCTCTGATTCGGGATTTCATATCCCAGTGGTCATTGTTCACACAGGGCCAAGTCAGGTATGTGCATTTTGCTTTTCTGTGTTGTGGACTGAATAGTCATGTCTCCCAAGTATTCATATATTGAAACTGTAGCCCTGTGTG
Organism: Tupaia tana; assembly: GCA_026018925.1. Taxonomy (NCBI): domain Eukaryota; kingdom Metazoa; phylum Chordata; class Mammalia; order Scandentia; family Tupaiidae; genus Tupaia; species Tupaia tana. The sequence continues at coordinate 14,930,126 of JAKSZU010000021.1, forward strand.
TGATGGTATTAGGGGACCTTTGGGACCTTTGGGAAGTCATTAAACTTAGATGAGGTCAGGGCCAGGAGGTGGCATGGTGGTCAAGGGTCTAGACTCCCACATGGCCAAATGCAGTTCAAATCCTGGACCTGGCTGCTTTCTCTTTCTCTCTCTCTCTCTCCCTCCCCCCCCCTCTGTTTCTCTGTGCTATGCACACATGCCCTATAGCAAATTAAAAAGTAATGATGATGCTGAAGAATTAGGTGAGGTCTGGGGCTAGCAGGTGGCATGCTGGTTAAGGTTGAGTGCATTAAGGTTGACATGGCTGACTGCAGTTTGAGTCCTGGACCTGGTGGCTTGCTTTCTCACTTTCTCTCTCTCTGACTCTCTTTCTCTCTCTATCTCTGGTGAGATAGCAAATTGTCCTATAGCAAATTTTTAAAAAATGGTAGTAGTAACAATACAATTAAATAAATAATTCTTTAAATAAAAAGAAGTGGATGAAGTCACAAGGGTGGAACTTTTATAAGTGTGATTCGTGCCCTTGCCAGAGCCACAGGAGAGAGAGGGCTTCTCCCCTTTGCTCTTCACCACATGAGGGGACAGTGAGAAGTCAGCAGTTTGCATCCATAAAAGGCTTCTAACCAGAACCTGACCAGACTCTCTGACAACGCGATCACAAAGTTTCAGCCTCCAGAACGGTGAGAAATCAATCTCTGGTTCATAGGCCACTCAGTTTATGGGATGTTATCGTAGCAGCTCTAAGACACTCAGCAAGGATCTGGCATTCCGAGTGGAATCCATCTTGCCTCCTTTGTTTTAATCTCCCAGCTGGTTCTGGGCTCAAGTGGGAAAGAGTGTTACAATATATTAGGCCCCTTTATACATCACCAGTGATTTAAGCAGAAGGGTTATTTTGTCATAGGGTGCATATGCTTGCCAGAGAGACAGAGAGTCAGAGAGACAGAAAGCAAGAAATCACTCCCCAGGTGGGATGACCACACCACAATCCCTTCTCCTCCATTCTTCTCTTGGGATATTGGCCACGCACGCACATGTCTGGCGTGAGTTCAAAGCCACTAGGTCCAGGACTCAACTGCGGTTGACTACGTGGGAGTCAAGTGATATAACCACTACGCCATCAAGCAGAAGGGTTTTAAGAACAATATGCAGTCTGAACTTTTCCTTGTATGTTATGACTACAAGGACACTCTTAACCTCCCCTCCTTTAGTTTCTTACCACTTTCACTGTTGGAATTATCCTGTCAGTGTCTTTTGTTCACTTGATATTCTCTCTCTCCTTTCACTAAAATGAAGACAGATAGCAGCAGGCTCCTCCTCCTCCTCCTCCTCCTCCTCCTCCTCATCCTCCTCTTCTCCTCTTCTTCCTCTTCCTTCCTCCTCTTCCACCTCCTCCTCTTCCCTGCTTCCTGCTTCCTTTATTTTGCTTTTTCTTTCTTTTCTTTTCTTTTTTTTTTTTTTTTTTTTTTTTTTTTTTTTTCGTTTGCCAGTTTACCTTCAGCCCCAGGACAGTGTCTGGCAAAATAAAAGGAACTCAATAAATTTGTTAGCGGTAAAGTGATGAAACAATTTCCCAAGGTTGCACTGCTACTGAGTTTCATCCTGGCAACTGGACTCCAGAAAACTTTCTTGCCTGAAGACACTAAGGTTTTCATTTCCACCTTCAGTGCTCTGCCCTTCCATTCCTTTTGATACTGACCACTCTGAGGTCTTCTGAGACATCAACCTCTGAAACAGCCAGTTCAACCCCACCTTTTGCCCCTGAGCTAGCATTCATCATTTGGTAGAAAACTCTTAGCAGAAGGTGCTTGAAAAAAAAAATTGGGGCCAGTGTTAAATCCTGCTAAAGCTGCCATTTCAAAGTTATTGTGTATACCTGCTTCATTGGGGGGGTACAGAAGGGAGAGCTTTTTATGTGGGGTGTCAGATTGCCACAGAGATCATTTACATTGCAGAGACCAGGTAGAAAAGCCTGCTCTTATAAAAGCTGTTCTTTTACCCATCTGTGTCCTAGGATTCTCTGTTCTGAGTTTACCTCTCTTGAATGGAACATTGTTTACGGCAGCAGTGACACACTCCCATAGTCATCTTACACTTTCTCCTCCTTCCCACCCAACCTCGATGCCTCCATTAGCTCCTGGTTTGCCTTTTAAGATACAGCAAGGACCAGTGGACCAAGTACGGGTCATGAACTTTGCAGCCAGTAATATTTTATTATTTTTTAAAATATTATTTCTTTATTTAATTTTATTTGTCATTATTATTTATTTTTTAATTTAACCAAAGAGACAGAGAGAAAGAGCAAGGGAAGAGAAAGTGAGAAAGCAAGCTGAAAGCAAGCTGAACCACAGTCAGCCATGTGGGAATTCAGCTCCTTAACCACCACGCCACCTGGCGGCCCCAATATTTGATTCTTTGTCGTCTGTGACCTAACCACTTACACCAAGTCAGCAGCACGTGCCCTGGTTCCGCTGTTTGCCGCAACTCAGACTTCTACAACAAGACAAGTGGCAAGTGTCAGAAAACCTCAGAATAGTAGCTATTTACTCACACTCGAGACCCATTTCTCCCTCAAGTAGAAAAAGCTGGACCAGAACCGGCATGGCATTCCGTGGGGTGGACCCTTAGTCTTGTGTGTCTTGTTGCTCCGTTGTGTTTGGTTCCGTCCCCGTGGTTCATGGTGGTGTCATCTGCAGGACAGATAGTGGGGTGGAGAAAAGGAGGCTGAACAGCACGTGCCGGCTGCCTCTTGAGAAGGGAATGGGGAATAGCTCGGACTCGCTCGTGGATGTCCCTACGCCCAGAATTTAGTCCGGTGCTACTAGGGAAGACGTGCTTTGTCTTTTCAGTTTGGGCAGCCTGTGCTCAGGTAACAATCTCTTTATTGCTGAGGGGTAGGGAGATGGATACGAGAGAGACCTGTTACTAGAACCTGCCACAGAAATCTTACCAAATACAGTACTAGGTGAGAAATGCCAAGTGTAGAAGGCTACGGGTAATGTGCTTCCTTCTCTGAAAAATACACACCCTCCCACACACGCATGTAGAAACACACCCACAGGACGTACATTTATAAACTACAGGGAAAAAGTCCGGGGACATAAACACTGAATTGAGCACTGTGGCTGCTTCTTGGGGGACATAGAGAAGACGTGTGAGCTTTGAAGGTAAACCTGCACTTTTTGCTCTATTTCTGAGTTGTTTACATTTTTATACTGATGGTGCATTTAATATTTGTGTTCATTAAAAATTTAGCTGGGCCAGCCTCATAGACCAGGTTTAAGGGAGCTGGAGCCTATCCTGCTGACCATGGTTCAGATTATAGCCCTGGGAGCTTGAAAACCATGCCATGCCTGTGTGCCTGACACCCCAAATCCTGACACAGTGAGCGATGGAGGGGAAGGGACTGCAGTGTGACCACGCCCCTTTCGGGGTATACTTACCCCCCACACACATGCACATGCCCTCTGGCAATTAAAAAATTTAGAGGGACCAGCAGATGGCATAATGGTTATGTTGATGGACTCCCACATTGTGAACTGTGGCTCAAGTCCTGGAACCAGCATCTTAAACTCATGCTGGGTGCGTGTGTGTGTGTGTGTGTGTGTCCAAGATCCCAAGAGAACAAATGAGAAGGAATTGCGGTGTGGCCATCCCCACTGGGGGGTGATTTCTTGCTTTCTGTCTCTTTGCCTCTGTCTTTCCGGCAAGCACACATGCCCTGTAGCAAAAATCTCTCTTAAAAATAAATAAATAAATAAATAAATAAATAAATAAATAAATAAATAAAATTAAATAAATAAATAAAGTTGGCAACATAGACACCGAGCAGCCCCAAGGAAAGGGCTATTCATGGTGCGTCAGCTCCGCACAGCACAGCAGAAGGGCTGGGCACTGGCTTGGGTGTCACAAGATCCCGACAGCCATTTAACAGCCATGTGGGCACGGGGGCGTTGCTCCTTCTCCCTGACTTTTAGTTTTCTCTCCCATCAGGCAACATCTATTTTTCAGGGTTATTGTGGGGAATGTTTGATCACGTTTGTAAAGTATTCAGCGCTCCTCTCTCTTTTGCTCGTCTGTGTTTTCGTATTCTTTACAATAAACGTTCCGTCTCTGTGCGATGAGAGTGAACACATCATCACCACTTATAAAAGACACTCACTCTGAAGCCAATGTGTCAGGTGGAAGTCACGGGCAATGAGTGATCAAGGCACCAAGTGCTAGATGACGGCAAGGGAAAGCTTTATAAAGAAGGCTGGCCTCTTACCGACAAGACACCTGATACCTGGTACACAAAAGTCATCTTGGAACGTCTCACGGCAATGAGCTGGTGGAAGTAGCTTCTCTCTTTTAAACCATGTCTTCAGTAACATTTTGTTTCAAAGTGTTTTCATAAATCCAGCCTTCGTACCCAGTATAACTAATGTTCAAATGAGTATTGTTATTTCAACCTAGAGAAGGCAGCTCTAAATCTGGAGGTTCGCCTAGGTGATTTGGTAGCATGTGCACATGACCCCCCCCCCCCCCCCCAGGTGGCTTAAGTACAATTGAGTCGTCTTACATAGGGGATAGACTTTAAGGTAGAGGATAAGTCCGTAACATCTTGAAAACCTTTAAAATCTTCTAGACAGCATAGCCAACACAGTGTGTGTGGTGAAGGGGGTGACTTAGTAAGTACATTTATTGGCTGAATTTTTTTACCCCTTTTGCAGTCACAGTCTAAACATTTTTTTTCTATTTTAATTTTATTTATCATTATTATTATTGTTTTAAATTTGCCACAGGGCACATTGTAATAACCAGAGAGAGTGAGAGAGAGAGGAAGTGGGGAAAGCAAACTGCCAGGTCCAGGATTTTAACTGCAGTGAGCTATGAGGGACTCTAGCACCTTAACCACCATGCCATCTGCTGGCCCGGTGTCTCACGTGGAGAGTGCACTTCCCTGCCCTTTGGCTTTGGCTTGGCTGTGTGACTTGCACTAATCACAGAGACGAGCGTGACTATACTGGTTCCTAGACTCAGAAGAGAGCCCACGAGTTTTCATTTGCCTCTGACACCTTGGCCATCACCCTGACAAGCAAATGCTCCAGCCAGCTTATTGTCCCCAGAGAAGGCTGAGAAGTACCTTAAACAGAGTCACCCAGCTGACCCACATCCTGTGGCAGGGAAACATCAGCTGACCAGCCAACTCATGAGGGAAGAATTAAAGCAGATTATTGCATGCCACTGAGATTTTGTGATTCTTTTCTAGAGAGTGTTATCGTGGTGTTAGCTAATGAAAGCATCACTCTGATGTGTCGGTGTGACTATAAATGTGCAATGTATATGGTATTACATAGCATGTACCAAATATATATAACCAAAATATAATTTAAGTGCTTTTAACTCACTCTAAGTAGGGCTAGATGTTCACGAGAAGAGGTACTCGGATGTGGCAGGCACCATACCCCTTGGTAACAAGCTTTTCAAGGGGCATCAGGATGTGTCTGAAACCTAAAGAAAATTATTGGCTCCAAAAGATAGAGAAAAAAAAAATGTAACACTATTAACTATCTACAAATGAAACTTTGTATCATCTAGTTAAGGCAATTCAGTTCTGTTTTTCCTGTTTGCATGTAAATTGTATTTAACATGGGATATGGATACATTGTAATATATTGCAATATATTCACTTGAGTGTGGGGTGTAGGCTCCAAAGTTAGCTTCATCCTGTGCTTACAGAGGTTTTGAAGCAACCTGAGGAGAAACAAGAGTCAGTTACCCATTCTGTCCTCACCCATTAGCTAGTGTTGAGAAATCCCTATTCCCTTCTCCCTCTCTGCCCCCCTTTTTTCTCACACACATCAAGCATGTTTTACTGAGTTCCTAAAGAGAATCTACTGTGAGGTTCAGTCCTCATGGCAACCACTGCCAAGCATAATCCTTTGTAAGAGACACCGTTGTTAGTAGAAAGGGTACTGGAGAGTATATGGAGGTCGAGTTCTGCTACTTCCTGGGAACCCTCCTTTCCCTAGAGCATCCTTTGTGGTCTAGGGGAGAGAAGTGTCTTCCTCTTCTAAGCTCTCTTGCTCCGAACCAGTCTTGTTTTCTCCTTGCTTTCCAAACAAACTGTGTATGCCCTTATCATATTATTTCCACGTTTGTATTGAAATCCTGTTTTTTCCCCTCTAGCAGACTGGGGCTTTATTGAAGGACCATCTCTTATTTTCCTTGTATTCTTAGCTTTTAGCACAATGCTTGGCTTGTCATAAACATTAGCAAATGTTTCGAGCCGAAAGTCAATGCTAGTGCTTTATATCTTAGGCACAAACTTACCCAACTGGGTGGAGACAGTCAACGTAGAGAAACTGCTGTATTTTGACACACCTCTCATGATGATCAGGTTCTTGCTACAGTAAGGGTCCAGGTACTCTCTGGAATACTTTGAATCCTGCTGTCCTAGAAGGTCATTTGCCATTTGTCTCCTTTGGTCATTTCAAAATGAAATTATTATTATTTTTGTAGAGGTTTTTGCTATAGGGTGCGTGCACTCACCAGAAAGACAGAGAGAGACAAGAGACAGAAAGTGAGAAATCACCCCCCAGGAAGGATGGCCACGCCACAATCCTTTCTCCTCCATTCTCCTCTCGGGATCTTGGGCACGCACGCACACGCTCCCAGCGAGAGTTTAAGCCACCGGGTCCAGGACTCGAACCGCGGTCAGCTACATGGGAGTTCAGCAACATAGCCATTACGCTAACTGTTGGTCCCAAAATGAAGTTATTCATTGACTATTTTGGTATCTCTGTACAGAAGTCTACTGAGGACTTCTACTGCAATGGATATATAATTTTGAAAATCAAAATGAAAGTTATGAATGTATCTTAGGAAAAATGATGAACCATTTGGACCACTATAATTTAGATTCTCCTTTGTAGAGAAAGAGAAGAAAATTCTCGTAGATTTTACTTTCCTAAGCAGAATGAGATCTCTATCACAATCATAGAAATAACAAGGGTAAATTAAGGGAGTTGCTTTTTATTATTTTTTTTCAGTCTGCTGTGAAAAATGGATTTTGACAGGTCTGCTAATCTAGAGGCAACCTTCCACCATCCAAGCATTATATGGTGATTCATGTCACAATAAAAGACCATCTACAGGTGCCCCCGGACGTGGAGCAAATGTCATCTCAGTGATAAAGTTGCCCAGAATAACTGAGAAATCACCGGCTACTCAGTCCAAAGTGTATTCATCAATATGTTGTATATCATCTGACTTGTAACTGTTACAAATATTTATAATAATGGAATATATTGTTTAACACGATGAGGCCTGAAAAGGCTCATTAACTCTGAATTTGATTCAGTATCTCCATTTCTTTTCATTTGCAGACTCATGATTCCATAGTTCTGTAACATTAGCTTAATTATATGAGCAGTGAACCATCCCTAAAGCTAGATTCATGTTTAGTTTAGTGCGAGATAAATATTAATGTTGTGATTCTTATTTCCGAGACCCATTTCTGAACAAATTCATTCATTTCCTTCATCTTTCTTCTTGAGATTTCTAGACTGCAACACAAATGAGAAAGTGTACAGTCATGAAGGTTTAAAAGGTGAGGGCCCTTGAGGTCACAGATTAGAACAATATTTTAAAAGACTAATGAGGATGATAGGCTAAATTATTCTTGTAAATGAACCAGAATTATAATCACCTTTATAAATGTCAAAAAGAAGGAATGGCGAACACTGCAACAAAACAAAGTCTAAACCTAAAAGGTGAAAATGAGTAGAAGCATAAATAATTAGAAAGTTGGGGACCAGCAGTTAGCGTAGTGGCTATGTCGCTGAACTCCCATGTAGCTGAACACGGTTCAAGTCCCAGACCCAGTGGCGTAAACTCACACCGGGCACGTGTGCGTGCATGCCCAAGATCCCAAGAGGAGAACAGAGAAGAAGGGATTGCAAGGTGGCCATCCCCCCTGAGGGGTGATTTCTCGCTTTCTATCTCTCTGTCTCTGTCTTTCTGGTGAGTGCACATGCCCTATAGCAAAAACCTCTCAAAAAATAAATAATTAGAAAGTTATATTTGATAACTTAAAGTAGACTCAGACTTGAATAGATCACTCAAAGAAAGGTGAATCCCATTTCAGACATCCCCTTCTAAAACTAAACATTAATGGGACCAGCAGGTGGTGTGGTGGTCAAGGCGCAGGACTTCCACATAGCTGACCATGGTTCAAGTCTCAGGCCTAGCAGCTTGAAACTCATGCCATGCACATGTGCATATATGTTCAAAATCCCAAGAGGAGAATGGAGGAGAAAGGACTGTGGCATGGCCATTCTCCTTGGGGAGGGGAGAGTAATTTCTTATTTTCTGTCTCTCTGCTTCTCTCTGTCTCTCCAGCAAGTGCACATGACCTATAGCAAATATCTCTCAAAAAAAAAAAAATAAATATTAACATTCCCCCCCCCCTTTTTTTTTTTTTTTTTTTTTTTTTTTTTTTTTTTTTTGCTAGAAGGCATATGTGCTCACCAGAGAGACACAAAGAGACAGGGAGAGAGAAAACACTCCCTATGGAAAATGGTCATGTTGTAGTTCCTTTTCTTTCATCTCTCTCTCCCCTCGAGATTTTAGGCACCCATGCGTACACACCTAGCGTGGCTCTCAAGCCACTGGGTCCAGGATGCAAGCCTCACGGTCAGCCATATGAGATCAACTGCCTTAACCACCAGGCCACGAAGTCAGTCTACTAACTTCTGATTAGACTTTTTATTTTTCCTCTCTCCCTTTTACTCAACATGTAAATATTTTGTTTCTCCTTCCTAAATTAATTATTCTGATTCTTTGCCAAATAGGATCATTAAAAATTATCTAAGAAATAGTTGTGTATTATAAGTTTTGTTATTTAAATTTTTTCCATGTGTTGACACATTTAGGTTATCTGTAAAGTTTTAGAATTATTCTCCTTCCCAAAGACATTTTACACATAGCTATATGTGTTTAGATTTATACGTCTATACAGTTATGACACTGGGATAGACGCGACGGCATACCAACCAGTAGTTCCCGTCTTGCAGATTTCTAATTCCTTTAGTCCTGTGCGTCCAGCAGGCTTCTTTTCCACGCTTATTCCTATAGCGGTAGATTTGCTTTAGCCAGGCAACCCATAGTCACATTCAGACTTTCTCTTTCCTTTCCTTATTTAATAGTTCATAAAAGTTCAGAGTAGAGGCTGTAACCAGTGGTTTTTCATATGTTAGCATACACTCCAACACCCTGAAAGTCTTATGAAAAGATTGTTAGGACCAGCAGTTGGTGTAATGGCTATGTCGCTGGACTACCATGTAGTTGACCGGGGTTCGAATCCAGGACCCAGTGGCTTGAACTCACGTCCGGCGTGTGTGCGTGCGTGCCTGCCCAAGATCCAGAGGAGAATGGAGGAGAAGGGATTGTGGCATGGCCGTCCCCCAGGAGGGTGATTTCTCGCTTTCTGTCTCTCTGTCTCTCTCTCTCTCTTTCTGGCAAGCACATGCGGCCTATAGCTGGGCCAGCTCAGTAGTTCTGGGTTGGGCCCTGATACTTTGCACTTTTTTTATTATTTTCTCTGAAGCTGATTTTTTTTTTTTAGGAGTAAGACAAAGAAAAAAACAGAAATAAGAGACAAAGAGACAGCATTCCTAACAGGGTCTTGATGTTGCATCACACCCCAGCCTCAGCAAATGCAGACCATGAGCGTGTGTGTGCCTGATAGATTCAGAGTGGTCTCCAGAAGCAAGCCTGGAACCTTCCCGTGGCCATCTTCCCAGAACACTGCCTTACCTCTGAGCCACTTCTGGACCCGTTCTGCATCTCTAACAAGATGCCATGTAACTTTCATGCTAATAATCTGGGATCTAGCTTCTGGAATCCCTGTTGCAGAACATTCAGAAACAAAGTAGCCACACAACCAAAGATAAGTGGAAATTTGTCACAGACAGTAACAGATAGAAAATTATTGCAAATAGTAACACTTGAAAGTAGTTGGAGAGTTTTAAAAAGTAACATTGTTACATGGCTCAAAAGTCAAGTGAATGAATTAGAATGCAGAAAGTTGGGGCTGCAGCAGCTAAAGCTCTGGACTCTCACGTGGTCTATTGCAGTTCAAGCCCCAGACATGGAGGCTTCAGAATAATGTCAGGTATGCGTGCTCAACTCAAGGTCCTGAGAGGAGAGTGGAAGAGAAGAGTATGGCCATCCACCACCTTGGGGGTGGTTTCTTGCTTTATTTCCTGTCTCTCTCTGGAGTACATCGGCCCTATGGCAAAAAAAGAAAAAAAAGAGAGAGAGAGTGATATGAAGCAAAGAAAGAGAGAAAGGAAGGGAGGAAGAGAGTTAGAGTAATATTCAAAGTCTAAAGACTCTAAGGCATCGATTGATCTTAGAATTCTTAAAGCTGCCTTTAAATCTACCTTATACAGTATCTGCGGTCTTGAAACCATATCTATTTTCTTCTTCTCATTTGTCAGTTATTTTGACCTGCTTTGATCTGACAGTTCTAAAATGCCATTCTAGAAGGTCACATTCTTTTACTAGACTTGTGTATTACTCTTATCTCCAAGAGATCATTCAAAAACAAGCCAAGAAACTAGGTTCCTAGGATTAGTTGTTTTCCTTAATGAAGTACAGCTTTTCTGGAATAATTTGTGCCCAAACTCTGGTGAATCCTTCGGCCCTTCCACTTTTTCCTGCATTTGAAGCCTCTTGAATGGATGTTTTAAAAGACAAAAGGTGAAGTCTGAATAATGCCTTCCTTACTCTCTTTTATTGTCAATGCCCAGAATACTACTAATGACTATTTTAACAACCAGAGTATATAATGTTTTTCATCCAGAGATGGGGCAAAATCATAGTGTTGATGAATTATGTATAGGTACCTCAGTTATCCTCACACAAGTCCTGCGTCATCTATTTTAGGAAGTATTTGTTATTTTTTTTAAAAAAAAGAGATCTAGGAATAGAATCAATAAAATCACTGAAAAACAGGGCCAGTAAGTTACATGGTGGTTAAGGTGATGGACCCCACATGCCCAGTTCTGCAGTTCATATCCTAGACCTGGTCACTTGGAAAATACACTCAGGAGACCAGAAGATGGCCTGTTGGTTAATCACTGGACTCCCACATGGCCAACCACGGTTTAAGTCCTGGACCTGGTGACGAAACTCACGCCAGGTGCATATGCATGCACACCCAAGTCCCGAGAGGAAAATGGAGGAAAAGGGATTGTGGCATGGCCATCCACCCTGGGGGGTGAGGGGTGATTTCTAGCTTTCTGTCTCTCTGGTGAGCGTACACGCCCTATAGCAAACTTTGCAAATAAAACCTTATAATGTTTATAATTACCCTTCTCCCCATATAGCAAAATACAAAAAAAGTACTGTCGGGAACCAGCAGTTAGTGTAATGGCTATGTCGCTGGACTCCCACGTAGTCAACTGCGGTTCGCGTCCCGGGCCCAGTGGCTTAAAACTCACGCCAGGCGCGTGTGCATGCGTGTCCAAGATCCTGAGAGGAGAATGGAGGAGAAGGGATTGCGGCATGGCCATGCCCCCTGGGGGGTGATTTCTCGCTTTCTGTCTCTATGTCTCTCTCTGTCTGGCGAGCGCATGCGCCCTATAGCGAAAACCTCTCAAAAAAAAAAGTACTCTCAAGTCAGGGCCAAATAGTTTGTGTATCTAGATTCATTTTATCTTGATATTCTGTAATAATTTAATTTTTTAATTTTTTAAAATTTTTTAATGTAGTATTTTAAATAAAAAAGAATTATTTAATTTTATTTATCCTTATTGTTATTTTAAAATTTGTTACAGGACACATGCACTCACCAGAGAGAGACAGAGAAAGAGAGAGGAAGTGAGAAAGCAAGCCTCCAGGTCTGGTACTCAAACCGCAGTCGGCCATTTGGGAGTCCAGTGCCCAAACCACCATGCCACCTGCCGGCCCCGGTAATGTGTATCTTTTACTTATTTAGTTTGTAAGAAGTTGAGAGTTCTTTAACCATAAAACATCATGTGCAGATTCAGAGAAGATAGGGTGAGGTATATTTTAGTAACAAGTGGGAATCATGTACCAGGATCCATAGGTTTTGTACTTAGGGACTCATTTAGTTTTCCTAATAATACTGTAAGGTAGGTTTCTTTTCTTTTGCTTTACTTTTTCTTTTTTAATTTGCTAGAGGGAGCATGTACTCGCTCAAGAGAGAGGAATGGGGGTGGTCAAGAAAGCATTGCCCCCACTTCGCCCTGGACACACATGCAAACTCACTCAGCCTGTTTCTCAGGCTGCTGACCCAGGACTCAAACTGCAAATGCAGTCGATCATGTGGGATCCAGCCACCTAAATTACCAAGCCACCAGCTGGACCTGGTTAGTTTATCTTCACACAGACGTAAAAACTGCAGTACAGGAATGGCTATGTCAAGGCCACATAGCTGCAAGTAGTAATACGGCAGAGAAGCTGCATCTGCAGTCACCACTGAAAACTACCTAAACCCGGGGTCAGCAGGTGACATAGTGATTAAGGTGCTGGACTCCCACATGGCCAACCACAGTTCGAGTCCTGAACCTGGCAAATTGTTTTCTCAATCCAGTCCCCCCCCCCCCCCCCGCGTCAAATTAAAATAAATAAATAAATAAAATTAAACTAAAATATTTACTTAAAATAATTTATTTTTTTAAAAAAGCTACCTAGATCCAATGTGATGCACTAGTACAGAGGCGGGAGGTGCACCCCTGTACAGGTAGCATGCAGTAAGACCGCAGTCTGGGTGGAAAGGCACCCAGAGTATCAGTGTTTTGAAGAGTTTTAAAATCAGGACTCAGCGATGCTGTTCTATGTAATAGCGCACTTGGACAGCACTACTTACACAGAGGCACAGGCAGTCGCTAGCCTGTACTGTCTCAGGACTCCCCGCACAGACAGACCGTGAGTTGTCCTTGATTTTTCTGTTTTCCCTATTAAAATCTGAAGTCAGCAGGGCCAGCAGACAGCATAGTGGTTAAGGCGCTGGACTCTCACATGGCCAGCCATGATTTGAGTCCTGGACCCAGCAGTTTGAAACTCATGCTGGGTGCCTGTGCATGCATGCCCAAAATCCCAAGAGGAGGATGGAGGAGAAGGGATTGTGGTGTGGCCATCCTCCTGGGGGGGTAAGGGTGGTGGTGAATCTAAAGGCAACAAGGAGGCTGTTAGGTTTAAAAAACAACTTCCCAAAGTTAGATACTAATGTCTTTTAATCACATTCTTATATTCCACTCAGTCTTGTTTTTATTTTTATTTTTTTAGTTGCTGAAGGGCGTGTGTGCTTGCTGGAGAGAAAGAGAAAGCACCCCCCAGTGGAGCACAGTCATGCTGTAATCCCTTTCCTCCACTTCTCATCAGGATTTTGGGCATGTGCCCCCACACCTCAGTGTGTTTTTCAAGCTTCCTGGGCTGGGATTCAAACCACAGTTGCCCATATGGGAATCTAGCTCCTAATGCACAATGCTTGACCTCTGCACTACAGGGCTGCACAACTCAATCTTAATTGTTGCTACATCAAGAAAAAAAAAAAAAAGGGACTGGAACCAGCAGTTAGCGTAATGGCTATGTCGCTGGACTCCCACGTAGTCGACCGCAGCTCATGTCCCGGACCCGGTGGCTTAAAACTCATGCCAGGCGCGTGTGCGTGCGTGCCCAAGATCCCGAGAGGAGAATGGAGAAGAAGGGATTGCGGCATGACCATCCCCCCTGGGGAGTGATTTCTCGCTTTCTGTCTCTATGTCTCTCTCTGTCTGTCTGGTGAGTGCACGCACCGTATAGCAAAAATCTCTCCAAAAAGAAAAAAGAAAAGAAAAAAAAAAGAATAAAAAAAGGGCTGCGGCCAGCAGATGCCATAGTGGTTGGGGTGTTGTACTCCCACATGGCCAACTGCGGTTCAAGTCCTAGATCTGGTGGCTTGCTTTCTTTCTGACATCTCTCTCTGGTGAGCATGTGGACCCTATAGCAAATTTTAAAATAATGGGACAAGCAGATGGTGTAGTGGTTACATCACTGACTCCCACGTAGTCGACCGTGGTTTGAGTCATGGACCAGGTGGCTTAAAACTCACGCCAGGTGCATGTATGTGTGTGCCCAAAATTCCTAGAGGAGAATGGAGGAGAAGGGACTGTGGCATGGCCATTCTCCCCGAGGGGTGATTTCTTACTTTCTGTCTCTCTGGCAAGCGCATGTGCCCTATAGCAAAAACAAAAACAAAAACAAAAAAAAACTCTAAATAAATAAATAAATAAATTGTATTAAATAATTTTTAAAAAAATTTTTAAAAATTAAAAAGGGTAAGTAGGGAGGCTTATTGTCTAAAGAAGGGGGTCAGCAAACTATGGCCTATGGGTGCAATCTGGCCCCCTGCCTGCTTTGGTGGAGATCACAACCTATATGTCAATATAAAACTCCTATGGGGGACCACCGGTTGGCATAACAACTGTATTGCTGGACTCCCATGTAGTCGAGCGAGGTTCAAGTCCCGGACCCAATGTCTTAAACTCACACCGGGCGCGTGTTCGTGCGTGCCCAAGATCCCAAGAGGACAATAGAGGAGAGGGGATTGTGGCGTGGCCATCCCCACTGGGGGGTGATTTCTCATTTTCTGTCTCTCTGTCTCTCTCTCTTTCTGGCAAGTGCACACACCCTATAGCAAAAACCTCTCCAAAAACCTCCTATGGCTGCAAGTCTTTAGATTTTTAAATGGCTGGTAGGGTGGATCAAAAAAATACTATGTCATGGTGGGACAATTTCATGAAATTCAAATTTCAGTGCTCATAAACCACGTATTACAGCCACACTCATCACACACTTATTGTCCAGGGTCACTTTTGCAGCACAGTGGCAAATCTGAGTGGTCCCTGGGTGAGCCCCGAAGTGTAAGATGTTTCCTATCTGGTCCTTTACAGAAGTTTATTGACCTCTGGTCGAAAGATTTGGAAACAGCTGGTTAAGCAAAGTAACACCAACTGTTTCTCTGCTGTTAAATTTAGCACATTCATATTTAAAGTGCTAATGCAGGCTTCCAGCCCCAAATGGGGACGCAGTGGCAGCACTTTGTAATCTGACTTGACAGAGGGCCGCTCCTTTCTGACAGAGGGCCGCTCCTTTCTGAGACATGTTTCATATCATTTATATTTTGAAGAATCCTAAGTTGGGAACTACTATTCTGGGGCACTGACTCTCAAGGAAGGGACATAAATTAACAAGAAAGGAATGAAGCGTTAATGGTGAAATTTCAGATTATCTGTGAAGGAATTGGGAGGATGGTCTGGGTAAAAAGGGCTGGAATTCTAAATGTCTCTCAAATGATACACGCAGGGAACATTGTTGGGTTTGTAGGAATCTATCAATGGGGTAAGGGACAACTTTGAGAAAAGAACCCTGTGTATTTACAGAATAATCCCACTGTCTTTCCACTGTGAAAAAGGTATGGTGTTAACCAATAAGTGGAACTGTCCCCAAAGAAAATGGCTGTGTCAATTCTGTAGACTGTTTGGTAGATGCTGTTAAATACACTAAGGACGAGCCTTCTGTGGTTATAATTCCTACAGCTGTGGGAGGTCAGGAAATGTTACACAACAACCACCATCATCACCTCTTGAGATTTTAAAACAGGATCAGGCTCTTCTTTCTGAAAGAGCAACAAATTCTCCTTTTGTGAAAGAAGAGTGACCTCCAGTGGCTGACTTGCAACAGTGCGTTCTATTTTCTCCTTAAGGAAGATTACTGAAATCACACGCACACTTTCCCAGATTTTAAGCATTAATCCATTTATGTAACAAATATCACAGAGTGCTTATTATGTTGTCAGCAAAGTTCTGAGCACTAGGAGGGGACAGTGGAAGGAGTGCCAGGCAGAGAGTCAGAAGACCTGAGCCACGGAGCAAATGCAGTAACCTAAAAGTTGTTTGCTCAACACACTTCTGGATTTCTCTGTGCCTTGGGCTTTTACAGTATTGATTTTTGAGTAACAGTAAAACTATAGGTAAAAAGCTCTCTTGCTACTATAATGTACAGTACAAACA
Source organism: Tupaia tana (assembly GCA_026018925.1). Lineage (NCBI taxonomy): Eukaryota > Metazoa > Chordata > Mammalia > Scandentia > Tupaiidae > Tupaia > Tupaia tana. Next base: position 14,946,193 of record JAKSZU010000021.1, read on the forward strand.
GCAAGTGGTAACATATTATTTCATGTATGGCTCCTTCCTTAGAGTTTTTGTCTTTGTTTTTGTTTTTTGGGGAAGATTTTTGCTATAGAGTGTGTGTACTCAGTGGAGAGAAAGAGACAGAGAGAGAAAAAGTGAGAAATCATCCCCCAGGGGGATAGCCATGCCACAATCCCTTCTCCTCCATTCTCCTCTTGGGATTTTGGCACACATACACATACACCTGGCATGAGTTTCAAGTCGCCAGGACTGACTCTTGAACCACAATTGGCCATATGCGAGTCCAGCTCCTTAACCACCATACCACCTGCTGGCCCCTTCCTTTGAGTTTTTTAAACAGGCAAATTTTAAAAAAATGGAATCAGTATAGGAATGGGAAGAATTCAGGCCCAAGAATAAGAGAATCAGCATGCCTTTTTGCTTTGTATTCATTTTAATTCTTTCTTTTTAAAATTTTTTATTTTAATTTATTTATTTACATTCATTCACTGTACATCAATACAGTATACAATATGAGATTTTCCGGGACCAGCAGTTAGCGTAATGGCTATGTCACTGAAATCCCATGTAGCCGACTGCGGTTTGAGTCCGGGGCCCTGTGGCTTAAACTCACGCCGGGCGCGTGTGCGTGCGTGCGTGCCCAAGATCCCGAGAGGAGAATGGAGGAGAAGGGATTGCAGCGTGGCCATCCCCCCTGGGGGGTGATTTCTCGCTTTATATCTCTCTGTCTCTTTCTGTCTTTCTGGCGAGCACACGCACCCTAAAACAAAAACCTCTAAAACAAAACAAAAACAAAAACAAAAAATAAGATTTTCCATTCAGAATGCATTGTATATTGGCCCAATCAAGGATATACCATACATGTTATCGTGAACAAATAATTTTCTGTTTCTCGTTTCTTATATATTTTGCTTTCTCCCCCTTGATTCCCTACCTCTCACCCTCTGCCATTTCTCCCCCTCCTCCCACACTGTCTCTGGTATCTACAGTTGTTTTCCATGCCTTTTTTTCCTTCCATTTTTTATTGATTCACTAAAGATCTTAATTAAATTAAAAACTTTCAATAGCAAGTGCAACTGATGTATAGATACCTATGAACACATGTCTGACTTTAGACGTAAACCGCAGTGAGTAAAGTGAACATGCTATAAAGTAGCACCTCACTGGGTCACTTACTGCAGTCATTAAATAGATATTAATAGGTATGTTAATGCATTATTAATTTCAAGAAAAATGGTTTTATTTTTAATAGATCAAAACCAAAAAAAAATATTAAGAGAAATTTGCTTAAAGCTTAAAGTCAGAAAAAAGGTTAGGGATTCAGTTCAAATAGTAGGTAGATGAACCTATCAACAGTTCAAGAGAAGACTTAAATATGGAAATCAAAGCATTGAAGAAAATCAGTAATGTTTTAGTCTAAAGACAAAAAATTCTATTTCAATAGTTCAGTCTCATGTAATTAATCCCTCTTCTATTGAATTTGCTGTGTTACTGTGGTTTGATCTTTCCGTTTGAACTCTGGAAGTTAAAACTCAACTCCCGACTTGTCCCTACCATTAGAGAAAAAGGGAGATATTTTATCTGAGAGATAAAATATGAAGTCAATTCCAAATGGTCTGGAAAAAAGAAATATAAAGTTCCCCTAGACTATGGTGATTCAGGGAGACAGAAACTTGGTTTTCACTTGCTTCCCAGTTCTCTTACTCGGAAAAGCTTTGATCTTGGTCTGAGCTTTAACCACTCAAATGAGTCACTGTGGTTATGTCTATCCTCTCTTCTCTCCTTCTCAGTGATTGAATTCTGCCATGGTTATGTGTTTCAATCCAGGTCAGTGGGGTCTGAATTCTTCCTGGGAGTAGTGGTATGGATGGCCATTCCAGGAACAATTGTTCTTGCTACTTAAAGAAGGTTTACAGGAATTAAAAAGGAGGTCATATGCTTTCTCTATCTGTGTAAATACATGTGTGTGTGTGTGTGTGTGTGTGTGTTTGCATTTTCACCCAACCCCTGAAGCTTCTGTAGCTGTCTGTGACCATAAGTGACCACTGATGACTCTGTGAAGGTGGCAGAGCAAAGATGAAAAGCACCTGGTCCCTTAGGACAGTGTTGCACTGTGGACCCAGCCAACCTTTAAACTGCCTATATCCGGACTTCGTGTTAGGAAAGATATGAAGTCTTTTGGTTTTCAGGTTATTTTATGTTGGGAATTCTGTTACTTGCAGCTGAAAGCATCCTCATATATTCAACACAAGGCGTTTCCACTCTCTGTGGCCTCTAAGACCTGGATGGGTTCCTTTCCTTTAATCATCTATAACATATACTTGGCTATTTTAAATTGATTATAATGTACACTATATATGAATACACATTTGTAAATTTGCCAGAGAGCATGTGTGCGTGCCAGAGAAAGACAAAGAGAGACAGGGAGAGAGCGAGCTAAAGTGAGAAAGCATCCCCCTCCCCTGGGGGATAGTCACAACACAATCCCTTCTCCTTTGTTCTCCCTTTGGGGATTTAGGGCATATACGCACACATGTGTGGTGCATTTTTCAAGCCACCAAGCCCAGAATTTGAACCATGCATTTGGCCATGTGAAATCCAATCACTTTAACCACCGTGCCATTGGCTGGCCTTAGTGTATTTTTTTATATCCATGAAACCACAGGAGTTTAGAAAAAAGAGGAATGATTATGAAGGGAGAGATGTTGGTAAAATATTTGAGTCTGATGAAAGATACCCTCACCCAGTATTTATCTGAGTGAATAGGCACAAAATCCCGGTCTGTCGCTAAGTACCAGGCATGGAAGTAGGTAGCCTCTCCCCACCTTCAGGGTTTCTGATAGCATCGGGTAAGTGTGCAACGTAGGTTGTCCTTAAATAGTGGTTTCCCTCTTTTCCTCATCACTACCTGTGTGTCTTTTCTTCCTTTGACCTCATTGATAGCTCTCCTTCTCACAATAAGCTTCTTCCAAATTAATCTCAGCTGTCAGTGTATGTTGCCTTTGTACTCACGTCTATGGTCTGCATTTAAGCACAGCTTAGATTTTTCAGCTCTGCTACATGAAGGTGTATTCTCTGTCTCTGGATGTGCACCCCAGACTGAAGAAGGTCAGTGAAGGCAGAGTCTGGCCTCCACTTGTTTGTGAATATGTGTGTTCTCTGACTCTTCTCAACATGCCCCAGCTCACTGATCTACTAAAACACAGTCATAACCCAATAAAGGGTGAAAACTGCCGGCCTTAACAACCCTCCTAACATCACGTGTTGCGCTTCACGGGCAAGCCGAGGAAGGACGGCATGACCTTTCCTTCGCTGCACAGGCCTGAGAGTTTCCTCTTTAACTTTATCGGGTAGTTCCTCTCTCCAGAGTGGGGAGGATTTGGCTACTTATGTGGGAAGAATGTAGGTTGGAATTTGGCCAAAGAACCGATAGCAGTATCTACCGGACACAGCCTTTCTGCTTTATGTCAACCATCAAGGCAGAGCACTCCCTGTTGCATACTCTCTGGACATTCTTGAAATGACTCATTTAATAGCAAAGATGTACAGAGTACCATTCTAAATGCTTGTCCATGTATGTATCATTTCACACAGCAAAGCCATGAGGTAGATATAATGACTTTCTCTACTTTACACAGAAGAAAACTGAGGCATAGGATGATAAAGAAACATGCCCAGGGAACCAGCAGTTAGCGTAATGGCTATGTCGCTGGACTCCCACATAGTCGACCGCGGTTCGCGTCTCGGACCCGGTGGCTTACAACTCACGCCGGGCGCATGTGCGTGCGTGCCCAAGATCCCGAGAGGTGAATGGAGGAGAAGGGATTGCGGCGTGACCATCCCCCCTGGGGGGTGATTTCTCGCTTTCTGTCTTTCTGTCTCTCTCTGTCTGTCCGGTGAGCGCACGCGCCCTATAGCGAAAAACCTCTCCAAAAAAAAAGAAAAAAGAAACATGCCCAGAGGAAGACATGATAAGTGGCCCTGCTGGGATTTGACCTCAGCAATCTGACTGCAGAGCCTGCTCTCCTAACCAGGCACTATACCACAGCTAAAGCCTCCCCCTATCAACTACTGACCTGTTCTTTAGGCACTGTGAGCACTAACTGGGGTCTCAAAGACACATGAGACATAGACATCATCTCTGTTCTAAAAGATCTCTAGTCCACTTGGAAAACAGATAGAAATATGTTGAGTCACTGGAAAAGTCATGAGGCATTTTTGCATAGAAAAACAGAAAAATACGTCATGACTTTTCCAACGGTCCAATAGCTAATAGAGAGCCTGCATCCTTCTGACCACTCTAAACCTAATGTGTCATCTCCCTACACACTCCTCTCCCCCTACTTGGAGAGGTGAATGCTTGTCCGAAGACTCCTGCTTTACTTTACTGCACATGCTAGTTTCAAAGGCTGCCATAACACACTTCCATAATCTTGGAGGCTTTCAATGACAGAAATTAATTTTCTCACAATTCTGGGGGTGGGAAGTCCAGGATGAAGGTGTCGGCAGGGTTGGTTTCTCCGGAGGCCTCTCTCCTGGGCTCGTAGATGGCTGTCTGTTCCCTGAATCGTCACATGTCTCTGCCCAAGTTCCCTCTTTTTATGAAGATATCAGTCATATTGGATTAGGGTCCATCCAATGACCCCATTTTAACTTAATTGTCACTTTAAAGACCCTTTCACCAAACACAGTCACAGTCTGAGGTACTGGGTGATAGGAGTTCAGCATGTGAGTATTAGGGGGAAGACGACTCAGCTCACAGCACCGTATTCACCTGCACCACCACCAACTTCTCCACAAGTGCTTTGACATCTTTTTTTAATTTTTTTTTGAGTGATTTTTGCTATAGAGCACATGTGCTCACCAGTGATACAGAGAGAAACAGAGAGAAAGAAAGCAAGAAGTCACTTCCCACAGGGTTTGGCCATACCACAATCCCTTCTCTAGTCTCCTCTTGGGATTTTGGGTGCATACACACACACACATGCTCAGCGTGAGTTTCAAGCTTCTGGGTCTGGGACTCAAACTGTGGTCATCCAGGTGTGGGAGTCCAGAGCCTTACCCACCATGCCACCTGCTGGTCCTGTTTTGACACTTTTAATGACTATGGACCCCCCAGCACTCCAAAGAACTAAAAGCCTTCCTTTGCTTAAGACAGGGAAAAAAGAACAAAATTACATGTATTGAAAGCAAAGTATACATAATTAACATTTGTGAATGACTCCTGGAGATATGCTTTTGATTATTTAAAAATACTGCCTAGGACCAACCCAGTAGCACAGTGATTAGAAGAACCAGATTCCACATGCTGACACAGTTGAAAGCCCAGTCCCAGCACCTTGAAAAATATGCTAGGTGCTTATGTATGGGTGCCCTAAATCCCAACCAGATGGCGAAATAGAGAAGGGATTAAGGCGTGATCACTCCCCACTAGGGAGTACTTGCTCCCTCTCCCTCTCTCTCTGTATTTCTGGCAAGTGCACAAACTCTCTGGCAATTAAAACAAAACAAAACAAAACAAAAAGACTACTTATAATTGTTTTCATAGGTTAATAAAATACTTTTCTCATGACAAAATATTACATATATGTGAAACATGGAATGAAGCTTATTTAACAAAAAAAAAAAAAAAAAAAAAAAAAGGTTGTACATCCTTATTTTTATCCCCCAGAAATGGTTAATGTATTCCAAACATCTTTTGGGGCAGGAAAAAATTAAGAGAGAGTCCTATGACTGCAGATAAAGTCAACAGAAAGGCTGAGAAGATCTGATTATGTAATCCGTAGTGAGAGCCATTACCCATTATAATTAAACTGATTGAAGACCTTCCTGTAAATAAACTGCACCTTTTTATGCAAATAACTAATAAAATAATAAAAATAAATAAATAGAGGACACTTTGTGATTTGGAATGTATTACATTGAAGTAACTATAATAAATTGTGTCACAGACCAATATAGTATTCAAATGTTCCATATTTCTTTTTTCAAGAGGGTAAACTATTCCCTTCCAATACTAATTATTTAGCAATATTCATCTCAAAACTTAATAATTTTGAACAGGAATGTTCATGTTTTCTCTTTATGTGACTGGACAAAAATGCCACAATGTGAATGTTAACTCCAGCCTCCTAGAATGTAAGCAATCTAACTGAATTTTTAAGCGAATTGTATCCTGGCAATACCTCACCCTAAAGGATCCCTGTGGCATAATATAATTCCTCAGTAAAATGTCTCAGCCCAAACCTTCATGTATTTGTAATGACTCACAGCAGACTTTCCCAAATTGCTTGAGCGGGATTAACAGATTGTGTAAAAGCCATTGTTAAAACTGAGTAAATGACAATTTTATCATTGTGACTAAACTCCACGTTTTCTTTGGACACCAGTGAAAGCTTTTGAAAGAACACATGGCAGACCTACATCATGAGTTTGTTCAGGAATGAAGTATTTCCCAACAATGGCTATCTGTTAAATCAATTAGAACAGCTTTTTCATCTGAATGAAATTGGAAGCTGGTATGTTAATCAAATTTTCTGTGAAGAATTTTATTTCATCATGGGAACACATTTGCCTTCCTTGGGGAACTTCAAATTACTTATAAATACAAATGTTATAAAGAGTAAGAACATCATTTTCTTGCCCATAAAATAACAAAGAACCCTGGCAAACAAGCCGCAGAATACTAATTTTAAATCTCCCATAATGCCAGGAATTTCCTCTTATTATTTTGTTGTTGTTGTTGAAATTTTTGCCAGAGGACACATGTGCTCACCAGAGAGCAAGAGAGAGAGGGAAAGTGAGAAAGCACCGCCCCATGGGGCAGGGTCATGCTTCAGTCCCTTTTCGTCTCTCTCTCTTTTCAGGATTTTGGGCAGGCACACACATGCACCTGGACTGTTTCTCAAGCCACCAAGTCCAGGACTTGAACTGCATAGTCAGTGATGTGGGATCCAGCTGCCTTAACTACCACTCCACAGGTCACCTGCAAATTTTTTATTCTACGGTATAATGCTAAATTAGATAACATTTACATTTTCTCTTAATGCTAATATTTTTGAAAATTTGTATTCTTCCAGATAACTGTCAACCTGAATATTCCCTCTCTCTCTCTCTCTCTCTGTCTAGAAAGAGAGATAGATAGGATGATCTATTTCAAAGAAGAAACTATAATGGTTGTATAAACTCCTTTCAATGAAAACCATTCTTATAGTCCCCAGTGTTTACTTGATGTGACAGAAAGTATGGCATCTCCAAGGAACAGCAGAGACCCGTGTGGCTGGAGCCCAGTGAGCACACATGGTGAGGAAGGAACAAACACAGCGGGGCGGGGCTGGGGCACGTTAGGTGGGGGAGCCCTTTCCTAGAGGCCACGTAGGCCATTCTGAATACTTTGACTTTTGCCCTGAGTAGGATGGGGAGCCACAGGGAGAGACTGGCTAGGGAGCAACTCCACCTGACTTGTGTTTCATCAGGATTTCTAACTAAGAGAGGCTAGGGTAGAACAAAGGACCAGCAAGAATGCTATCACAATGACCCAGGTGGCTGACGTGGGGCTCAGACCACAATGGGAGCACCGGGCACAGTGAGATGTGGGCAGAGTTGGTGTATCTTCACCAAAACTTGTTTCCTCTCTACTTTGCATACTTAGAACTAGACTGGGCTCCCAACTCCCAACTGCTTCCTGTGAGGTGAGTCCACGTGACCGGGTTCTAGACAAGGCGATGTGAGCTGAACTTACACGCACCACTTCCAGACCTGGCACAGAAACACCTCCCTTGTAATCTTTCACACACTTGCTTCTGTAGTCTATGGACCAGATGTAGAAACATCAGCAGAAGATTTTGAAGCCCCAAAGCATGATGGAAGGGCCCATGAATGACCATGTTGAAGGGTGCCTTCCAAACAGGAACAGCTTAACTAGACTTCACAAGAAGAAACGAACTTTTGTTACGTGAAGTCACTGAGATTTTTAGAGTTAGTTTATTGACAAAACAGTATCACTTACCATAATCATACAGTCATTCTCCAGAGGGCTTTTATCAGTAATGAAGCTAATGTATTCCCTCCATCTGTCTAAATCCTGTCTATCTCTCAATTTGCTCTAATTTTGGAAGTAGAAACAGAAATGTTATTCCTTGATTCTTTAATTGTCCCGTAGATTGTGTAGGTCTCTTAGCATAGGTAAGAAAATTGCCTTGAGTGAGATATGGGACCTACCAGGACAATACCAGCAGGCCATTTGGTGGACTTCATGTATGAAAGTGCCCCAAAGTTTGGCTGTTGTTCAAATGGTAGCTTTGTATAGGTAACATGGTTTAGTCATCTTATAATTGAAACTGACTTTTTAAAATACTTACCCTTGAATTACACCCCAAGAAGTTTTTCTGTGAACTGTATTGCTGATCACTTCAGAAGCTGTTGCATGTCAATCCCAAGTACTCCTAAGGGGCAACCCAGTTTCATAAATAATAAAATGGTTTAATACACTCTTTAATAATTGCTGATTCATGTTAAGTGATCATACACATATGCTGACCCTTTTGTCCCAGAGAATGCAATTAACATTCTTTGCGTGAAGTAGTGAATGTTTCTCAAACTAAGTGAACAATGATTCTTTTTGAGAATCTTCTTTTTGGTATATGTGAAAGTTTCATTCTGTGTAAGGAATGTTTCTTCTGCACACATTTTTATTCCCCAAGAAGACAGGGTCAAAGGCCCTATTATTGGTTCTATTGGGTTGTTAGAAAGGTCATGACAGGGACCAGCAGTTAGCGTAATGGTTATGTCGCTGGACTCCCACTTAGTCGACCGTGGTTCGAGTCCCGGACCCAGTGACTTAAAACTCACACCGGGTGTGTGTGCGTGCGTGCCCAAGATCCCGAGAGGAGAATGGAGGAGGAGGGATTGCAGTGTGGCCATCCCCCCCTGGGGGGATTTCTCTCTTTCTGTCTCTATGTCTCTCTCTGTCTGTCTGGTGAGCGCACGCACCCTATACAAAAACCTCTCCAAAAAAAAAAAAGAAAGGTCATGACACAGTTTTGCACAGAAAAAGAGAAAAAAAATACTTGATTACTTTTCTGACAACCTAATATGATGTGATGTAAATTAAAAAATTACTTAGACGTAGTAGGACCAACCCTGTTTCAGGTTCATTAAACACATATCTAGCCCTAAATAATCCAAAGTAGTAGATCCCATTGTTGGTTACATCATATCTTCTCATCCTGGGTCTGAGACAGATTCAGACAGCAAATTCTTTCTTCTGATATAATAAGAAAAGGGAACAACGAGAATCAGATGCTGTATCAAAGAAAAGGTAGAAGGCCGTGGGACACTGAGCTTGTGTAAATCCCGGGCACTTACTGAGACAGCTATGTTTGATGCCATTGTGTCATCCACCCTGACACAGTAATACCCTGAGACACAACTTGACTCCTCTAAACTCCACAATACATAAAACCTTGCAACCTAAACCATTGCAGAACCTGAGCCCCAGATCTTCCCTAAGATACAGGCATCTAAGGAGGCCCTGACCCACAGGAGACTCCTCTCCTGGGTGAACAGATGGGCTGTGTGGTAGATTACAATTGACTGTCTTTTCTTTTTTGTCTATACCTCTGAAAATGAAATTTTCTTTTTCCTTTTGTAATACCTGGTTCTAAAGATTATTCAATTTAGTGCAGACATAAAAAATAGAGGAAGATTTCATATAAACCATACATCATTGGCTAAACTACAGAAGTTATTCTGTGGTAAATGGTCAACTACAAGGGGACTTCAAAAAGCTTATGGAAAAACTGGAATTAAAGTATAAGATTATTTTGGCGCAAAAAAAAATTGAAATCCATGCATAGTTTTTCATAATATGAATTTTCCATACACTTTTTTTTTTGAGAGATTTTTGCTATAGGGCGCGTGCGCTCGCCAGACAGACAGAGAGACATAGAGACAGAAAGCGAGAAATCACCCCCCAGGGGGGATGGTCACGCCGCAATCCCTTCTCCTCCACTCTCCTCTCGGGATCTTGGGCACGCACGCACACGCGCCCGGCGTGAGTTTTAAGCCACCGGGTCCGGGACGCGAACCGCGGTCAACTACGTGGGAGTCCAGCGACATAGCCATTACGCTAACTGCTGGTTCCCCCATACACTTTTTGAAGTGATCTCATGTATGTACGTATGTGTGTGTATGTATATATATAAAATAATAAATTGAGACCAGCAGATGGCATAATGGTTACGGACTCCCACGTAGTTGACTACAGTTTGAGTCCCGGACCTGGTAACTTAAACTCACGCCAAGCACATGTGTGTGCATGCCCAAGATGCTGAGAATAGAATGGAGGAGAAGGAATTGCAGTGTGGCCATCCCTCCTTAGGGGTGATTTCTTGCTTTGTGTCTCTCTGTCTCTCTCTCTGTCCCTCCGTTGAGTAAATACACCCTATAGCAAAAATCTCTCTAAAAAAATTTAAAATTTTTAAAAAATAAAAATAAATTATCTTTATTCTTTTGTCAAACAATAAAGTCCTACTTAGTTCAGTACATTTCTTTCTATGGCCAATTAGGAAATTCTGACAAAATTTAGCACTCAAGAGTGGTAATTAATAAATTCCTACACTGGTCTATTTTTCTTTCCATTCTTTTTAATTAATTTAGTTTTCTATTTTTACTTTTAATTGGCCTACTTTCTATTGTATTTGATTTTGTAAATAACTACTTTTCTTTTGAAATACCTGCAACAACAATGTGAAGGTGACTTAAATAACTAGAACTGTATTTCAGTCTAGACTTTGTGGAAATTCCCATAAGTTTCAGATCAAAGGGGGACCACCAGATGGCATAATGGTTATGTTGCTGGACTCCCATATGGTTGACCGCAGTTCTAGTCCTGGACTCAGCAGCATAAAACTCAAACCAGGCACATGTGCATGCATGCCCAAAATCCTAAGTGGAAAATGGAGGAAAAGGGATTGTGGCATGGCCATTTCTTACTTTCTGTCTCTCTGTCTCTCCAGTGAGTACATGTACCCTATAGCAAAAATCTCTCTCTTAAAAACAAACAAACAAAACTCTTGCTCCTTTGCCTAAATAATGTGTCCTAAAGATATACATTCTAGGGACCAGCAGTTGGCATAATGGCTGTGTCACTGGATTCCCACATGGCCGACCACGGTTCGAGTCCTGGACCCTGTGGCTTAAACTCATGCTGGGCTCATGTACATGCATGCCCAGGATCCCAAGAGGAGAATGGAGGAGAAGGGATTGTGGCATGGCCATCCCCCCGGAGGGTGATTTCTCACTTTCTGTCTCTCTGTCTTTCTGGCAAGCGCACATGCCCTATAGCAAAAACCTCTCAAAAAAAAAAAAAAAAAAAAAAAAAGATATACATTCTTTTGTCACATTTAAATACTTAACTAATGTAATTTTTGTTACTGAGGTGGTCTTGATTCATTTAATTAACCTACCTGTGTGTTCTCCCTTTCTTCCTTCCCTCTTTTCATATATATTTATTGAGAATCTACTCTGTACCAGCCCATGGTAAGCCTTAAGTAATGCAGATAGAGTCATTCCTCTCACCGTACTTGTGTCTACTATTTAGGAAAGAACCATGCGGTCTGATAGAAAACAATCTCTAAAGTAAATTATTATTATTTTATTATATTCCCCTGATGATACACATAGACACACACACACACACACACACACACACACACACAAGAACTTTATAGAGTTCATAAAAAGGGGCCAGCAGGTGGTGTGGTGGTTGAGGAGCTGGACTCTCACATGGTCAGCCACAGTTCAAATTCCGGACCTGGTGCTTGAAACTCAAGCTGGGCGCATACGCGTGCATGCCCAAAATCCTAGGTGGAGAAGGGTTTGCAGCATGGCTATCCCCCCAGGGGTGGTTTCTCACTTTCCCTCTTACTATATCTCTGCTGAGTGCAAGCACCCTTTAAATTTTTTTCATAAAAAAAAAAATTAAAGTACAAGTTTATTTTAGTGCAAAAAATATTGAAAATCTATGTACAGGGTTTTTTTTTTTTTTTTTTTTTTTTTTTTTTTTACAATATACATTTTCCTGAACTCTTTGAAGACTAGCTCGCTCTCTCTCTCTCTCTCTCTCTCCCTCTCTTTCCCACAAAGACGAGCGTACACATATTTAGCCTATCTTTATCGTTTTTTCACTGAGGAAAGGAATCATGTCTGTCCTAAGTTTTCTGAGGTCTTAATAGCATTCATGCTCCTAAAAACTTCAATGAATATCAAATAACAAATTAAAGTAGTCAGTCACAAAGTCTGACTTCAAGACAATTCTCCTGCACACAATTCATACTTACTCTTAAATAACTGATTTGGGCTCCTTGAAAGCAAAGAATCACTGAGAACTACCCTCCAAATCAACTGGATAGGGTATGATGACTGCCAATCACTGCAAATGCAAGACACAGTCTTTATCAACCTGGCGTAGCTGCTGCAAGTGAAAAGATGGTATGACATGTGCTGTGAGGGTCAGAATTACGGTTTTAGAACAATGGCTTTCGAGCAAATGCATTAAATTATACATCACAAAGTCTCATCTAGTCAAATACTGTGTACAGTTCCTAACAAAAGGATAAATCCTACATATATCCAATATGGTGAGGATTTTTGGTTTCCCGCCCACACATTTTGTCTCTCCTCCCAGCAACGTCTGCTAATCAATTAAAAACACTAAGAGGTTTATTATGAACCAGATTGTGATAAGCATTTGATATAAAATTCTGTACCCTGATTTCAAAAAGCACCATTTGAGTGGCAGAATAAAAAGCAAGTACATAGGCATGTAGGTAAAATAATTGCCTGTAATAAATACTCTAAAAGAAACAAACAAGAGGTAAGAAAGATAATCATAGGGACCAACAGATGGTGTAATGGTTACGTCACTGGACTCTCATGTAGTCAACTGTGGTTCAAGTCCTGGACCAGCTGCTTAAACTCGCTCTGGGTACGTGTGCATCAAAATCATGAAAGGAGAAGGAATTGTGGTGTGGCCACCCTCCCTGGGGGTTGATTTCTCACTTTCTGTCTCTGTCTCCCTGGCAAGCACATGTGCCCTCTAGCAAAAATCTCACTTAAAAAAAAAATAGATAATCATGGAAGGGAGGGAGGGTAATGGCACCTCTGAAAAGTGTCATTTAAAATAAAGGAAAAGGCATTAACCCTATGAAAGATGAGGGAAAGAACACTCCAGACAACAGAGAATCCTATTTGCAAAAGCCTCAAACAGAATAGAACCATAGCTCGCCACATTTGAGGATCTGAGAGCAAACCAGTGTGTCTAAGGTCATGAAAAGAGGGTACCAGACTGAAGAAAAGCCAGGGCAAACCATGAAAGCCATGGATTTATTTAGTGAGGTTGAGGATTTACATTTTACAGAGGTGCACTTTAATTGCTGTGCGCAGACCTATTGAGGGGGAAGCCCTTGTCCAGGTGGAAGACTACTCTGTTCATCTTGATGAGAGGGTCCGTGGACTGCACTAAGGTGGTAATAGGCAGATAGAGAGGAGATTAGGAATGAGATTTATTATGAAAGCTAAATTAACAGATCTACCGATGGATTAATTATCAGAAATGAGTCGGAAGGGCAGCAGGTGGCATGGTGGTTAACGGTGCTGGACTCCCACAGGACTGACTGCGGTTTAAATCCTGAACCTGGTGGCTTGCTTTCTCACTTTCTCTCTCTCTCTTTGTCCCTCTCTGGTCAAATTTAAATAAATAAATAAAGTTAAATAAAAATAAAAAAGAAAAGAAATGAGTCAGGGGGTAATGAAGGAAATCTAGAAGCTTGTGAACCTGTATGGGTGGTGGTGCCATCTACTGTTTGACTAAAACTGGCATGGAAAGAAAATTCAGAAAATTCAGTGTTTTGTTTTGTTTTGTTTTGTTGGAGAGGTTTTTGCTATAGGGCACGTGTGCTTGCCAGACAGACAGACAGAGACAGAGAGACAGAAAGCGAGAAATCACCCCCCTGGGGGGGATGGCCACACCGCAATCCCTTCTCCTCCATTCTCCTCTCAGGATCTTGGGCACGCACGCACACACGCCCGGCGTGAGTTTAAGCCACCGGGTCCGGGACTCGAACTGCGGTCAGCTATGTGGGAGTTTAGTTACATAGCCATTATGCTAACTGCTGATCCCAGAAAATTCAGTGTTTTACATATTAATTTTTTGATGCATATAAATCACCAATATGGATAAGTAAATCTAAAAAAGAAGAAAAGTGATTTTAGGCTCAAAGAAAATAAATTCAGGAATCATCTGTTTAAGGACACCCTAAAGCTGGGATTGGTCACCTAAATAGAACATAAAATGAAGAAAAGGGAGCATGGCAACCTTTAGATGCAGAGCCCCAAGGAGCCGCAGCACTTACTGTTGGGTTGAGGAGTCAAAATGAGTCATACTGAGGAAGACGAGAGGAGAAGGGCTCTCTCAAGCAGAAGGGCTCGTCAGCCTTGTCAAGTGATGCTGAGGCTAGAGAAGGTGAGGAAGCAAATGCTTCCCCTGGATTGGGCAAAGCCGTGGTCACTGCCAGGCAAGTTTCAGAAAGCAGTCTGGGTGAGAGCCAGAGTACAGTGGGGGGAGAGAGTGGAAAGAAGAGAATGACCACTGCTATAGCCAACACTTCTTGAAAAATTTTGCTATAAAAAGGGAAAAGAAATAAGGTAGTAGCTAGACAGGCAGGAAAAGGATTTTATTAGCAATACTAGAGCATGTCTGTGCACTGAGAGGGACACTCCAGGTAAAAGGAAGGGACTCGTGGTGCCAGCAAGGAAGGGGATTGTTGTCAGAACCAAGTCCCTGAGAAGGCAAGACGGGACAAGAATCTGAGCAAGAGTGGGAAGGTCAGCCTTGACCAGCTGGGTGGGATCTCCCCCATTTAAACACTAGGGAAGAATACACTGGAGTGAAAGATTGGGTTTTGGATTGGGCAGTAGGAAAATGAGGAGTTTGATTCTGAGGGTTTCCTTTTCTAAAGAAAATGTGATGTGATACTGTAAGCTAAGGTTAGAAAACTAAAGAGTATGGGGAAGACATGACAAGAGGGAAGGGAGGAAATATTTAAAGAGTTTTGAGAAAGTGAATCTATTAGGGTGAGGAGAAGAGGATAGAGAAAGATAGCAAGAGAACAATAGAGAGGTAAGACGTTAGTGAGAAACAGATATGGCTTATTATCCGTTGGTGATGACATGTATAGTATTCGCAACTGGATTGGTCTGAGAAGTATTTCATGATGGGTAAAGTCTTTTTACAAGCAAAGTGAGAAATAGTGATTGACTGTTTTAAAAAATAATTAGAATAATAATAATAATGATTGGAAAAAAACATAGAAAAGATATTGAATGCTGAAGTGGGGAGATTAATGTCTCTGTATTGACTGACATGCATGGCTTTCCCTTTTGAAAAAGCAATGTAATACACTGTAAAATTATATGTAACCCAATGTAATATAAAGATTATGATGATAATAAAAAAAAGTGAATCTATTAGAGAAACACAGTGGGATATCCTAGAGATGCCAATGTGACGTTTACACCCTAAAGTAAAGGGATCGACTCGGTCTGCCATCTTTGATAACACAAAAATAATAATAGTGGTTGTGAGGGAGAATGGTCTTCCACATTTGTGACCCTAACACTCTCTGTGGTGGAAGTGGGTGACCCGACTGGCTACTCTGTGGTTGTCTTTCTTGCAGTTGCTTTTTTTCTTGTTCCTTTTTATTTTTTTGCCAAGAGTGTGTGCACTTGCTGGAGAGAGAGAAACAGGGGAAAAGTGAAAAATCAGGATGGCCACACCAGAATCTCTTGTCTTTCATTCTTCTCCTGGAATTTTGGGCACACACACACATGCACCTGGCGTGATTTTCAAGTTGCCAAGTCCGGGACTCGAAATGCAATCAGTCATGTGAGAATCCAGTGCCTCAACCACCATGCCACCCGATGGCCACAATTTTGCAGTTTCATTCTTAACATTCTCAGAGAGAAAAGTTTTTCCAGTGAGAAAAATACTGATGACTAGTTTGCTTAACCAGGTTAGAAATTGGATGTCAGTTCTTCAGAACCATTTGTAGATTCTAACAAAGTCAAGTCTAACAGCAACACTCAGAAACAGAAAAGGAAATACAGAATTGCATGGAACTAGACTAAGAAAATCTTAGTAAATTCACTAAGAGAATGTTAAAACTGGGGCGATCTTAGCATCAATTCAAACACTTTCATTTTATGGAAGAGAAAACAGATTAAGAAGGGAGGAGACTGGTTTGAATTTTCACATTATTTATTTATTTATTATTTATTATAGTCTAGTAACTACTATGGTTCAAATGCCCCCCCCCCCCCATAAAAGAGATTAAAAAAAAAACCCTCATGTGTTGACATTTGGTTGTGATGGGATAAAGAGGGTAAATATTCGATTCTGGTATTAAAATGTGGGGCCCTTTGGAAGAGGTCAGGTATCAGGGAAGGGCCTCACGATTGCATCTTGCTGAGTTTTTAGGGGTGGAAACGTGATAGACACATGGACATGGACATGTGTATATCTGCTCTGCTTGCTGCATGATCCACCAGTAAAATGACCCTCACCAGTGCTGAACAAACCTCTATTCTTTTAAATGATCCAAATTCAGATTTTTTTTGTGATTAGCAACAGAACAAACTTATATGAAAAGCAGCACAGGGAAATAAAACAACACATGTTATTTTCTATCCCTTCTTCCTTCTCCATAACCACACCATGTGGTAAACCAATCAATCAATGGCAATAGATTAACACTGTAGTCTTGGGTTTATATATAATATTTTACTTAACTTTATTTATTTATTTATTTTAATTTTGACCAGAGAGGGGCAGAGTGAAAGAGAGAGAGAGAGAGAAAGAGGGAAGGTGAGAAAGCAAGCCACCAGGTCCGGGACTCGAACCACAGTCGACTACATGGGAGTCCAGCGCCCTTAACCGCCACACCACCTACCGGCCCCAACACTGTTGTCTTGTGACCAGCTGTGTGTGATTACAGCTCAGTGGCTGTTTAGGAATTAGTATCAATAGTGAGGTATGCCAAAATGAGTGATTAGTCATGCTGTAGCCTTGACCTACATAGCAAATTAAGCACAGAGCTGGGATTCAAACTCTGCCACTTAAGCTTCACAGCCCTAAGGACGTCTCCCTCACTTGTGTTTGTTTGCTGTTTATCAGCTCTGTGGGAACGGGCCCCATCGCAAAAGGGCAACTACTTATAAAAGTATAGCTCCCACATGGCTGACCATAGCTGATCAAGCTGCTGGACCTGGTGGCTTGCTTTTTCACTTTCCCTCTCTCTTTCTGGTGAGTGCATGTGCCCTATAGTAAAGTAAAAATAATAATAAATTAAAAAATTTTTAAAATAGTATATTCTTTAAAAAGCATCCATTTAGAGCAGAAGGGATTGTGGTGTGGTCTTCCTCACTCAGGGGTGATTTCTCACTTTCCCTCTCCTTCTCTCTCTCTCTCTCTCTCTCTCTCTCTCTCTCTCGTGAGCACATGTGCCCTATGGCAAAAGCCTTTGGCCAAAAAAAAGAAAAGAAAACATCCTTCTAAACAGCCAAACAGAGCAGGAAGTGGGCTCAGATTCTCTCCTCTTTAATAACTTTGACAAAGGACAGTTTAAAGATAGTTGTGTCTAACAGCTGTCATGACCAGCCAGTATGCAATCCTGACTGTCTTGGCATGTAGATACAACCTCCCCCAGCCCAGCTTTCTGGTGGAAGAGAACAAGATGATCTTAAAAAGAACAGAAAAAGAAAAGCAGCCAGTTTCTAAAATGTACCCACTGAAATGATTTAGGACAAAAAAATGAACAACTATGGGAAAAAAATAATAAGAAAAAGAAAAGGGAAACAGATGTAGTGAAGGGTTTTCTGTTGGTTTTGGCTCAAGTCTTAAATAAGTTTTTCAAGTCAACTTTCCGTATCTAGCCTCTAAAAACATGTATGACATGAAGTTGTTCAAAAGGGTTCTGGTGAACGATAAGGTCAAGGAAGTCCAAATTAAATGTCAACATTTTATCAAAGGCTGAAATAAAGAGAAGTCATTTGATAAAGGCATTTTTAAAAAGTCATTTCAAACAAAGTATTCTATTGCTCTACAATTTGAGAAGTTAGGATGAAAACAAACAATTAAAAAATTATTATTACTTGCATGCACACTCTCCAAAAAAACTTTTTCATAATCATCCATTTCCATCCACAGTTTTTTTGTTTTGTTTTGTTTTGTTTTAGGTTTTTGTCATAGGGCATATGCACTTGCCAGAGAGAGACAGACAGACACAGTGAGAGGAAAAGTGAGAAATTACTCCCCAGGGAGGATAGCAATGCTGCAATCCCTTCTCTTCCATTCTCCTCCTGGGACTTTTGAGCACACACACATGTGCCAAGTGTGATTTTCAAGCTGCCAGGTCCAGGATTCGAACCACAGTCAGCCATATGGGAGTCTAGCACCTTAACCACTATACTATCTGCTGGACCTCCCATCTGTAGTTCTTACAGCGGAAGTTAAGGGGGTTATTAGACTGAGAAAGTGCTTATACCTTGCCTATGTTGCTAGCACGCAGCCTCAGAGAAGCAATATAGACCTCCATCAGTAGTGGTAAGAAAAGTTGACCATAGAAGCAGGAAAGCTGAAACGAGCAAAGGAATTAGCCAGAGACAAAATATGTGAGGCCACAGATCAGAGTCAAGCGAATGAACAAGATGGTGAATATTTAAGACTAAGAGAATATCGGTGCAATTGCGTGATCTTTCAAACCACAGCCTGGAGCCAGACTTCCAGCAATGGATTCCCACTCCAGTCCTTGGTGGCTGCATGACCTCAGGCAAGGTGCCCACTTCTGTTTTCTCCTTGATGTAATGGGAATAATGATACCTGCCTCATAAAGTTATCTTGAGAGCAAAACCAGATAGTCTATGTCCAGTGCTTGGAACGGATAGTTCCTAAACCTGTAATACCTGCTGAGAAGTTACAGCTCTTCGTTACTATTTGTTACCCAGCACATTCATTGCTGCCTGCTATGAGCCAGACACTGCAGCAGATGGTGGGGGCAGGAGCATGAGTAGGAAGCCCTGTCTGGACAGGCTCTGTAAGTGTCGCTCCTCTGTAAAGATTTCTGTGCTAAATGTGACGCAGAATCAAAAGGGCTCAATCTTCCCTGTGGGTTTTTTTTTTTTTTTTTTCATTTCTATGTAGAATTATTGCTCTCACTGAAGTCTTCATATTTGACTGCTTTAAAATTTACCACACTCAGGCCAACCTGTGGTGTGGTGGTTAAGGCAGCTGGATCCTACATAGCTTGTCTGAATGATTCAAGTCCCTGACCCGGAGGCTTGAAACACTCTGTGTGTGTGCGTGTGTGTGTGTGTGTGTGTGTGTATGCATGCACACATTTTTTCCCCTTTAATCAGCATGTGAAATATATTTTGAAGGTATTCCCTGTGTTCATCCACAGAGTTGGTTATTTAGGGGCTTATAGTGAATAAAGGACAATGCCAAGAATGGACCAAACATCCATTTAATTAAAAAAAAAAAATGCAGGGACCAGCAGTTGGCGTAATGGCTATGTTGCTGGACTCCCATGTAGTTGACCATGGTTTGAGACCTGGACCCTGTGGCATAAACTCACGCTGGGGGCATGTGCGTGCATGCCCAAGATCCTGAGAATGGAGGAGAAGGGATTGTGGCGTGTCCATGCCCCCCGGGGGGTGATTTCTCACTTTCTGTCTCTCTGTCTCTCTCTTTCTGGTGAACACATGCACCCTATAGCAAAAACCTCTCCAAAAAAATAAATAAATACAATCGGTCAATGTAGAACAAAATATATATATATATATATATATATATGTATATATATATATATATATATATATATATGTGTGTGTATATATATATGTGTGTGTGTGTGTGTGTGTGTATATATATATATATATATATATATATATATATATATATGAAACAACCCTCCATATTAAATCTTCTTCCTATAAAGTTTTTATGAAACCATTAAAAAATGTATATGTAAGAGAAATTGTATTTTCAGTGTAGTAATTCATTTCTGAAAAGGCTAAGGGAGAAGTCCCCTTGGATGTGCCAAGTGTATTAATGGCAAGATGCAAAAGTAGGCAAGTCCAGTTCACCGGCGCTCAGAGAAACGGGGCGCTCCATTTGCCGCTGCGATAACTGCTTCTGATCCAGACCCATGGATGCTACATTTCAGTCACAACTGCCTCTGCCCTTTGTGAAATAAGATTACCTCCTTATGCCAAAGAGCCCTGTGGACACCTATTACGGCAACTCTTGTGGACTGCTTGGCTGGTGGAGAGAGTCATCCAGAGGCCTGGACTCACCACTAAGCTGCCTTCTAGAGACCTTTCTTCCTTCCTTTATATATATATATATATTTTTTTTTTTTTTTCTTTTGCCAGAGAGTGTATATGTTGGCCAGAATGGGAGAGTGAGAGAAAGACAGAGGAGGAAAAAGTGCCCTCCAGTGGGGTGTGCTCACGCTGGAACCCTCTGCTCCCATTTCTCCATTCTGCTGGGATTTGGGGCATGCATGCACTCAGTCTAGCATGCTTTGTAAGCCCCCAGGAACTGGGATTTGAACTGTGGTTAGCCCTATGGGATCTGGTTCTCTTAACCACTTTGCCCTCTGGGGATATTTCAAAGTCTGTTTTAGAGAGCTCACTTTACTTTGGTGCTTGGTGAGGACAACCTTCAGAAAAACAACTTGGCAATAGTGTGCCAGTAACTTAAAAACTCTCCATGTGCATTGATCCATGATCTCCTTCCTGAGGCAAGATGCTGGAGGCGAATTACATGCAACCATCATTGCAGATACCTTTAGGCATCTCAAACTGAACCTATCCGAAACTCAAACTTTTTTTTTTTGGAGAGGATTTTGCTATAGGGCATATGCGCTCACCAGAAAGACAGAGAGAGACAGAGACACAGAAAGCAAGAAATCACCCTCTTGGGGGATGGCTACGCTGCAATCCCTTTTCTTCCATTCTCCTCTTGGGATCTTGGGCACACACGCACATATGCCCAGCATGAGTTCAAGCCACCAGGTCTGGGACTCAAACCGTGGTCGACTACATGGGAGTCCAGTGACTGAGCCATTACACCAACTGCTGGTCTCCCAAACTCTTAAAACACAGCCCAACCAGTTCCTCCTGTGATCTCTCTCATCTCAGAAAACCACAACTCCATCCTGTCAGTCTCCAAACTGTACAGTCCTTCCTGACTCCTCCCTCTCTCACACCTCATGTCAGAGGTGCACTGTTCTTCCTCCAAAATATACCCAGAATCCAGTCACTTCTCACACACCTTGCTAGCACAAGGCACAGCTACTCTGTTTACTGAGTTCCTGATACAACTCGAATTGTTCTCCTTGCTTCCGTACTTGCTCCAACACAGTTAGAAAAAGCCATTTAAAACATGACAATAGAGAACAGCAGATGTCGTAGTGGTTACATTGCCGGACTCCCACATGACCCAGAAGCTGGAAACTCACACAGGGAGTGTGTGTGTGCCCAAAATCCTGAGAGGAGAAGGGAGGAGAAGGGAGTGCGGCGGGGCCATCTTCCTGGGGGTGATTTCTGTTTTCTGTCTCTCTGTCTTTCTGTCTTTCCAGTGAGCACATACAACTGGATTGCAAAAAAATCTCTCTAAAACCCAAAACAAATCGATAGTATATAGTCCTGTGCTCAAAAATCTCCAATGTTTTCTCTTCTCGTTCAGAATAAAGTCCAAGGGGTCCCCACTGTGGACAAGGTACATAGCATCTGCCCTGTGTTTCTCTGATTTCATCCCCTTTACTCTGCTTCTCTCATTCTTTATCTGTGATGTAGTTTTTCTGTTTGTTTATTTTCCTGTTCTTCAGCACATAAAATGGGACCTTGCCTCAGGCCTATGGTTCCCTTCTCCCGGGACAACCTGTCTCCCAAATATCTACATGGATCCCTCTCTTATTCTGAGATTCTGTTCACAAGTTACCTCATGAGAGCAGCTGACTCGGACATAAAATAGCACCTTCTATAAAACGGTTCACCCTCCCGTATTCCATCCCCTTTTCTTCATAGCAGTTGTTATTACCTGATATAATCTAAAACTTAAAATTGTTTTCCTCCACCTCAGAATGTAAACTCCATGAGAGTAAGAGCCTTATCTGTTTTGCTCCCAACCATATACCAATACCTGGAACACCGTCTGACGGGTGCTGAATGAATATTGTGAAATGAAGGAGGAGATGCAGAGCTGTTTTATCTCCCTGGATGTTATGTGTGGGGGAGGTGAGGCTGGAGCAAAGGTTCTTTGCCCTCTGCCAAAAGCCTCTGGTTCACATGATACCCCTAGAGCAAAGAACAGTTGTCCCGGAGGACAGTCAGCACAAAGCTGGAAATGTGTTCATGTTCCCTTTCCCCAAAACAGTAGACATTAGACATTTTTTTAAAAGAATATACTTATTTATTGTTTTTTAATTTGTGCTAGAGGACACCTGCACTCACCATAGAGAGACAGAAAGGGGGAGGGGGGAAGAATAAGAAAGCAAGCTTCCAGATTCGGGACTCAAACCGTGGTCAGCCATGTGGGAATCCAGTGCCTTAACCACCATGCTATCTGCAAGCCTGGACTTTTGACTTTTTAAAGTCACATGTTGAGTTCCAGGTTCTCGGAAAATATGACTTACTGAAAGATTTTATAGATAATCTTTTTTTTTTTTTTTTTTCAAATCACTTAAGAGCAGGTTGCACACAGACTGTCTCATCACTATCTATCTCAGGGTAGAAAAGACCCATACAAGAGCATCCTATAAAACTACGACAGAAACGTTACAAACCAGGAAGTCATTACGTATAAAATGCACCATGCAGCCCACAGACCTCATTCAATTTTTATTCAGTTTATTTTCCCTTATAATTCAAAAGTCAACCTAGGATCATTTGTTGCATTGAGTTGTTTTATGTCTATTCTTTCCCTATCTTTCATAAGTGTAAGAGTTTTAGAGACGCCCAGCTGCAGTGACATGCTGCTAAGATGCGATGCTCTGTAGGTTAGGACCACCTGGGAGGCTGAGGTTTGATTCCTGGTCCAATCTAAAGGCCCCAGGCACAATGGCATGGCCCTGTCATCTCAGCAACTCAGGGAGACTGGAGTAGGCTGAGGAAGGAGGACCTTGAAGGTGGTCTGGACAAAATAGTGAGATCCTCTTGACAAAAGAGGAGCCAGCAGATGGCATAGTGGTTACGGCGCTGGACACCCACACGGTCGACTGTGGTTCAAGTCCTTGGCGTGGTGACTTGAAACTCATGCCAGTTGCATGTGGATGTGTGGCCAAAATCCTGAGAGAAGAATGGAAAAGAATGGAGGAGAAGGAATTGCAGCATAGCCATACTCCCAGGGGATGATTTCTCGCTTTCTGTCTCTCTGTCTCATGCATGCACTTTATAGCAAAAATCTCTCTCTCTCTCTCAAAAAAAAAAAAAAAAGAAAAAAAAAACTGAGTGTGGTAAACATGCCTGCCTGGGAGACTGAGGCAGGAAGATTGTGGCATGGTAAAATCCTCTCTTAAAAAGATTTTTCTTTGGGGGGACCAGCAGTTCCATAATGGCTACGTTGTTGTACTCCCATGTAGTCGACCATGGTTCAAGTCTCAGACCAAGTGGCTTAAACTCATACTGGGCGCATGTGCATGCCCAAGATCCCGAGAGGAGAATGGAGGAGAATGGATTGTGGTGAGGCCATCCCACCAGGGGGTGATTTCTTGCTTTCTGTTTCTGGTGAGTACATGCACCCTATAGCAAAAACCTCCCAAAGATTATTTTTAGAGTGTAGACCTTTCATTCCGTAGGATGCTTCTCCTCTGGGTCTAGCCAGTGCTTCCTCATGTCCAGATGTGGGCCATGTGTTCTTGGCAAGGATGTGACAGAGGTGATGCTGTGATCAGCTCTGTCTCATCAGGAGGCACATGACGTGTCCTGCTGCTGGTGACGTTCACCATGATCTGTCCAACCTGGTGTCTTCAAAAACTTCACCATTTCCCCTTGTGTCATCAATACCTTTCAGAAGATACTTCAGGACTAGGCTAACGTCCTGCGTCAAACACCCACCAGCCTTCACATTCGCTGAGGACTCCTGAGTCAGCCCACACTCGGACAGATGATAGCTTTCCATCTCCACTAGTCCTTATTGGCAGACATTTGTACCATAAGGAAGCGTTGCTCCTGGCCCTCATTTATTTATGTAGTTCATTATTTATATTAGCACAGAGTCATGCTTTATTCAACAGGTCGTTATTTATTTTAATGCCTACATTGTCCCAGATCTGACCAGTGGGAGCCCCTTCCAGCAGGGTCATGTGCCCCTTTGACATTCCTTTCATGCTTTGGGCACTTCCCTACAAGTGGTTTCAGGCTCACTTTGTACAATTCCAACTCCACCTCTGGAATCATTGCTGAGAAGGGACAACCATAGCGCTGGTCCCTTTTAATAGAGGATAGCATTTAGAAACCAAGATCTTCCGTCCCATTGATATGCCCATTGTTTCTAGTGTCTGAATAGAGAGAGCTAGGGTGTATATGGTATACATGTGCATACAAACACACACACAGTTTTTTTGAATTACTTAATTTTATTTATTTTTACTATTAAGTTTAAATTTCCTTTGGATACGTGTGTTCACCAGCTAGAGACAGAGAGAAAAAGCTGCCAGGTCTTGAACCATGGTCAGCCATGGGGGAGTCCAGCACCTTAACCACTACACCACCTACTGTTCCTCGCCACAGTTTTTTAAAAAATGACTTCACGCTTTTTCTTTTTTTAATTTTAATTTATTTTATACATTCAATCACTGTACATGGCTGAACTTGTAAAGTGAATTTACCCAACATGAAATACACTTCAGTCCAGTTGAGGATACTATACACATTCTCATCAACAGGTAATAAACCATTCCTGTGTCCCACAGATGTCCTACCTCTCTATTTTTCTCTCTAATATTGTTCTCTACACTCTTCCCCTCTTCTACTCTCCTTCCATACCATCACCAGTGTCCATAACTATTTTCAATGCTTGTATGCCCTCCAATCTTTCAGTCTCTACACACTTATTTTTAATCTAGTCACATAATTCAGGGTTCTTTACAGATTTCTTGCTTCCCATATTTGTAAATCTCTCCTCCAACAGAAAGAGACCCAGCTCCTAGTTCACTCAGTACCCCGTGCACTTGCTCAGTGGTCCTATTACTAAGAGCGCTCCCAGCCATGACACATCCTCCTCAATCCTTTCATCTCTCTCAACCCTAACTTTTCCAATAGGGTGGGAGGGAGGGCAAGGATAGTTATACATTCTCTAGTCTTGTGGCTGGAGAAAAAAGTATTAAGAGGTGGAGACATTTTGGGGACCTTAGTTTGCTAAGGACCCCTGCACAGAGCCTAGCTGGGAGTGTGTGGCCAATGTTCCTCCCTCAGATCTCTGGTGGCTCGGGACCCAGCAGCCAGCGGGTCTCCACTGTTGGCTTCCTCGCATGAGGCACTATAAAAAGCACTGTCCCGATTGCCTAGAAGCCTATTTTCTAAGATGAATAAGCTAGGAACGTGTACAGATTCAGCACTTCAAATACCACAGAGACAACTCTTCTAAGCAGTTCTTGTGCCTGCTTCTAATTTGGGTGTAGCTGCAGCTCTTCGCTCGCCCCTGCCTGCTACCAGCTGTTGGTGCTGCTCGACTTTAACAGACAGGTGTAAACATATTAGGGTCCTGGAAAAAGCGGGCTTTAAAAAGAAATCATTGCTTAAGTCTGGGTTCTCTGAAAGACTTTCAGGTGGAAAGAATCATGACCATGATCAAGAAACACCAATGTTCTATTTTGAGAGACTTTATACAATGAGTATCTCAAGCCAGAACCCATTGGTGAGAAGGGACAACCACTGCTGAACTTTTAATTGATAAGGAATTGTGCTGTGTCACAGCGGAAGAACACGGCCCCCGGGGGCTGCACTCTCTGTTGACTGGGTGCAATCTCCATGCACAACCAGAGAACACACTGTAAACAATAACCCAAACAAAGCTCCCTGGCCTGCTGAGGCTGGGAGTCTTCTGTGACCTGTCATGACAACCAGAATAAACACCGTTGAGAACTATCTCACCCAACTTTCTTTCTTATACCGAGAGAAAACACCCATTCTTTAAGAAAATATGTCACATGTCGCTTCCAGATGGGAGGAGAGAAGGTCTTATACCCACCCTACTAGAGCGCTAGTAGGCCAGCAGGAGCAGTAGGATTGTCACCTGGGAACCTTGTTAGAAACACGTTCTGGGGACCAGCAGATGGCACAATGGTTACATGGACTCCTATGTGGTTGACCGTGGTTGGAGTCCCATACCTGCACGCTTGAAACTGATGCCAGGTGTGTGTGTGCGCGCGCGTGCCCAGAGGAGGATGGAGGAGAATCCCTCCAGGGGGTGATTTTTTGCTTTTTGTCTCTCCAGTGCCTTATAGCAAAAATCTATTAAATAAATAAATAAGCAAGCAAGCAACGTACGTCCAGGTGCCCCACCCCAGGTCTACCGAATCGGAAAGATCTGACTGGATAGGCAGGGCCATCCGTCTAAGTTTTAAAACTAGTTGGCAGCCACCACTCCACACTTTGGAGAGACCGCGAGACGAAACGGCCTTCACTTCGGCGCTAGGGCGGGTCATAGGGAGCTAGGTCAGTCCCTCCAGCAAATGGGGGCTTGTTTACGGGTGACACGTCCATTTCGCAGTATTTAAGGCACAAAAAGTTGTTCCTGTACCCACAGGTCAAGGAGTCGCTTCCCCTTTCGCCCCCACCTGGACCGAGTTGCTGACGGGCTAGATTGGAGACCCGGCAGGGGTCGCTGCTGCCCAGAAAGAGAGACCCAGGGAGCGTGGCGAGCGAAGCCCAGAAGCTTTGACATCACACTAAGCTCCTCCTTGCACGCACACAGTATACACACTCACAAACATATACAGACACACACGCACCGCCAACTCCTCTCTGCCCGCTCGCTCCCACGCCCCCAGCCGGCCCCCCCGCGCAAGTGTGTGCCGGGGCAGCCTCGGGCGAGGCAGGAACGGCGGCACAGCCGGAGGGCACCGGCCGGCAGCGGAGCGGCCACCGCGGCCGCGGCGGGACCCTATCGCTCCAGCGCTCGGCGGCGGCGGCCGGGACACCCTCCGCAGTACCGGGACTGCGAACAGCCGCGCCCGCCCCCGCCGGGCCGCCACCCCGCACGCTCCTGGGCCCTCTGCCACCCCTATGCGAGAAGGGGAATCCGGCCGAAGGAGCAGGACGCTTTGCAGCCGGGCTCCTCCACCAGCCTGAGCGCCCCCGCCTCCGCGCCCCCCAGGCACCCGAGAAACAAAATGCACCCGCGGCGCTTCGGCTGAGAGGGGAAGGGGCCGGCGCCTCCCGCACGCCCGGAGTCCGGACCCCGAGGCAGCTGCGCTTCCCGGCCGCGGCCCCTGGGGCCCCGAGCGAGCGGCCGCCGAGCCCGAGACGCGGCCGGCCCCGGGTTGGCCGGGGCTGGGGGGGAGGGACGGGGCGGGGGGCGGGCACGCGGGGCGGGGAGGGGGCCCCGGCGGATAAAGATGGCAATGTCTCTGATCCAAGCGTGCCGCAGCCTGGCTCTCTCAACATGGCTGCTTTCCTTTTGTTTCGTGCATCTGCTCTGCCTGGACTTCACCGTGGCCGAGAAGGAGGAATGGTACACCGCCTTCGTGAACATCACCTACGCCGAGCCCGCGCCCGCGCCCGAGCCCGGGGTGGCGGCGGCCGGCGGCGGCGCGGAGCTGCACACCGAGAAGACCGAGTGCGGGCGCTACGGCGAGCACTCGCCCAAGCAGGACGCCCGCGGGGAGGTGGTCATGGCCAGCTCGGCCCACGACCGCCTGGCCTGCGACCCCAACACCAAGTTCGCCGCCCCGACCCACGGCAAGAACTGGATAGCCCTCATCCCCAAGGGCAACTGCACGTACAGGGATAAGATCCGGAACGCGTTCCTGCAGAACGCCTCCGCCGTGGTCATCTTCAACGTGGGCTCCAACACCAACGAGACCATCACCATGCCCCACGCAGGTGAGCGGCCCGGCCGGCGGCGCGGGGGAGGGGGCCCGCGGGCTTGGAGGCCCCGGGAAGGCTCCCAGCCCCTGTCTGGGAAGTCCGTGCTGCGCCGAAGGTGGCTCTGGGTGCCCAGAGTTCCCTCTGGTTCCCCCTGGGTTCCCTGGACCTATGAACTTTTCTCGCGTCACTTTGGGGGAGCTTAGAGAAAGGAGAGGATGAACCGTGTTGCGGGGCACTCCAGAGACGCTGGCTTAGCGCCGCTCGGAATAGGGCTCACTGAGGGCCGACCTTTCCCAGCAAGGTGGGGCCGGAAGGGATGTTCTCGGTTAGAGCCCGGCTCCGCACCAGTTTGGGACGGGTAGATCGGATAACCCGGCCGGCATTGGGTCGGTATGTCAGGTATACCTCATGCAGGTGTGGAAGGAACAGCAGGTGGGTAGGGTTACGCACCAGCAGCTCGCCGCCGAAAACTTGCTCCTCCGAATCAGGTTTCAGCCCTTCGCGGGAGATTGAGTTGCCCCGCTGGGTTTATGCACCTCTTAACTAATACTCAAAGTGCTGTGCCCAGCCAGCTGGCATCCGGAGAGGCCGGCCGGCGGCGCGGTGGTCAGCGTACGCACAACAAGCCGAAAAGAGCACGGTGGCCACAAAGTTAGACCTACTTTTCCAGTGTCCCCTTCTCCTTTGCCTGATTGGGAGGTTCAAGATGCTTTTAGAGATGCTTTTTCTGGAGAAAAGGAGGTGATGATTTCAGTGTAAAGACTGTGTCTTCACGCTGTCAGGACTAGATGATCCGCCCCACACTGAGCTGGAGAACGGTGTGCAAAGTTTCCATGGAGGGACACTCCCCACCCCCACTCTCCGTCCCCACAAAAGCCACGTAAGCCACTAGTTTTAGCAGACCAGCCTTCTAGAATGCGGGGTGACCTCTCTCAGTGCCTGGGAAGTGGATTCTCCTCTCTCAACGGGGTTCCTGGACCGAGGCTGAGGTATCTAGCAGGAGAAAGGAAGTGTTAGAGATGACAGATGCATTTTCTGAGTGGAGTCACTCCATCAAAAATACTTTTTGTAAAAAGTCAGATTTGAACAATCTGGCACTGCTGACATGGAGCACCAAGTTTCGGCTATGTTTGTAGGGATGCTCTTTGGGGACGAGATTCCATTCTGGGAGCTCACGTCCCCTAGAAGTGAAGCATACCATTGGTGTGCCCAGCCATCTGCACCGTGGTTTCAGTCAAGGAAACTTGCCAGCCTTAACACAAACAGGTGGAGAGGGGAAATGCCTGAGCCCTCTGAATTGCAGGCCAGAAAAATGTTAATTAATGACGAGGAGAAGCAGGCACTTAGAAAGGTTAAGATACAGTACTTTAGAAACATTTGGCATGTTTTCTTGAATGCAATGGTTTTCTGGGGAAGAAGTTTGTACCTCAGATTTGGAGTCATGGGAGCTCTACAATATTCAGGGATGTTAAGGACTGTGGAATAAAAACAGTTTAGTCATCTACAGAAAATATCTTTAAACATACACTTAAAGTTTGTAGAAAGTGAAATTAAAGGGCAGGTTTATTTTGGTGCACAAATGGTTTTGAATCCATGCATCGTTTTTTTCACACTACTCATTTTTAATAAGCTTTTTGAAGATCTCTTGTACTTGATGTCTAAAATCTTGATGGGGGTAGAGACAGACGTGAAGATGGTTGGTTTGTTCCTTCAGCTCCAAGCAGATTGTTAAGCTGATGTTCAAGAATTCCTCAAATATTTCTCTGTGTGTATGCATGAAATCTTAAACTCAGTTTCTTGGACCGCAAAATAAGAAGAATCATTTGTTCCTGTCTAAAAAGGTTCTCTAGAACTGCTAACACATTGGATCAATTAGTGAGTGGCTTGCCTGTTTTCAAAGAGAGCAGTAAGCTGATTTTCCACGCAAATGATGCTTGATTAAGATGCAGGGGGATGTCAAGGACTTTTCAGCTAGAAAGATAAAGGGTAAAAAGAGTAAAGGAAATTCTCTAATTGCTCTGTTTACAAAAATGTGTAAATGTTTTCTAAAATATGTTACTGTTGTATCTTTTAAAAGTGGAGACTCCATGTTATCTTTTAACATGTTGCCCTGTTAGGAGACTTTGTACTTGCCTTAATCAAAGACTGCATTGATTTCTGCTAGAGTCTCATAAAGAGATACATGACCAAGTAGCATGGCCCACCATCACTTTACTCTGCAATTCCTCTGCCTGGATCTCAGCGCTAGCATTGTGGATGGCAGTGCCTGCCTGTGCTGAGCTCCTAAACTTCCTCTAGTTATGTTTGAGTCAGGTTTCTAAATCCACCTCAGGCAACTGTACATTTTAGATGCTACTTGAATATTCTTACTTTGTGAACTTCAGATGCAATATACCAAAGGATACTTATATTCATGAACTTTTAAATTCAATCTCAAAAAAAGTTTAAAAAAAACACGAAAACTGCTGCTATATCACCTCTATATCCTTTATTTTTGCAACTAGTAGCTTGCAATTCAGGAGAGAGTCTGGATTTAGAAGTATGCAGCCTATCATTTAGTATCTCTGCATTTGGTGTGAAATGACCCTCAAACACACCCAATATGTGAATTCAATTAAATGGCAATTATTTTGTTTTCTCCTTTTCATGATCTAATTTTCCTTTTCCTGCTTAAGCGTTTTTGCTTCTCTGCCACTTCTGCAATGACAATTTCTCATCACAAAGACACAGCATTTCCTGGGATACACAAGTGGTTTTTACAAAAAGATACTCTCCCCCCACCAATATTGAGATATAACTCATATACTATGTGATTCACTCATTTTAAGTATACAACCTAAGAGTTTTCAGTATATTGATTCAGCGTGCTACCATCATCATCAAATTCCAAAGAGAAAGCCTGGTGCCTCTCAGCAGTAACTTCCGCTGCTCCCCAGTCCTGAGCCAACACTATCTGCTTTCTGTCTCTCCACATCGGCTTCTTCTGTACATTTCATGTTTATCGATCCTAAAACATATGGACTTTGGTGATTGGCCTCTTTGACTTAATATGTTCCCAAGGTTCATCAAGATTGTGGTATGTGTAGTACTTCATTTGTGTGTGTGTGTGTGTGTGTGTGTGTTAAAGTTTTTTTGTGTGCTTGCTGGGAGAGGAGAAAGAGAGAAAGAGAGAAGGAAAGTGAGAAATCACACCCCTCCCACAGAGGGGGCCAGCCACGCTGCAATCCCTTCTCTATTCTCCTCCTGGGATTTTGGGCACATGCCTAGCATGATTTTTCAAGCCACTGGGTCTGGACTGGAACCACACCTTAGCAGTGGTCTGGCTGGCAATGTCTTGCACTTTGGTCCTGAACTAGGGCCCTAGGAAGGTTATAAGGTTATATGGATTATAGCCCTTGGCCATGTGGGATCCAACCACACTAACCTCCACACCACCTGCTGGCCCACGTGATTCCCCCCTCCTGCCAAATAATACTGCATTGTATAGATACACTGCATTTGCTTATCTCTTCATCGGTTGAGGACAATGAGCTTGTTTCCACTTTGGGGCTGTTATGAATGATGCTGCCATCAACATTCATGTGCAGATTTTCAGATGGACATTTCTCTTGGGTGCACACCGAGGAGTAGAATTTGTAGGTCACGTGGCAGCTCTGTGGCTTAACCTATTGAGCTGCCAGACTGTTTTCCAAACCACCCGTACCATTTCACGTTCCCGCTAGCAGGGGCTGAGGGTTCCGATTTCTGTACATCATCATTTGTTGTTATCAGATTTGGGAGTTTTGCCTATCCAAATAGATATGAAGTGGCATCTTCATATGGTTTTAATTTGCATTTCTGATGATTAATAATTTCCTTTTAGCATTCTCTCTCTCTCTCTCTCTCTCTCTCTATTTTTTTTTAAAAGAGGTTTTTGCCTTAGGGGGTGTGCACTCACTAAAGAAAGACACACACAGAGGAGGAAAGTAAGAAATCATTCCCCAGAGGGATGGCCATGCCACAATCCCTTCTCCATTCTCCTCTCGGGATCTTGGGCACTCACCCATATGAGCCCAGTGTGATTTTCAAGCCAGTGAACCTTGGTTAGCCACATAAGCTATGCCATCTCCTGGTCCCACTTTTTAACATACTTTTAAAAGCTATGTTTAACTCTTTGTCCTAGGGAAGGAAAAAAAATGAGAGATTAACAGAAATTCCACCTCCCAGTGGAGTTTAGAGGAAGAAAAAAAAAAAAAAAAAAAAAAAAAAGACAGTTCATGGACCAGAGATTTTTGTGTCCCCTATAAATGGCTGAGAGGGACCATTTCTTTAATGCAAGAGCAACAGATGGGAGTGGGGGGTGGCAGGGGCAGAACAAAAAGCTGTCCAGGAATGCAACTGTACTTGGCGAGAGCCACAGGCGTGAACCTACAGGTACAGGTGAAGACAGATCCAGATTATCCCCCAGAGCTGGTCTGATGCCTGTCTGTGAACCTTCTTGCAGCGTACACTGAGCAAAGTGATGGACTGGGAAGTTTCTAGAGACAGTTTAGGGGACCGGCTCATTAGGAGTGTAGCCTCCAGAGCCGACCACCCGGGGTTGTGTCCTGGCTCTGCAACTTTCTCCTTGAGTATCTTTGAGCAAGTTCCTCAACCTCTCAGCTCCTCCTTTTGTGGAAGGGTGGGTAATACCATCTACTTCAGTTGCTATTTCTGGGAATTGCATGGCTTAACCCATGTCTAGTGCCTGCATCTGTGGCTGGCACACAACAATCAATACATATTAACCCTTTTAAGCACTGAATTGTGAGGCACACAGGGACACACAGATGCCACAGACTGAATCACCATGACCCCAGGGCTCACAGAGGCCTGGCAGCCTTAGTAAAGAACTCCTGACTGACCCTTTCATGCTTTAGAGGCCAGGGCACTTGCGCTGAGTCCTGTTTGTGGCCTAGGTGATTTGAGACAGGTTGTTTCAGCTAGCTCTCTGACGACTGGTGAATGTTTCAAGATTCCTCTGTTTCATTTGAGCTTTGTCTTGACTTAAATTGAAATCTCATGATAGCAAGAACACACTTGATAAGCCCATAGATCCATGTATGTAAACTATCTGTAACTGAGTTGTAATGTTGCATTAAAGTGATAGGTGTTTTTCTTTGACCCCTCTCTCTCTCTCTCTCTCTCCCTCCCTCCCTCCCTCCCTCCCTCCCTCTCTCTCTCTTTCATCGCCAGAGGGCTCATGTACTGGTCATAGAGACCAAAACAAAGGCAGAGGGAGAATGTACACCCTACACCCGTAGTGGGGCATGGTCACACCACAACCCCTTCTCTTCCATTCTCCATCACGCTGGGATTTGGCGGACACATGCACATGTACCTGATTTGCCTCCCAGGCCAAGATCCATGAGATCTGGCTTCCCTAACCAGTAAGTAGGCTATCAGGTGGTCCTTTTTATTTTTTAAAGAGTATGTTTGTCTATTACTAATACATAGTTAGTAGAAATGAACGGTCGCTGGCTAGAAAGAACTTTTCAGAGACTGGGTCTAATAACAACTTGGATGTTGGGAGGAAAAGAGAGATGGTTGGTAGGAAGAAGCTCAGCTCTTGAAAAGGAGGCGCACAAGATGCAGTCTATTCATTTATTCTTGACTTCAGGGTTGGAGGTGAAAATGTAGATTTACTGAAGCTCTTACCGATGTAGGTGGGTGCTAAGAGTTTAATTCATGCTACCTTTATGACTGTTACTTTAATTACTGACGTTTACCTTTACCTCTGTAAGAAACTAGCTGCTTTCATTCGATTCATTTTCTTTTTGGTCAGAACTCACGCTTTTCTAGTTTAAGTGCAATTTGATCTTACATTTTTCTTTAAGTGATATGTGTAACTCTTTTCTTCAGCGTATTGTTGCCCCTTGTTACTGGCAGATTAAGTCTGGCTGCTGTTTCTACAGTCGATGAAACGAGAGGCAGAAGCGGGAGGAGAAGGGAGTTTATTTCTGTAGCCAGTGGCAGAGAGACAGTCAATCAGCACCATCCAGCAAGCTCAACATGTCCTCGGTATTTCTGGATACGAGACCCAAACACGTGCCAAGCGTTCCACCCTCCCGTCAGAGCCCATCGCTTTCCCCCGAGGAACCATCTTGATTCCCGTTTTACTTCCCATGCCCGCTTCTGCTTTCTCATCTGATCATTGCTCAAAAGATCTCCCCATGACTCAGCACTCGATCATGTTCTCAGAGGCCTTTCTTCATTTCTAAATGGCTGCAGCCCTGCTAGGCCTCACTCCAGCCTACTTCACTCTTTTTAGGTAGTAATAATGTTGTCCAGAGACTGTTCGTTTTGTGGCTGGCATAGTGGAAGCACATCATTGTGTAATTTAATTCTCACACAACAATATTAAATATGACCCCATAGTCCCCATTTCACAGGTGAAGAAACTGAGGCAAACTTAGGTGACTTGGTCATGCAGGTCCTAAGTGGTAGATCAGATAGGGGCTTGCAGGCGCCCAGTGTGTTTCCTGAGTTTGTCTCTTAGCTGCTTGTTCCTTATACTCTCGACTTGAAAGGATACTATAAAAACTGGATGTGGGGCCAGCAGATGGCGTGGTAGTTAAGGCGCTGGATTCCCACATGGCGGACTGCAGTTTGAGTCTCAAACCCAGCAGCTTGAAAAATCATTCTGGGCCCATGCACATGCATGCCCACAATCCCAGGAGGAGAATAGAGGAGAGGGGATTGTGGTGTGGCCGTCCTTCCCCGGTGGGTGATTTCTCAATTTCTGTCTCTTCTGAGCGTGCATGTGTTCTACGGCAAAAACCTAAAACAACAACAAACTAGACACGGGCGTGGCTCCTTCATAATGGAAGCAGGGCCTGGTTGGAGGCCGATTCCTGTTTCAGAGAGTATTAACGATCGATGGACCCGAGGCACTGCCGTCTAGCAGGAGGTCATCTGTGTGATGGGGGAAGAAGGCTATGGGCTCCTCCCATCCTCATCACCTTCCTCTCATTAACCTTTTGGCTTTGAGTCAGTCACTTTGTTCTGATCCTGGTCTCAGTTTTCTCATTCATAAAATTAAAGGTGTGGGTTAGTTGGTCTGAGAGCTGTTTGAACTCTTAAGACTTATTCTCTGTGTGTGCCAACATCAGGATCTTTCTACTGGGATTCAAATTCCCGGCCTCTGGCAATCAGAAGGTCCATGCTGGGGCCAGTGTTCTCGCACAGCAGGAGGGTGGCAGCAGCTGCAGAGATGAGTGCAGCATCCTCTGGTTGGCCCAGTTCCCATCGCTTTTATGTCCAGGCCTGGCCCTGCTCCACTCATGTGCCCTGCCTCAACCTCCAGGTCAGTGTGTTAGGACCCCAGCTTTATGGGGTCACACTAGGGGTGAGTTTGAAGAAGTTACAGAAAACTCACTTGATTCAGCAAAGGAAATAAAAATCAGGATAGAAGTGTTTAGAGGGACCAGCAGATGGCATAATGGTTACATCACTGGACTCCCATGTAGTCTACCGTGGTTCAAGTCCCAGACCCAGTGTGTGTGCACGTGTGCCCAGTGTCCCAAGAGGAAAATACAGAAGAAAGGATTGTGGAGTGGTTATCCCTTCTTGGGGGTGATTTCTTGCTTTCTTTCTGGTGAGCTCATGTGCCTTAACAAAAATAATTTAAAAATTAAAAAAAAAAGAAGTGTTTAGAAATGGAGGTTTCCTTGGCAGGTGAGCTTTCTCTGGCATGCAGATTGACACTGAACAGGAGTGTCAAGAAATTGCTGACTCAGGATTCATGCACAGTTTTGGTGGGTGACGTCCTAAGGACCTTCCCAAGCCTGAGAGGACACGATTCTCTATCATTTAGCTATTTAAGACATGTATTTTGTAAAGGGCTGGCAAGTGGTGTGGTGGTTAAGGGCGCTGGACTCCCACATGGTCAACTGCGGTTCAAGTCCCCGACCTGGTAACTTGCTTTCTCACTTTCTCCCTCTCTCTCATTCTTGCTCTCTGTCCCTCTCTGGTCAAATTAAAATAAGTAAATAAATAAAGTTAAACCATTTTTAAAAAGGAAATAAATGTATTTTATAAGAGCCACAGTTCCTACTTCATTTTTCTCCAAAGACCGATACAGAAAAGTGGTCATGTGTGCTTGGTCTAATCTCCCACACCAAAGGAATCTCATCTTTCCCACTTAGAATGTCCGAGGGAACTCTAAGAAATTCATGGAAAATGGAATTAAAATGTGAGTTAATTTTGGTGGCAGAATTTTGAAATCAATGCAGAGGTTTTTTTCATAATACGAATTTCCCATAAACTTTTTGAAGAACCCTCATATGTCTGTGTGTATTTACTTATTTTGTACTAAACTGTCTTCACCTGCCTGTCTCCTGGCAGACAGATATCTAATAGCCATCAATCCCAGACTCTCATGAAAAGCTGTAATTCATACTAACTGTTAAATAACATTTATGGCAGCGTAAGTTAATATAGCCTCAGTATTTCAAGAAATTCTTTGACTTCTTTTTTATAATTTGGGTTAAAGAAATTCATATCTTGGAAATTTGAAATTCTACTTTCTAATCTTTAGTAAGAAGATCTCATCTCTCTTCTTAAAAATTGCCTGGATTCTCTATAAGGAGGTAATTTTGTGACTATGAAATCTGGAAGGGTCCAGAATGAACCAGGGGCTTTTGTTTGTTTGTTTAAATTTATTAAGGAGGCTTTTGCCTTGGGGCACGTTCACTCATGAGAGAGAAAGAGAGAGAGACAGAGACAGTGAGAGAGGGAAAGTGAGAAATCATCCCCCAGGGGGGATGGCCATGCTGCAGTCCCTTCTCCTCCATTCTCCTCCCAAAACCCAGAGCTTTGTATTTACAGCTCATTCTTCTAGTTTTCAGAAAGGTGTGATTGGGCCTCTGATGCAATTAACTTGTTTAGTCCCTGCTTTTTTTTTTTGGAGAGATTTTCACTATAGGGCGCGTGCGCTCGCCAGACAGACAGAGAGAGACATAGAGACAGAAAGTGAGAAATCACCCCCCAGGGGGGATGGTCACGCCGCAATCCCTTCTCCATTCTCCTCTGGGGATATTGGTCACGCGCACACATGCGCCCGGCGTGAGTTTTAAGCCACCGGGTCCGGGACACGAATCGCGGTCGACTACATGGGAGTCCAGCAACATAGCCATTACGCTAACTGCTGGTTCCCTAGTCTCTGCTTTTGAAAGGAAGGAGCTTAACTGTTACCGTTGCATTTCTGGACAGAAAAGTTGGCATATGAAGAATTGTGTATTTTGATAGCCCCAGAAAGTCTTCAGTTTATCCCTCGAAGAGACACTTCATCTAGTACGTATTCTAGAGAGGATCTTACTTATTACTGAGTCACTGAAGTGATGTTGGCATTCCGTATATTTGATGATGAAAATTGAGAGTGGCTACATTTGAGGTAAAATGAAATTCAAATCGCATTCAGATTATCTCAGCTCTTGAGGGGTTTGTTGGTAATCTAAAACCCAGAGAAATGAGGCAGCACTGCATTGTATGTCATCCATGTTATCTTCTACTAAATTGCAATTATGGTGGTTCTGTTAAATGGAAACCTATCCATCAATGCAATGTAACCTTTACTCTTGGAAGCATTCAATACTTGGCAGTTTAATTTATGGTAGATTCAATGGTGCTTACTATATTTTAGCCAAAATACTAAAAGTGCAATTAGATCTAGTTCTTGTTTTTATAATAAAAGAGAAAAATTTATTTTACTGTTTCAAATTGGTGGTTATAAATTGATTTCTGTAAGTAGACTTCATCTTCTTAATTTGCTTATTCCGTAATATATAGTGGTATTTTAAAAACCCCTTTTCACTAGAAATAAGCATAGTTTGTCAGAAAATTAGAGCTTATGCCTTGAATTCTTATGCATTCTCATATTCAGCATGTGAACATATATCTCATAGTAGACATTGTATTAAAATTTTTTGGAGTAATTTTGTACTAAATGTATGGCTGATTCATGTCTTTCCCAGTCAGAGGTATATTGGGTCCTTTGAAAAGTCAAGATGTATTTTTTCTATGTGTTTCTATGCAAAATGCATCATGACTTTCCGACGACCCAATGTAACAAATGCATATATCAGGTTAGAAGGTCTCCAGGAAATGTTTTCTTAACCCATTCAGCTGGTATCTCTCTGTTGCAAATAGCGTTTTTTGTACACAGCCCACTTACAGACTGAAAAGGTGATGATTGGAGGTTTTTCAATGGTGTTCTGAGAGGACACACACACACATGCCTTTCAGTTCTCAGCTTTATCTTTATCCTGGCCCTTCCTTTCTGCAGTAGGAATTCATCTGGTCCTTCTGTAGACATAAACTGATTAGGGCTACATCAGACATGTAATTCCAGACAACCCAAAGAATTCTGAGGGAGAGGAAGTATTTCCCCTTCATTTATCAGGGAGACGTGTGGTATGTCTTTCTCTCTGGAGAGTTCTCCACTGCAGTGGCTGCCGTCACATCTCCCCCCTAAGGTGAGCTCACCACTGAGACACTTTCTAGGCATGCTTCTTAAAACAGCAGCATCACCACCTCCCTTCCTCAACCCCTGCACACCCTACCTGCTCCCTGCTTCATCTTATTTACCATTAACATGTTTGTTGTCATTTCTTCCTACCAAAATGTAGGGTCCACAATAGTAGAGCTATTAAACATTGTTTAAGTTTGGGGCCAACAAATGACATGGCAGTTACGTCACTTCACTCCCACAGAGCCAACCGCAGTTTGAGTCTTGAACTCGATGGCTTGAAAATCATGCTGGGCGCGTTTGTGTGCATCCAAGATCCCAGGAGAAGAATGGAGGAGAAGGGATCGCAGGGTGGCCATCTCCTATGCGGGGAATGATTTCTCTCCCCCCTACTAT
The DNA here is from genome assembly GCA_026018925.1 of Tupaia tana. Classification (NCBI taxonomy): domain Eukaryota; kingdom Metazoa; phylum Chordata; class Mammalia; order Scandentia; family Tupaiidae; genus Tupaia; species Tupaia tana. The sequence goes on from JAKSZU010000021.1 coordinate 14,985,224, forward strand.
CTCTTCTCTCTCCCTGGCAAGTGCATGTACCCTAAGGCAAAAACTGTTAAAGAAACAAAAAAACATTGTTTAAGTTCTCCAAGTCTAGAACCATCCTTGGAAACACAAGTACTCTGTAAATATTGTATCTAACCTGGAGACCAGAAAGGTAGACAGCATTTTGTTAGACTCTAATTTCATGGAAAAGTGTAATTGTGTGACATTGAACCTTTTATTTTCTTTCTTAGCTTTAGAATTCTATAAATGAAGGCAGAGAGATTCTAATGTGTTTCCAACTACAAATGTTCATTCATCTTGTAGAATATGGCATGAATTGGGAGCCTGGTTTGTGTTCTTGGTCTGACAGGAAAAAGACATACTGGTAACCAGGAGGACATAGGGTATCGAAATATTTGTAGCCAAATATAGTTCTGTGGATATGTTTATTCTACAGCTGTAAATGTATGTATACTTTAATTTTAAATAAAGCACATGTGTCGTACAGAAACATTAGGAAATATGGAACATTTGAAAAAAGAGAGGAAGATTTAAAAAGCTCTATAACCCAAGTACTTACTTTCTCTAGTATTTTCATCTTTACTTTTGCCAAATTGGAGATACAGTGCAAATATGGTTTCGTAGCTTTTTTTTGGGGGGAGGGGGGCTTGCTACAGGGTGCATGCGCTCATTGAAGGTGCAGAGACATAAAGCGGGAAGTCACCCCCCAGGAGGGACGGCCACACCTCAATCTCTTGTCCTCCATTCTCCTCTCGGGATTTTGGGCATGCATCCGCTTTCGCCTAGTGTGAGTTTCAAGCTGCTGGGTCTGGGACTTAAACTGTGGTCAACTATGTGAGAGTCCAGCGATGTAACCATTATGCCATCTACTGGTCAGTTTTGTAGCTTTTTATAACTTAATGGTACATTTTGAAAATTTCTTGATGCTCCCTGATATTTCTGTATTACTTCCATTTCTATACAAACAGCTACAGTTAACACCCATATGTAGCTAAAAAATGGGGCATACCCCTGATTATCTTTTTATTATTATTATTATTTGCTAAAGGGGTGCACGAGAGAGAGAGAGAGAGAGAGAGAGAGAGAGAGAGAGAGAGAGAGAAAGAGAGAGAACGCACAGCACAATCCCTTTTCCTCCTCCATTCTCTTCTAGGGATGGATTTTGGGCATGGGTGCACACATTCCTGGTGTGTTTCTTAAGCCACTGGGTCCAGGATTCAAATGCAGTCTGCCATGTGGGACCAGCCACCTTACCACACCACCTGGCTGGCCCCCATGATAACTTTCTGAGTTCAAGTTCTTGAAATGGAATTTACTCAAAGGCCATATGTGTGCGTGGTTGTGTAGCAGGGTTTTTTCTGTTTTTGTTTTAGTAGCCTGTTTAGGGAAGGCTGTAGGTGTACGCTCACTCACTCGAGTGGTGCTCCTTAGAAGGAGAAAAAGAACATCGTCAGTTATTGTTGGTGGTGCTGCCACTGCAGGGTCCTGTCATAGTTTTTCAGCATCACTTTGACAAAAACTAAGGGGAAAAAAAAAAAGGTTAATGTCACACAGTTATATTTTTTCATGACACTAGCATCACTTTGCTCCAAGCTATACTAGTCAGGTAGCTGAGATGAGACCCAGAAAATAGGCAATCAGAAGACGTGAACCTGCAGTAAGGGAGTCAGCAGGATTGCCAGTGGGGAAGCCCCACTCCTTCTGTTACACCCACGGGTTTTTGTTTTTGTTTTTTAAGAATTTTTTGCTAGAGGGCTTGTGCTCTCACAGACGGACAAAAAGTGAGAAGTCACCCCCAGGGGCCATGGCCACGCCACAGTAACTTTCTCCTGTGTTCTACTCTTGGGACTTTGGGCACAGCATGCACACATGCCAGACGTGAGTTTTCATCTGCCAGGTCCTGGACTCGAACCACAGTCAACTACTTGAGAGTTCAACAATGTAACCATTATACCATCTGCTGGACTCATACACCTGGGGAATGTTAAAGGCAAATTCAAGCAGCCCTTAGGAAACTCAGGTTTCAGTTATGGTTCTGCCTCAGATTGGCTTTACTGTGGACAAGACACTTCCTGGCTCTGGGTCTCATTTCCTTTCATTTGAAAATGGAGAGGAGGGGGCTTTGGAGGGGAACTCGGTTTAGATCGGTGATTCTTCTCCCCAACTCTACACTGGAATCACCTGGGGAGTTTAGACATTCGACTGCCAGGTCCCACCTGCACACATTCTGCAGTAGTTGGTCTGGAATGGGGAGGGTCTCCCCAGCTGTTTCTGCTGAGCAGCCAGTGCTGACGATGACTACAGCATGCTGGCTGCAATAGAAAGTCCCCCTTGGGGAACCAGCAGTTAGCGTAATAGCTATGTCGCTGGACTCCCACGTAGTCGACCGTGGTTCGCGTCCCGGACCCGGTGGCTTAAAATTCACGCCGGGCGCATGTGCGTGTGTGCCCAAGATCCCGAGAGGAGTATGGAGGAGAAGGGATTGCGGCGTGACCATCCCCCCTGGGGGGTGATTTCTCGCTTTCTGTCTCTATGTCTCTGTCTGTCTGGCGAGCACACATGCCCTATAGCGAAACCTCTCCAAAAAAAAAAAAAAAAAGTCCCCCTTCAGTTCTTACTCGACGGCTCTATTAATCATTTAAAGCAAGTGTTTTTCTTTGAAGTTATCAAAATCCTACATAAAAAAAAAAATTTTTTTTTGGTAGGTTTTGTCCCCAAGGATGTTGATAATTTAAGCTGTGAAGATATGTACATTACTTCAGTTGTGAGTTAGGAATTCACCCATAATAACTGTATTTCAGAGCCCAGCAAGAAGGCAAATGGTGCCAGCCATGACAAGGACAGGAGAGCCCTGGCTTCTGTAGAACAGTCGGGAGGATGAGAATGAGCCAGGCGCAATGAGACATTTTAATCACACCAGGTGAAGCTGCATTTCTGTGCTACACGTTCATGATCTTGATTGCAGTCTTCTGAACTCCAGAGGTTTTGTACCAAGTAGGGAGTACCCTCCATTTTGCTCGTCATGGTTGTCATTACCTAGTTTGGGAGGGAGAATACATAGGGTAATGGTTAAAAAGAAGATTCTAGGGGACCAGAAGATGGCGTAATGGTTACATTGCTGGATTCCCACGTTGTTGACCACTGTTCAAGTCCCAGACCCGGAAGCTTGAAACTCACACCAGGCATGTGTGCTTGCCCAAAATCCCAAGGAGAATGGAGGAGAAGGAATTGCCGTATGGCTAGCCTTCCTGGGGAGTGATTTCTCACTTTCTGTCTCTCTGTCTGTCTCTATCTCTCTGCCAAGCACATGTACCCTATAGCAAAAATTTCTCTCTGTCTAAAAAAAAAAAAAGGATTCTGGTACATAGTTCTAGCTCTTGTCCCTGATATGGTCACTCCCTGGGGAGATTAAATGAGCTAGAGGTGGAGAGATTGGGTTGTCAGAAAAGTCACGATGCAATTTGACTAGTAGAAGACTACATCGTGACTTTTCCGATGACCCAATAGTAATTCGAAGTCATTCTATTGATGAGAGTGAGATTCTGTCATTATAAGATGAGAGAAGGTACCCCCAAAGAATCTTGCAGGCTGGAGGGATCTCCTGCTGGGTGGAGAGCACATGGAACCTCAGAAGGCCAGTGATTGACCCAAGGCAGGGTTCTCACCTGGAAACTCAGCCTAGAGTGCACTCCATCAGCGCTGTTGGGAACGCTTCTGCGATATTTTGGTAAACTCTGTTCAGTACATGTTACCTACAATTATTGTCAGAAGAAATGTATTCTGAATGTGATCACATCATTATCACCAACCAAGTCCACACTGTCACCATCTCTTGTCTGGGCTGTTGCTGTCACCTCCAGTTGAGGTCTAGCTTCCCTTTCTGAGCCCTGCAATTCATTCCCCTTACAGCAGACAGAAGGAATGTCTAAAAAGTACAAACCCAGGCAGGCACGCCCCTGCCCAAATCTCCCAGGGGCTTCTCATCAGGCTTGGAATCAAGCCAAAGTTCTGCCATTCGGCCCCAGATTCCTACCTGTGAGGGCCCCTGGTTCTTGTCCAACCTCTTTTCTGGACACACTTCTCCATACTCCCTCTTTCCCAGTCCCTTTTGTCTTTTTACTGGTCCTCAGATGCTCCAGCTGTGCTCATATCTTGGGTCCTTTGAAACTATCTTTTCCAAGATTTTTTTTTTTTTTGGTTTTGCTATAGGATGTGCGAGTTCACCAGAGGGAGACAGAGAGAGAGTGAAAGTGAGAAATCACCCCCACCACACACACACACCTCCAGGGGTTGGCCACACATCAACTCCTTCTCCATTCTCCTTTTGAGATTTTGGGGGCGCGCACACACACATACACACACACACATGCCCAGTGTGATTTTCAGCCACCAGGTCTGGGATTCAAACCATGCAGCCAGCCATATGGGATCTAGTGCCTTAACCTTCATGTCACCTGCTGGCCCTTCCCAGATTTTTAAATTATTATTTACTGACACAGCAAACAGTCATCTAAACATCTCTCTATGCACCTAAATATTTGGGAATGACTCACAAACAAGAACATCTAGTCATTTTATCTGTTTCCCAGTATTTTTAAAATTCACCTTGCTGTTATGCTACCGATACTCAGAAATATCTTTCTGGCAGAGTACAATTTGGTAGCATTTTAGATCATAGGCTTTCTCGTGCAAATAAGCAGGGAGAATAACCAATCCGCACCTTTTTTCTCCCCAGATATTTGCATGCCACCCCATTACATCATTTGCAAACTGTTTATTTGTCCCCTTCGTCAGAGAGTTTTCTCTGGCCACTATGAACCATTTTCATCTGCTTCTCATCCTCCCTTACCTCTTATTTTTCTTATCACTATCGGAAACTATTTGATTATTTCATTCATTCATTTTCTCCATAGCGGTTTCCTCAATGAGAATACAGTTTCTAGGAGGGTGGAGTCTTTGCCTTATTAACAACTGTGTTCTAGAGACTGACAACGAAAAGACATTCAGTGAATGGCAATTGAAAATATGAATGAATGATAGAAAATGTACCACCAATAATTCTTAGCTGCACTGCTCATGTAAGAGATGATGTAATGATTTTATACTATGTACACTTCATTTGCCATATATCGAAGGCAGGTTTTAATTTGGTTAAAAAGCTCGATTTCAGCAAGGTGGCATGATGGTTGAGGCACAGGATTCTCACATGGCTGATCATGGTTCAAGTCCTGGACCTGGCAGCTTCAGATTCATGCTGGTCACATGTGTGTACATATCCAAAATTCTAGGAAGATAATAAAGGGAGGAGATTGTGGTGTTGCCATCCCCCTTAGGGGTGATTTCTCACTTTCTCTCTGTCCTTTCCATCTCTCCAGCTAGCATATGCACCCTATGGCAGAACACAAAACCCCTTGATTCCATACACTGCACACAGCAGAGCTGTTCTTGCTGTGACTACACCAGGATTCATCTACTCTCTGACCTGAATCTAATTCCTGATAATGTGCCTCCGATAGGCCCTTGCCAGCTGTTGAGAACAGACAACTAGGGAAAGGTGTTGTCCATGCCCTTTTTGGCTTCTCCTTATGGATGATGGGAGGCCAGGAGCAGGAAGCCAGGCATTCTTTCCTGAGGCCTTCTGCCATGTCAGTGTTTCTGAAGAACCTGGATGCCTGCTTATTACAGACTAGTGAGTGTTTCTCTATTTCAAGAAGCTTTACAGGTCTGCAAGGGGTCTTTTTATAGGTGCTAGAATAGAATTGTCTTGTGGAACAGCTGTTACCAAACTCTGAGGAAAGTAGCTAGGCGAATTGCTGCCTGGATAAGCTTACTGGGACCGGGGTATCTGTTAGAACTGCAGCCTCGAGGAGCTGTGAGCGGTAGTGAAAGCAGATCGTGTGGACTGATCGTAAACCCTCCCTGTGTGGATATAGGTATGAATCTGTCTCTCTGTGTACACATTGCTTCATTCCCAAAGAACTGAAGTCCGTGGGGCTTGAAGAATGATGCCAGGACTCCTCCAAATGAAGTAAAGAGCAGATGACAAAAGACCAGTGAAGTACGTCAGGTATGTCCTTTTCAGCAGAGTAAGAACTATGCGAGATTTCACGTTTTCTCAAGTCAGAATAAGAAAATTGGTGGGCCAGCAGATCGTGTAGTGGTTATGTCGCTGGACTTACACATGTCCAACCATGGTTCAAATCCTAGACCTGGTGACTTGATAAATGCCAGGCTCATGTGTGTATGTGCCCAAGATATCAGGAGGAGCTTGGAGAAGGGATTGTGGGTAGCCATCCCTGGAGGGTTATTTCCACTTTCCCTCTCACACTATCTCTGTCTCTCCCCCATGGTGCCCCATGAGCATATGCACCCTAAAGCAAAAACTCTTAAAAAGAAAGAAAGAAAGAAAGAGAGAGAAAGAAAGAAAATTGGCATCAGGCAGAGCAGTTTTTGGTTATAGTCACTAAAGTTTGCTCCAGTATAAATTTAATCTCCTTTGTATTTATATGGTACTTACTTTTTAGCTCTAAAGTCTTGGGTGCTATCTTGGTCTTTTTAATAGTTCACTGGTTCGTTTATTCAGATAATACCATCATTACCTTGATGTTCTTCCTGTCTTTTATAAATACATTTATTATGTGATGTTAATTTCATTTTATTAGGTTTCACTCTGTACATTAGGGTTAATTGTGTCTCCTGCAAGACTGGGTTTCCTGTGGGAAGCTTTTTTTTTTTTTCTTTTTTTTTGAGAAGTTTTCGCTATAGGGCGTGTGCACTCGCCAGACAGACAGAGAGGAAGACGTAGAGACAGAAAGCGAGAAATCACCCCCCAGGGGGGATGGTCACGCCGCAATCCCTTCTCCTCCATTCTCCTCTCGGGATCTTGGGCACGCACGCACACACGCCCGGCGTGAGTTTTAAGCCACCGGGTCCGGGACACGAACCGCGGTCGACTACATGGGAGTCCAGCGACATAGCCATTATACTAACTGCTGGTTCCCGTGGGAAGCTTTTTTAATGCACCCAGCCACATACAAGGGTGACTAGCACAGGGTTCTTGAATGATTTCCCACCTGTAGCTAATGGTTCTGATCCCCCCTCCCCCCAATCTTGATAACCATTCACCTAGTGAGAGATACCTGGCTTTTATAGCAAGTATTTAATGGACGTCATCAGCTTCTGGTGGTCTCACCTTGCACGGCTAAGCCCACACTGGTGAGGAAGGTAGACACCCCCCCCCCCATGGCTGTGCTCAGGAAAAGCATAAAGAAGCATAAAGTGATGCTTTATTACCGCTTAGAGTTTGTCGATTAAAAAGTCATCTTCATTCTCTTGACCTTTGCGACTGTCTTGAAACACCCTTGTGCTTAATTAAAACCTGATCCTTTTAAATTAAGGAGTCATTCTTTTTGGTAGAACTAAATGACTCTTGTAATTTGGCTCACTGCTGTCCCAAACTAATCAACTTCTTTTCTGTTGAGAGACTATATTAGGTCTCTTGGTTGATGACTCATAAAAAGCCTTTTGTGTTTAAGTTTATTAGTTAAGTCATATCGTGAAAAAATACATTATGTTGTAGGCAAGAGGGGGGAAAGTGAGTTTCTTCAGTGAAGCTAATTAGAATTCATGTTGAACCTTAGCATAATCATGAACCTGCTTGACATTTTTATATTTAGTTTTTGGAAAGGTGGCACGTAATTGCTCTAGCACAGTTTGTGCGCTCGAGAATGAGTGGTATTTTGGTATTGAAATGAAAATCTGTGAGCAGGTTAAGTTATTGGAACAGCGCATGCTGTCACTGTAATGTTAAAACTACTGCGGTTCACCAACTCAAGCAAATATATTCTGTGTTTCCTGTTTGCAAGTCATCACATTTTCCACTAGAACAATTTAAATAAGAAAACAGAAAACCACACAGCTCAAACTTTGGCCCTTTACTTAGTAACTGAAATGGGACATCATTTGCAAAGAAACAGTCCTCTTGAAATAGGCCATTACCTGCTTGGCCAGTTTAGTAGCCACCGTATGGCTAAATAAATGTGCTGTCATGCAGAGAGACTGACTGGGGGCCCAGCACAGGCACCTTTCTTTCTACTGCCATCTGCTGCCGGGTCTCAGTCCCCAATGTCATCCATCTTTTTCAAGGAATGGCAATTTCTGGTAAAGTGAGCATATGGCCCCTCTGCAGATGGCAGGCAGTTTGAACAGACTTTATCTCAACACCGCATGGCAGGTCATCTATAGGTGGGCAGTGTCTGCAGTTTTGCGGGGGAAACAGCTCATGAGGAATCAGGGATCATTCAAAGCGTGCGTTCAATTCTAAGGTCACAGGGAAGCATATTAGAATGTGTGTTGGACATAACGCTCTCGACCTGACAGTGACCCATAGGCGGTCAAGTCAGACCATGGCTTATTATTTATGAGCCAAGGGCCACATAGCAGTCCTGACATCAGCTCCCCAAGGACCAGAACCACTGTAGCTCTGACAAAAGAGCTTCAAGAGACCCCCCCCCCCCTGCTTGAAAATCATGCCAGGTGGGTCTTGCAGGTGCCGTGGTGGTTAAGACGCTGGACTCCCACATGGCTGACTGTGGTTCAGGTCTCAGACCTGGCAGCTTGCTTTCTCACTTTCTCTCTCTCTCTCTCTGTCTCTGGTGATGACCAGATGATAATGGGGACTGTGACTATCACCACCATGCCAGGGACAGATTAATGACCTTGAATAGCCACTGAGCTCTGCTTCTTACAGCCCTGTTTTTGTTTGTTTCTGAAAGACCACATGGCTTGGGAAAATTCTCTCGTGCTTTGGATATGCAAAGACATCCTTTTTATAAAGCATCCCTTCCAGTCCCGGGCTTTGATGAGGGGACTTCAAAAAGTTTGTGAGAAAACAATGCAACTAGCATATGAGTTTATCTGAGTGCAAACAATTTTGAAACCCACCTGTAGTTTTTCTCCTAATGTGCATTTTTCCATGAATTTTCCGACAACTCCCAACCCCCTTATATTAAATCTGTCACCCTGTCCATTAGGTAGTCAGCAAATCTGTGTTGGACAGAACAAGTGTCAGAAGGAAGGGACTTGCAGTTCACTGCGCACACACAGGCTCTACTTGCTGCACCAGGGACCTCGCTGCATCTCTTACAGACTCTGGGGCTTGGAAATGTGCCCAAAGTCACAGATGGCTAACAGCAAAGCTAGGATTTCAATCCAGAGCTGTATACATTCCAACTGCTGTGAGGCACATAGGACTTTTTTTCTTAATTACTACTAATTTTTTAGAGAGAGGTTTTTGCTAAAGGGCATGCGCGCTCACTGGAAAGACAGAGGCAGAAAGTAAGACACCCCCCCGCCCAGGGGGGATGGCTGCACTGCAATCCCTTCTCCATTTTATGTTGGGATCTAGGGCATGCACGTACACGTTCCCAGAATGAGTTTCAACTCACCAGGTCCAGGACTTGAACCATGGGTTGACTATGGGGTCAACCATCTGCTGGTCCCTATACTACTCATTTTTATGTTTCAATGTATTTGAAAAAAGAAAATTCCTTAAAGCTAATAAAAAATTTCAAAGGGAGAAGGGATTGCAGCATGGTTGTCCCCCTAGGGGGACGATTTCTCTCTCTCTCTCTCATGAACATTTCTGATGGCAAAAACCTAAAAAAAAAAAAAAAAAAAAAAAAAAGATAGATATAAATTACTATAGTTTATAATTATTCCACAAGTCAAACCTTGGCTTCTGCAGATATGGTAATGTCTTTGATATACTGTGGTCCTCTCCATATATTTTGGCTTAAAGAATAGTTACAGTTTTCATAGAGTAGTTTATTCCCATTAGTCAAAAGTAAAGACATTCACAGAGAGTTGAGTCAGGCTCCTGACTGGTGATGCTATTAAGGAGTCTTTGCAAATTTATACCACAAAATGTTATTTTTAGTTTTTATAAAAGAAGTAATTTGCTTTTCATTTCTCCTACTGGATTTTCCCTATTTTTATAGATTATCATTAATATTTGAAGACCAACCCCAAATTCTATTTACCTACTTCAAGGTCAACATAGAAGAATGATATTCTTACTGACATTGTGGGGATTAAAAATATGTGCATATGCATGTATATGAAGTATACTGTGAGTTTAGAGTTGTCATTGGTTTTGGATAATGCCTGATTCATGTAATCCCCGAACAGTTTTACTAGCTCATTAAATTGCTACAGCCTTGATTTTAAGTAAAATTTTCTTTAATTGCATTTGTGGTTCCTCATGCTCAGTAATTGTTTTGTCTATTTTTAGCGTTCCTTCTTGTTGCTTATTTTAACATAAGTCCTAGTACTTTCACTTGTAAGATTCTTATTAGAAAGCATTAGTATTCCTTAAGCGTTTTCTGCTCTCCATAATGTAGCTCATCTTTTTACTTTATGCACGAATCTCCCCAATTACGAGGAGGCCAAGGAAGTCCTCACAATGAGGCTTTATGCTCCATCTAGTGGTCAATGGATTTGCGATTGTTTTTCTCTCTGTATCATCAAAGTTATCCAGATATTGGGGCCAGCAGATGGGACAGTGGTTAAGGTGCTGGACCCCCATGTGGATAACCGTGGTTCGAGTCCCAGATCCAGTGACTTGAAAATCACACTAGGCACATGTGCATGCATGCCCAAAATCCCAAGGGGAGAATGGAGGAGAAGGAATTGTGGTGTGGCCATCTCTTTTGGGGGATGGATGATTTCTCACTTTCTATCTCTGTCTCTCCTGTGAGTGCATGTGCCCTATAGCAAAAAGTTCTTGGGGAAAAAAAAATTACTCAGATATTACAGCCATGTGTCACTAGGCCCCTGGGATACAGTTTGAGAAATTCATCATCAAGTGATTTTGTTATTGTGTGAGCACCACAGAGTGCACTTGCACAGACCTAGATGGTATGGCCTATTATACCCCTGGGCTATAAGGGAGAGCCTATTGCTCCTGGCTACATACTGTACTTACTGTACGAATACTTAATACAGTGGTAAATACTTGTACATCAAAACATGCCTAAGTGTAGAAAAGATACGGTAAAAATATGGTGTAAAACAAGTGGTGCGGAGGTTAGGGTGCTAGAACCCACATGGCCAGCTGCTCTGTTTGAACACTGGACGTGGTGGCTTGAAAATCATGCCAGGCATGTGTGCATATGTGTCCAAACTCCTGAGGAGACTGGTGGAGAAGGGATTGTGGCATGACCATTCCTCCTGAGGGGTTATTTCTCACTTTCCCTCTCTGTCTCTCTCTAGTGAGCACATGTATCTTATAGCAAAAAAAAAAAAAAAAAAAAAAAAAAAAAAAAAAAAAAAAAAAAAGGCACACCTGTATAGGGCACTTACCATGAGTGGAATTTGCAGGACTGGAATCTGCTCTGTGTGTGTCAGTGAGTGAGCGGGAAGTGAGTATGAAGGCCTAGAACGCTACGGTACCCTGCTGCACACTTTATGAATATTGTGCACTTGGGCTACATTAAATTTATTATTTTTTTCTTCAATAAGCTTACTATAACTTTTCCTTTATAGTTTTTGAAAGTTTTTCAAACTTTTTGATTCTTATAGTAACAGGTTAATTACAAGTACATCACACATCTATGCAAAAATATTTCCTTTATATCTTTATCTTTTTTTTTTTCTTTTTAAACTTTTCATTAAAAACTAAGTCACAAGCACACATGTTAGCCTAAACTTACACCGGGTCAGGACCACAATATCACCATCTTCCACCTGCACATCTTAGCCCGCTGGAAGGGCCATGGCGAGCAAAATGAAGTCAGGCACAGAGAAAGAGGACGCAACCAAGAAATGTGGTTACTCGGATATATGAGACTGCTGCCAGAGTGTTGTCATACTGTTTCACAGTACTTCGTTCTGTTGTTTTTAGCGGTTTTTGCCTTAGGGCATGTGCACTTGCCAAGGAGGGAGAGACAGACAGACAGACAGTAGAGGGAAAGTGAGAAATCAACTCCCGGGAGGATGGTCACACCATAATCCCTTTTCCTCTCGGGACCTTGGGCATGCACATACACATGCACACGTACCTGGCTTGAGTTTCAAGCCACCAGATCTGAGATTTGAATTGCAGTCGGCAATGTGGGAGTCCAACAATGTAACCACCATGCCATCTGCTGGCCCCTGCCCCCCACAGTACTTTGTTTTTATAATCAGAAGGCAAACACTCTAAAGTAATGACACAGTGTACTATGGTATGTACAGAAACCAGTAACATAATAGGTCATTATTACCAAATGTTATGTCCTGGATATAATTGCATGTGCTGTACTTTCCCATGACTGGCCGGTTTTATACCAGCCTCACCTCAAACACATGAGTAACACATGAGTAATATGTTGTACTAGGACATCACAATGATTCTAGCATCATTAGACAATGAGAATTTTCCAGCTTCATTATCTTTTTTTTTTTTTTCTTTTTTAAGAGAGATTTTTGCTATAGAGTGAATGCACTTGCCGGAGTGACAGAGAGATAGAAAATGAGAAACAACCCCGTAGGAGGCATGGCCACACTGAAATCCCTTCTCCATTCTCCTCTTGGGATTTTGGGCATGCACTCATTATAGTCTTTTTTTTTTTTTTAACAGTTTATTTTCAGATTAACTTTACATTTTACATAAAGACGTCACCATGATGTATGCATGGTTTGTTTTTTTTTCAACGGAGAACTTTACATTTTTTTGTCTGTCTTTGCACCTCACACCCACTCTCTACCATCCACTCCCCTTTGGTAGCTACACTTACCCTCTCTACTATTGTATCTTCAGATCTTTCCATTTCTGCTGCAGAGTGCAGATATTTAGTACAAACTGAGTAGGGATATACAGCGTGTATCTTTCAAGGTCTGGCTCACTTTGCTCAACATTAAGTCTTCTATATTTATCCATTTTAAATCAAACAAAGGGTCTCATCATTTCTGATAGCTGAGTAATTTTTTTAAAAAAAAATTATTACTTTATTTATTTATTTACTTATTTTAATTTGACCAGAGAGGAACAGGGTGAGAGCAGGAGTGAGAGAAAGTGAGAAAGCGAGCCTCCAGGTCCAGGACTCGAACTGTGGTCAGCCACATGGGAGTCCAGTGCCCTTAACCACTACGCTACCTGCTAGCCCCAGCTGAGTAATATTTTACAGAAGATATGTGCCACAGGTTTTCAAGCTTCATTATGTACCTCCATTGTGTATGAGGTCTGCCCTTGTCCTCAACACCATTATGTGGCACATGACTCTACTTAAAATTAGTTTTCATTTAACCACAAAATAAAATCAGGCTTTAACCAAAGGGAAAGGTTTTTAGGGATCAACAAGTCTGACCACTTCATTTTATGGATTAAAACTGAGAATCATTTTATTTTACCAATGAAAACCACAAAGACTAAAGGTATATTACCTTACTCAAGACTACACAGCAGGTGTAAAGATTTGGGAGGAAAACTCCCTTGAATGTTATCTGTGAAGATTTAGAGACTACTTCCTTTGGATCAATGGGTCTTCACTATAGCACTACTGACGTCTTGGGTCGATAATTCTTTGTTGTCCCGTTTGTTGTAGATTTCATGAGAACATGTAAGTTCTGATGTGTCCTTACTGGAGGACATGGCCCTTCGCGAAGTTTACTACATAATTCCCTTTTAGATGGATTTTTGAACTCACTAATGTGAGATTCCAAAATAACTGATTAGCTCTTTAGCCTCTTATCTGCTTCCTGATTGAGTTCAAGGAATCTTGCTCTGACGATGAGCAGCTTAGGAGTCCTCAAATACCTCGAGAGGAGATTGCACACTGAATGTCCTTACTATGTTGTTGTTCCTTTTACCCTGGCCCTTGGTCTCTCATGTCTGGGAGCTTTGGTAGCCCTGAATTCCATTTTGTTTTCTTTCTTGCTCAATGAAACTTCAGTGAGTCCCAGGTTTCTGCTTTCTGTTTGGTCACTGTGTTTTGTGACCCGAATTGGCAAATTACTGAAGCAAAACGAAACAAAAAAAAACAGAGAAACAGAACATGGAGGGCTCAACTCAGTGTATTTGGTTTTTTAGGATCTTGGTCCCTCATGTCCTTGTCCTCTCTGTAGCTCTTATGATCTTAAAGAACTATTTGTTAGGTTTTTCTTCTGTATTTGTGAGAGGACACCTGCACACTTACCTGGAAGAGACAGAGAAAGTTAGGAAGCACCTCCCGGCAGGGTGTGGTCAGGCTACGATCCTTTCTCCTTCAGCCGTCCGTCTCGTCAGGTACGTGGCACACACGTGCCCCCGGCGTGTCTGTCGTGCCGTAGTGACTGGGTTTCAAACCACAGCAGGCCACGCAGGACCTGGCTCCCTTGACCACCAGGCCACAGGCAGGACCTGATGGATTCTTGTTAAAGTTGCCTTTTGTTGTTTCTGTTCATGGGGGATTATTCTGATATATAATGCCCATTATAGGTGGAAGGAGAAATTAGTCTATTTATTTTACTTATGCAGTTTTCTGTTCCAGGATTGTCCTAGGATCTGACATGTATTGTTTTTACTTCAAGAACCATCTTTTTTTTTTTTTTTTTTTTTTTTTTGAGAGGTTTTCTCTATAGGGTGCGTGTGCTCGCCAGACAGAGAGAGACAGAGAGACAGAAAACGAGAAATCACCCCCCAGGGGGGATGGCCACGCCGCAATCCCTTCTCTATTCTCCTCTCGGGATCTTGGGCACGCACACACACGAGCCCGGCGTGAGTTTTAAGCCACTGGGTCTGGGACGTGAACCGCGGTTGACTACATGAGAGTCCAGCGACATAGCCATTACGCTAACTGCTGGTCCCTAATATTTCTTTTTCTTTTTGAAATAATTTATTTATTTATTAATTTAATTTGACCAGAGAGAGAAAGAGAAAGTGAGAAAGCAAGCTGCCAGGTCCAGGACTCAAACCATCATTAGCCATGTGGGAGTATCCAGAGCCTTAACCACCACGCCACCTACTGCCCCCTTTAATATTTCTTAGATGGGAGGCTGGGAAGTGATGCAGTGGTAAACACAGTGCTCTGTGAGGCTGACCTACATGGGAAGATTCTGGGTTCATGTACAGAGACCTCCCTAAGTATACCAGGAACCTGTGCCTACGATCCCAGGCTGGCCAAGGCTGAGGGTAGGTTGTGGCACCAAGACACCATTATGGGGTCCCTGTCTGTCTTTTCTGTCCCTGTTTCTCATTTATGGCAAAACTAGCAAATGAACTTAAAAAAAACTTAGAATTGATGAAATACAGTATGTTATAAGTTTGTTGTAGGGGAGTTTATAATTTATGTAAAGCACTTAGACTAGGACCTGGTACACAGGAAGTGCTAAATAAATTATTAGATACATAACTATAAAACATTGATAATGTTCCAGTACATAATCTAAGAAGCTCTGTGTAGCTGATGATGGAGAGGGATGGAATTTGTTGGAACAGTGGATATAATAGTATGAAACAACAAAAATACTTTTACGAAAACAATGAAAATCATGCTGCTATCAACTCAGGGAGGTAAGAATTCGCCAGTTGGGAGAACCATGAAGAACACTGGTCTGCTCCAATAGCTGTCATCTAATGGCTGCTCGAGGTCTGAGGCATTCAAGGGCGAGGAGAAGGGAGCTATATTTAGGAGAGTGCTTTCACACCATTCCTCCCTGAATGATATGCTAAAGAGGGAAGGCAACAGCTTCAGGAGAGGCTTGCTTCCCAGATGATCCATGGGGAGAGGGAACTGGAACAAATTAATACAATACCAACCGTGCTCGTAATAGGAAATGCAGTGAACCTGCTGAGATTTATCTAAAGACAACAAGATTTGGGAAAAAAAAAATTGGCAAATTCTTTACCTTTGCATCAGCCTGGTATAATGGCATTTTAACAATTCAACAGAAAAAAAAATCTGTATCCCTTTTGAAGCGTTGCTTTAGTAGATAGTTAACATGGTTTGATCATTTCCACTTTTTCCTGGAAGTTATTCATATGGGAAGGAGGGTATCTTTATGGATAGAATCCCCTTCTCGTGGAGTTCTTGCAGTGTAGGAGTATTGTCAGGAGAGAATTCAGCAGACCCCTTGACTGTTTGCATGTATGTATCATCATTGTCGTCTAAGCACCGTTACTTATGAATGAAAGGGCAGCTAACATTTGCTGAGAACTGACGGTGGGTCAGGCATTGTGCTACCCCTTCATGTCGTTATTTTGATAAACTATATGGTTTAATGGTTCATGCCAGATTAGATCCAGACTTGCCAGACACCAACCATAGCGCTGCTGCATGACAGCTTTGTGACCTGGGACTTGGTGCCCAAATACCCCAGTTTAGTTTCCTTGTATGTCAAATACAAACACCAACAATAATAATAAAACCATTTCATAGAGTTCAAATAAGAAATAAATTAGTTACTATATATGAAGTTTACATATTATATAATTATGTGTGTATACATATATAGTTACATACTTATGTATAATATATTGAGTCATTGGAAAAGTCATGATGCATTTTTGCATTAAAAAAGTCATGACTTTTCCAATGACCCAATATAATGTCTTACACATATAAAACTATATTATATGTAAGTATAATTATACATATAATAAATATATGTACTATATACTCATATAACTATATGTATTTATATTTTAAATATATAACATATGTTTATATAAATATATATATAGTATATATATAATAGCCTTATATAATACATGTATATTAAATAGACAATACATTATGTATGCATAATGTTATAATTATACATGTAAGTATATAGTATATATTACTACATACTTTATATATATGATATATATAAAAATAGTAAGTACAATTAAAACATTTGCCCAGACCAGTGTCCTAAAATGTTTCTACTACGTTTTTTTCTAGTAATTTCATGGTTTTAGGTCTGACATTTAAGTCTTGAATCCACTTGGATGAAAGACATAGTAAGACATACCACAGGAATGAATTCCTGTCATCTGCATCAACATGGACGATCCCAGAGGAAATCACCTACCTGAAATAAGCCAGGCACTAAAACACAAATACAGTCTGTTCTTACTCATTAGCGGAAGCTAAAAGGCTTAGCGTTCACATAGCAGTGAAGTCAGGTATTTTCCACAGGTGATAGAAAACCATTAATGGTTTTTAAGCAAGCACGATCCAACCATATGTAACAAAATGACTGTAAACTGTGTGAAGCATGTATAGGAGACACTATCAGCTATGGGAAGAATGTAGAGGAGACACTATCAGCTGTGGGAAGAATCTCCAGGAGACACTGTAAGCTGTGGGAAGAATGTATAGAAAAGAACATATAGGTTTGGGGGAATAGTAGTTAAGGGGCTGATAACAAGAGCCTAGAGATCTCAGAAATAACTACTAGAAATTAGTGTTTGAATACGTGTGGACTGAAAAGTAATCGACATTTTGGGGTGGGTGATGACATTATAGAAAAAGGAACCCAAGAAAAGGAAGGGAAGCATGGATTCAGTGTGGGGCATATTGCACTGAGTTTGCTGGGTCTGTAAACACAGGCATTGCCTCATTAATGAGGTCCTGAGAGTTGAAACTATAAGGATGGATGGACAGCAGGGAGGGAGGTATACGCTGAGGATAGAGAACTGGGGGGAGAGAGACAGCATTTTGGGGATTGGTCAGGGGAAAGCTGAAGCAAGTAAAACAATGGAAACCAAAAAATAAGAGAATCTCAGCAAAGAAGTGTGTCTTGCCAGGGCTGCTGTGAGGCTGAGAGGTCAGCTATGGGAGTGACATGTAAGGACAGATGTGGGACAGATGATGGGCAAAGTCCCACCCAGTTTCTGTGCTGGCCCTTCTTTTGGAAGTTCTTCAGAAGTTTTTCCCAAGAGCAAATGATGCTACAAGGTAAACTGGCCAACTTGAAGAAATCCTTTTATTCAGCAAAGCATCACCAGAGGCTGACTCCTGCTTTTCTGTGGGTATAAATTTGGTACTGTCATTGCTAATTCTAAGCATTTAAATCTTTAGGAAACACTTATGTGTGATTAGATAAACAGAATATATAAAATTCAGAAGATTCTCTGAATTTAAGTTATCCTCCTAAACAGTAGACATACAGGATCAAGGTTATAAAAATGAGGGCAAGACATAGTGGTAATATTCATATTTTTATGTCAAATTGGGATGGAGATAAAAATGTGATGACTGCAATTGGGTTATAAGAGATAGAGGAGTGTGTTTGCACATACGTGTGTACGCATGCACACATGAACATACATGAAAGACAGACACATGAGCTCGACGATGCGTTAAGTGCCAAAGTTTCAATTTAGGTTTTCTAGAATGATTTCAACTTAAGAATCCTTTCCAAGCTTGTAATAGCATAAATGTAAAAAGATTCAAGTTTGGGGCCAGCAGGTGGGATGGTGGTTAAGACACTGGACTCCCCCACGGCTGACCGTGGTTCAAGTTCTGGACCTGGCAGCTTGAAAATCACACTGGGTGCCTGTGTGTGCCCAAAATTTCAGGAGAAGGGATTGTAATGTGGCCATCTCCCCCTTCTCCTGCCCGGGGGGGATTATCTCTCACTTTCCCCTCTCTGTCTCTTTCTGTCTCTCTCCAGCAAGTGTACGTGCCCTATAGAAAAAGCCTAAAAAAGAAAGAGAAATTCAAATTTTAGAACCTTTTGTGAATGATCATTATTGATGCCATTGCAAATCCTGGCATTTCAGCTATCCCGATTCTTTTGGCAAAAGGAAATTGACATTGTGAGCTTTTAGGACTGCAACCATTTTAGTTTGGGGACATTGACCCGAATCAACAATTTGTCAGAGGCTTCACAGAGACGGAGGCATGTTTTGTACCACTTTGATATAGACAGATTTACATATAGACTCCAGTCATCGGAACCTTGCGCTTCTTCACTTGACTCCTTTCGTCCTCAGAGAATGGGAGAATTGCTCCGTGTCTGTGCTGCAGGTTGCTACTCAGCGCTGACTGCCGCTAGCTTTCTTGGAAATGATTCAAAACAGATAAAAGGAGAAGTTTTCTGCATCGGGGAGTTCACGTGGTGGCAGTGTAAGCAGTTAGAAAGATGCCGTTGTGGTTATGCTTGGTCTCTGTGATAAGGATGAGCAGAAGCCTCCATGGCACTTTGTTGCTGGCCTCTGACCTGCATCTTCCTTCTCTTCTCTGTGCTTTGAGCAGCAACCACAGAACATTCTCCACTGGGTTCAGGGGTGAGCCAATTTGGTGATTTAAACAAACCAAGAAAACTTGACCTTTTGCTCCTTTCCCTGAACCCCCAAACTTCATCACCTCTTGTTTAGCTTCACAATCCCTGATTGAACCACACCATCTCCATTAGATGTTTCTCTTGTCGCACTCTAACCTTGTTAAATGAATAGGGGTTGACTCAGAAATGGAAGGAAAACTGCTTTTCCCTCCTTGCAGTCTGGCTGCCTTGGCCTTTAATAAAAATTAAATGGCATTCCAGATCTTTGTGTTTTGAATGTTATGTAGATGGAATCTTCTTAATACCTGAAGAAACAGAAGGAGGAATTGAAAACTTCTACACTAGTATTCCTGAGATTCTTTATAAATAGATCAATTTAGTTACATGGCCACCTGTCTCATTAACCTTTTTTATTAGCTTTTTCTCTAACTGCTGTTCAAAACTAAGTATGGAGGGCTAGATAACACTTTTTTTTTTTTTTTTTTTTTAAGAGAGATTTTTTGCTATAGGGCATTGCTCTCACCAGAGAGATAGAAAATGAGAAATCACACTCCAGGGGGATGACTGCACTGCAATCCCTTCTCCTCCATTCTCCTCTTGGGATTTTGAGCACACATGCACACGTGCCCAGTGTGAGTTTTTAAGCTGCCAGGTCTGACTCTTGAACCACTGTCAACTATGTGAGAATGTAGTGAGGAAACCATTATACCATATGCTGGTTTCTATAGAATACTTTTTAAGAGTAAAATAGAGAAAAATGTTACAGTTAATACAGGTAGCTATTGGGTTGTGATTTTTTGTTTTGTTACATCCCCATGCGCACGTGTGTACAGGGTCACAGTGGATTCAGAGTCAGCAGTCTTAGATGGTGCTATCCCAGTGATTCAGGATGGTGTTTCTTCTAGTCTGTAAAAATACCCGCAGTGTCCAGCATCGTGACCACGTGTAACCTGCCCAGTTATCCAGCAGGGTATTGGAGTAGGCCAATACCACAGTGTTTTCTCGGAGAAGCTATTTTTAGGTTTTATTTTTTACTACTTTTTTATCTCATGAAAGCTAGCCTTAAAGGGAGGAACCTCTGGGCTAAGGAGTTGAGCCTTCACACCACAGAGGCTCATCTCTTCTGACTTAGAGACAAGAAGGTCTATAACCCCTTCCCTCAATCATGCAGACAAGAGACTTTTATCGTTTTTAATGGAGGCAGAGGTCTGTGGATTCACCTTGGAGGAAGGTCTCCACCAATTTTCTCTCCCATGTGACCTCGCACTTTAGAACAATATGAGTAAGACCTATGGAGCCCCACAGTCAAGAGAAAGTCTGTACTCCAAACCATACTGGATGGCAACATGATAGTAATTGGTATCTTGATTTTTGAAAGCATCAGAGGGACTAGCAGATGGTGTAATGGTTATGTCATTGGACACCCACATAGATGACATTGGTTCAATTCCCAGACCCAGCAGCTTGAAACTCACACTGGGCATGTGTGCATGCGTACCCAAGATCATGAGAAGAGAATGGAGGAGAAGGGATTGTGGCATGGCCATCCCCCCAGGGGGTGATTTCTCACTTTGTGTCTCTGTCTCTCTCTGGTGAGCACATGTGCCCCATAGCAAAAAAAAAAAAAAGCACCTGGGCTTGTGGCTCCTTCCTGGGCTACTTTGTTCTTTCGCTCAGGCCTGTGATGCCCGCAGGATGGGCAAGTGTCACAGTCTTCGTACTGCCAGGAAGCTCTGTAGTCACCAATGGGACCAAAAATGGATGATAAACAGTATAAGAAAGCCCATTTGGGTACAGCCCTGAAAGCCAACCCTTGTGGAGGTTCTTCCCACGCCAAGGGAATTGTGCTGGAGAAAATAGGGGTTGAAGCCAAACAACCAAATTCTGCCATCAGAAGGTGTGTCAGGGTCCAGCTAATCAAGAATGGCAAGAAGATCACAGCTTTTGTACCCAACAATTGTTGCTTGAACTTTATTGAGGAAAACGAAGTTTTGGTTGTTGGATTTGATTGAAAAGGTCATACTGTTGGCGACATTCCTGGAGTCAGATTTAAGGTTGTCAAAGTAACCAATGTCTCTCTCTTGGCTCTATACAAAGGCAAGAAGAAAAGACCAAAATCATTCATTTTTATGGTGAAAACACAGTAGTAATAAATTTTCATATGATAAAAAAAGAAAAAGAAAACATCTGAGAAATGGAAGTGAATGAATATATGACAGAGTCGAGAGTTAAGAAGGAAAAGCCTGTTGACCCAGGGCCTCCAGCCACTCCAGGGTCCATGCTGGTAACACCTAATGAAGAATCACATGGTCACGCTGGAACTGCACTCCAATTCTCTACAGTTGTTCTTATTTTTACTTTTATTTGTGCCGTTATTTATTTCACTTGCGATTACTATTGAGTAAACCATGTGTCCTTCATTCCATGGGGTGAGTTACAATTTCCACCATGGCTGTGTCCTTCCTGGAGTAAAAAGGCCTGTCCTCATGAACTCTGAGCAGGTGGCTCTGTTATTGGTGTCACTGCGCTGATGTAGGACGGTGGACCAGAATAGCATGTTTTCTGGATAGGCTGATTCTTGTTGGTGACACTACCACTTAGGAATGTCCCAACTGCAGAGTAAGTGTGACCTGATCCTCCTCTTCTTATTTCTCTTCTTTTCTTTTTCTCAAGTTTATTTCTCTGATGAGTGACAGAGAGACCTCCACTAGGGTCTTCACGCTGCACCCCACCAGCAGCTTCCACCAGCCTGGATCACTGTCATACACATGTGCCCAGGTGTTCAGGGGGGCCTGGGACAGGAACTCTGCACCTTCCCATGTGAGTTCAGGTGCATTTCTGCTGAGCCACCATCTGGCCCTATCTTCATCTCTTTTAGCATGAGAACAGCAAACCTGCTACTGCTCCCTAGTGCTGCCTGGGGCGGTAGCAGGCAGCTAGTGGCTGAGTATTCATGCTGAAAGGCTGCACTGCTCATGGCCCTTAGGAAAGGAGAGGATCAGGGAACACCATCTAATGCATGACTGTTTGCCTTTCTTCTGTCTGACACTCTTAAGTCTTTGGCCTCTCTAGTTTTTTAGAAGGGTGAACTAGGCAGTGACATCTTATTATTTTTTTCTTCCTCTTAACAGCACTGAACAGTGTTGGTGGAAAAATGGTTTGAAAAAAGACTACAATGTGGTTTATAATATACACTATAAATATATAAATATTATATAAATATAATGTATAAAATATATAAATATAAGCATGTTTATATTATATAAATTTATATATTATATCAATGTTCATATATAATATATAAATATAAATGTGAATATATAGATTATATGTTATACATTCATATGCCTTCTGTGGCTAGAATGAAAACTTAAAATAAATATATAGTAATTAATGTACGTATATATCTGCATCTTTGTGTAGTACCCTCTACCATGTGCTTCCCAGGTTAGCTGTGTTGAGGCTGAGCAAATGTCACAAAGAGAAATCCCACAGTAAAAATAGGTTCCGGCATTGACTTTGCCTTGTATTGGATCAGCCTACAAACCAAGGTCCAAACATCCCTGATATCAGCCATTACTTATTTAACAGTAAATATACAGTATTTGTGATCAGAGATATTTGGTTTGATTGTTACTTTGGCTCTGGTAGAAGAAAGATTATTATCCCTGTCCATTAGTGGAGAGGATTTTAGAATCCATTCCAGAATTTCATCTCAAACTGGATAAAATTCTCTCATCCTGTTCTTCTAAGAGAGAATTATATATTTAATTTTTTTCTGGAAATTACTGTTTTTTTTTTTTTTTTTTTTTTTTTAGGAAAGATTTTGAAAGATAAAGATGTTGATAAATATATAAAGACTAGAACATAATTGGCACACTATAGAGTTATCAAACAGAGTTTGGGTAAAGAAGTAAAATCCAGGGACCAGCAGTTAGCGTAATGGCTATGTCGCTGGACTCCCACATAGTCGACCGCGGTTCGAGTCCCGGACCCGGCGGCTTAAACTCACGCCGGGCGCGTGTGCGTGCCCAAGATCCCAAGAGGAGAACGGAGGAGAAGGGATTGCGGCGTGGCCATCCCCCCTGGGAGGTGATTTCTCGCTTTCTATCTCTCTGTCTCTCTCTGTCTGTCTGGTGAGCGCACGCACCCTATAACAAAAACCTCTCCAAAAAAAGAAAAAAAAAAAAAGAAGTAAAATCCATTTACCTATTGAGGATTCCTAGTCTTTGAGGCCTAAATTTATCTTTTTTTAATCAAGAGATTTTTGCTGTAGGATATGTGCATTCACTGGTGAGACAGAGAGAGACAGGGAGACAGAAAGCAAGAAATCAGCCCCCAGGGGGATGGCCATGCCACGATCCCTTCTCCTTTATTCTCCTCTCCAGACTTCGGGCACACATGCACATGCGCCCAACATGAGTTTCAAGTTGCCGAGTCCAAGACTTGAGCTGCGGTCAGCCATGTGGGAGTCCAGTGACATAACCATTATGCCATCTGCTGATCCTGACAATATAGGCCTAAATTGTCTATATTATTATCATCTATATCTTTATCTATGTCTATATATTATATAATCTATTTTCATCTATATTCTATGTCCCATAAAGCTTAAATACTTCTTTAAGATTTTTAAGTGCTCTGGGGGCTTATTTTTTCATGGTTATTATGAAACCTTTGTTGACATCTCTCTCTCATTGTATTGATCATAACCTAATCAAGTTTTGGGTACTGATTCACTCACATTCACATATATACATACACTTTCCCCAAAATAAAGACCTACTAAAATGCACGCATGTGCGCGCGCGCACACACACACACACACAGAATCAACGTCTTGTTTTAGTATACATAATTTGCTGATCATATCATATACTCCATGACCTCGTGTTTTATTTTGGATATCCTCCTTCTTAAAAGATGTTTTCTAACATATGTGATGGGAGTGTCATATTCTTTTTGTCTTCGTGTAAATTCAGTCCTTGATACAATCCTGTGTTCAAATTGGCATCTCTAGTCTCTGATTTTTCCATAATATGTACTGTCTCAGAAGTCAAAGTGAACCCTGCCAGCCTCTCCACGTCATGGCATGTAGATTCTCAGGGAGACTCGGGAATCCCATGCCCTTCCTTTGGGTGAGAGACATGTGGTTGGAGTGATGCTTCCACTAGTCTCCAAAGTTTCTGTTGGGCCTTCTGCCATGTGGAGCCCCATCATGAGTTTCCCAGCTCCTGTCTCCTTCCTGAATCTTCTCTTCCTTCTGCAGCCACCTGCCGTGGAACAGCACTCTGCCCTCCCACTTAGCCACAGAGCAGTTTCCCCTTTCCCTGAAGCTGGGGTGCCCTGCACTGAGTTCATTCATCTGCTTGAATCAAAGGTATTGCCCTCTTTTTTTTTATTTTTTAAGAATTTTTTCCCTTTTTCCATAGGTGTGCACACTCATCTGAGAGAGTTGGAGAGCAAGAAAAATTGAAAAATCACTAACAGAGGGGATGGCCACACCACAATCCCTTTTCCAATATTCTTGGGATTGAAGGCCCTGCATGTACATGTACTGGGCGTGATTCTTCAAGCCCTTGGGTCTGGGATTTGAACTGCTCAGTCAACCATGTGGGGGCTAGTGTCTTTTTTTTTTTTTTTGAGAGATTTTTTTTGCTATAGGGCACGTGCGCTCGCCAGACAGAGAGAGAGAGACATAGAGACAGAAAGTGAGAAATCACCCCCCAGGGGGGATGGTCACGCCGCAATCCCTTCTCCTCCATTCTCCTCTCGGGATCTTGGGCACACATGCACACGTGCCCGGCGTAAGTTTTTTAAGTCACCGGGTCCGGGATGCGAACCGCGGTCGGCTATGTGGGAATCCAGCGACATAGCCATTACGCTAACTGCTGGTTTCCTGGGAGCTAGTGTCTTAACCACCATTCTACCCGCTGGCCCAGCATTGCCCTCTTTTAGAGTAATTCTGGTGCCAGCTAGTATAATGTGTTTTCTCTCTTGTATCAGTAATAATGGGAAGTGTGATCATCATACGAGAGCATATTAAATGTAGAAATAATAAATATTAGGAATATTATTCAGTATAATTATATAAACAGAGCAAAGATAATGAGATGAGGATGGGCAAAGAGCCCCCAAATTGTCACATGTTGGGAGGGGTAACTCCTCCTAGAGTTAGGTAATTACAGAATAGATTTTGAAAGAAATATTGAAAGAAGGTCATCTTGGGATTGTTAAAAACAACTGGCAGAATAACTAGACATACTTTCAGGATGAGTCTGTATTGGCTAAGGGGGGAGGGTCAGAAGTCTCGTAGAACTTTTTGATGTTTCTCACCTTGACTTTCCAGTCATCCTGTCCTTGTGCCATGGGGAATGGAAACGTGAATCAAGCTGCTCTCTACTGCTACAAGAGAAGCAGCATAGTATTGCATTTAAGAACAGCTTTAGAGAGGAGCCAGCAGGTGGTGGCATGGTCATTGAGGTGTTGGACTCCCACATGGTTCGAGTCCTAGACCTGCCAGCTTGGTCTCTCACTTTCTTTCTCTCTGAGTGCACGTGCCCTATAGCAAATTAAATACTAATCATAATAAATAAAGTTGAGTAAATCATTTAAAAAAAAAAAAAAAAAAACAGCTTTAGAGAAAAACACACCTGGATTTGTTATTGTTTTTATTATTGGGACATCAAGTGAGAGTAGAGATTTGGTGTGTATTTTAGAAACAGAATGGGCATCGGAAAAGACCTGGAGGTTATATATGCGTTCATGGCTTCCATCCTAATAAGAAGGAAACCAAGACACAGGTAGAATCTTTTCTTCAAGGTCACAGCTCTAGTTAGTGAGGAGCAGAGTTTAGGACCAGCGACTTCTCACTCCTTATCTATGACAATGCCCACTATACCCGTGGCTGTGCTGTGCCCCAGACATCACAGAGTCATGGCCATGATTATGTGCTACAGCTGTCCCTGGGATGTCTGGTTGATGTGCTGAGCATCTGGGAGCTTGTGCCCTAGCAGGGCAGAGGCTGAGAGGTGCAGAGTGCGGGGAGCTGACTCAGGAGACAGCCTGGTGCTGCCTTTCTTGGTCACATCATTTACCACTGAGCTCCCTAAGAAGCTCAGTGAATGCTGGTCTGGAAAGACCTAGAAACGTTCTTTTGGAGAAAATTTAATCAAAGACAGAAAATTGCAGATTTCTAGTGTTGTAATTTTAAAAATATGGTGCTAATTGGAGCTATTTCTAGCGGTGGGACATATTTCTACGTGTGTGATTTTTTTTTTTCCTCCTCCTTTCTGTGCAGGATTTTCATAAAGAGTGAGACGTCTGAAGGAGATTGGTAAAATATGATCAAATCTGAAATTGGCTAGCTAGTAGGGATCAATAGAAATGCCATGCTTCTAGAACACCATGGATTTATGAACTCCGAGTGAATGAATGAATGCATGCTCAGGGAAAATGGGGGAAATGCCTGTTCTCATGTCTTCCTGTTTGAAAACAACAGGAGGCCAGTGAGATGGGTGTACTATCTGATAAATGTGTTTCCAAATTCCAAGATATTCTTTAATGGTATTTCTGTTCCCTAACAGTTGAAATTTTCTGTAACTTAGAAACAAACCCTACCATTCAGACCAGCAGATGGTATAATAGTTATGTCGCTGGACTACCACATAGTCAACTGTGGTTCGAATCCCAGGCCCAGCAGCTTGAAACATGCTGGGCACATAAGTATACATGCCCCAAATCCTGAGAGGAGACTGGAATAGAAGGGGTTGTGGTGTGGCCATCCCCCTTTGGAGGTGATTTCTCTCTTTCTGTCTCTCTGTCTCTGTTTCTCCAGTGAGTGCATGCTCCCTGTAGTAAAAATCTCTTAAAAAAAAAAAAAAAACCATTAACAAAATTAAAATGATAGATAATCTGAGAAAAAATGCTTCTATGGCCTATATCAAAAACTGATTTAATACTTTTATAAAGAATTATGACAAAAATCAACAAGAAATGACAAACATCTCAGTAGAAAGACATGCAAAAGTGTGACTCCTGGCAGTTCAGTAAAAGGACTATAAATGTGATTATCTTAAAGCCTGACCTACCTAGGAAGGTTCCAGGTTCACGTCTAGAGACCTCCTTGAGAATCCCGGGCACACGTGTGGCAGCGATCCAGGGCTGGTCTAGGGTGGAATGTGGCATCAAGGCTCTGTTGGAAATGCTCTCTGTCTATACCTGTCTCTTTGTCTCTCCTGGAAGACATAAACAAACTTCTGAGGACTAGAAATGGTCAAAAAGTAAAGAAAGATAACAACAAAAAAACTATGCTCATTATTTAAGAAGTGTATTTATTTCTTTTATTGATGAGAGAAACAGACAAATAGACACCCCCAACAGGATGGATCTGTGCCCCACAAGTCACCTCCAATATGTACCCTTTAAAATTCGTCTATAGTTTTGACCCAGACAGTAAAGCTCTTGGGATTTACCTTGACATAGTTATTGTACGTGGGAAATTTGAACAAGAACATTTTTTTTAAAGTAAAATTTTTATTTTTATTTATTTATTTTCTAGCTTTACTTTAGGACACATATTCTTGCCAGGAAAAGACAAAGAGGGAAAGTGAGAAATCACCCCTCGGCAGGGATAACGATATCTTAGTCCCTTCTCCTTCAATATCCTTGAGATTTTTGGCATGCACGCACATGTGCCTGGCATGATTTTCAAGCTACTGGGCCTGGGACTTGAAGCAGCTGCTGACCATGTGGGATCTAGCACATTAACCTCCACACCACCTGCAGGCCCATTAAAAGTAAATATTTTGAAATAATCCAGAGATGTCCACAAATGGAGAGTGGATTTAGCAAAGTGGGACACGTTGTTTTGGCACGCAGACATTGTACCAAACGCTGTCACCTCTCTCTGTTCCAGAATGTGATGAACTTCAGTAAGAACTGCTTGTGCAGACATAAAAAGATGTCTGTGATGATGTAACAGTCAAGAAGCAAGTTACAAAACAACATGGAGTATAGTGATTGCTAGTAGTTTTTTCCTTTATGTTTGAATTTTTTCTATTTAGAGTTACAATAGAAGAAGAGATGCCATTTTCTTGGTCATGTATCTGAGGCAACAGTAGAAGGGACTTGGGATTTATTGACATCTTACGTTGGGTAGACTTGAACTCATGCATGATGTTAGGCTGAATGGAAGACAGATTCATTTAGAAACACAGGAAGAGGCCATGGGCAGCAGGCCAGGCAATCAAATGGTAAATGTCTGTTTGCTTAACAATCGTTGAGTACCTAATATACCCAAAGCACTGTGATAGGTGGCATGACCTTCTTGATGCTTAAAGACAGTAAGGGGATTCGTTAACAAAATGCTCCAGCAGTTCTGAGGAGGGGAGAATTCTTTTGCACTTGGGATGCAGCAGAGGAGGTGGTATTAGAATTAAAACAAGATGGTCAGAGTGCTGAGACCGCTGTTGAACTGCATGAAGAGTAAGTAAAATCACTAATGTAAGGTAGATGCTTTTTCCAGAGCATTATTCTTTTAAAAAAAAATTTTTTTTTTTTGGAGAGGTTTTTGCTATACGGCACGTGCGCTTGCCAGACAGACAGAGACAGAGAGACAGAAAGTGAGAAATCACCCCCCAGGAAGGATGGCCACACTGCAATCCTTTCTCCTCCATTCTCCTCTTGGGATCTTGGGCACTCATGCACATGCACCTGGCGTGAGTTTTAAGCCACCGGGTCTGGGACTCAAACGGCGGTCGACTACATGGGAGTCCAGCAACATAGCCATTACGCTAACTGCCGGTTCCTTAAAAAATTATTTATTTAACTTGTTCATTTATTTTAATTTGACTTGAGAAAGACACACGGAAAGGAGAGGGAAAGTGAGAAAACAAGCCACCAGGTCCAGGACTCGAACCATGGTCAGTCACGTGGGAGTGTCCAGCCCCTTAACCACCATGCCACCTGCTGGTCCCTGGAGCATTATTCTTTTTTAATGTGAAATTCTGGACCTGCCTGAGTGGTGCAGGCTGCAGCCTGCTGAACGGCAGTGCTGAAAGCCACATGGTCTGCTGTGGGCTCAGATCTCCTGTTGGCTTGGAAGACACCAGTATGTCCAAGATTTTGGGGGGTGGATATCTGGAGAAAGGGGATCACGGGTGATAAAACTCTATTTTTAGAGGTTGTTTGTCTCTCTCAGTGTGCACATGCACACGTGTGTGCTCATGCTCTCTCTCCTGAATAAAACAAAATAAAACTTAAAAAAAATTAAAACTTGAAAAAATAAAGGGGGGGCCAGGTGGTGGCATGGTGGTTCAGGCATTTAGATCCCACATGGCCAATTGTGCAGTTTAAGTCCCGGACCTGGTGACTTGAAAAACCACGTCAGGTGTGTGTGTTTGTGTGCCCAAAATCCCAAAAAGAGAAATGGAGAAGGGATTGTGGCATGACCATCCCCACAGGGAGTGCTTTCTCACTTTTCTTCTCTCTTCCTCTGCATCTCTCCAAGCACACGTGTCCTTTAATTAAATAATAATAAAGTGAACTTTTTATTAAAGTACAACATGGACACTTAAATGCACAAGTCATAACTGCACAGCCTGATGGACTTTCAGAAACTGATCACATCCAGAATAAGATTCAAAACACCACCTGGCCCCAGGAGCTCCCCTCAGGTGCGCTTCCAGTCACTGGTGTTCTCAGGGTAACCACCATGCCTACTGGAAATTCCATAGAGCAGATATATCTGCTTTTGCAGAGTTATACTTAATATAGTCTTTTGTGCCTGGCTTATCATTTATCCGTGTTGTCGTGTTAGGTGCATTTCCAGATTATGCTTTGGCATAGATTTAACCTCCTACAGAACAAGGAAGCATGTTAACCAATCATGTTTGTAATCTCTATTTCTACTCCATGTCAGGTCAGAGTTGGCATAAAAGTTTGCAAAATGCATGGACAGATGGCTGGAATAAATTATTTGAATTACTTGTCTTTCTTTAAAAAAAAAAAAAAAAAAAAAAAAAGGCTATTTCTTCCATGAGCAAGAAAGACGGGAGAAAGAGAGAGGCACCCTCTACAGAATCTTGTTGCCACAATCTCTCCCCAGCCTCAGCCAGCTCTGGATTGTGGGCTCATGCATGCCAGGTGTACTCAGGGAAATTTTGTTTTTATGTGAACCCAGAGTCTTTTGTGTAGTTCAGCCTCACATAGCACTGCATTTTATTGTTGTACCACTGCATGTGCAGCCTCAGAAATTAATTTTTTAAAGAACTACTTAACTTTCTTCCTTTTACTTTTTCCTTTTCCTTTTCCTCTTCCCCTTCCTTTCTTTTGTTCTTTCCCCCTCCCTTCTCCTCCCTTCTCCTCCCCTCCCCTCCCCTCCCCTCCTTTCCCTTCCCCAGAGAGGGCAAGAGCAAGAGAGAGGGAGAGATAGGAAGTGAGAAAGCAAGCTGCCAGATCTGGGATTCGAACCATAGTCGACCATGTGAGAATCCAGTGCCCTCAACCACCACACCGCCTACCGGACCCAGAAATTAATATTTTGAACTGCAGAGCAAGGGAATGCACTCAACAAATAGTGCTCAGTGCCTACGTATCCCTGGCACTGAACTGGGCTCTGGAAATACCGAGATGCACACAAGGGTCCTTTTATTATGGAACCCATATTCTATCTGGGGAAGAGAAAAAAATTCCCATGTCACGCAGTTCTACAGATCATGGTCTACTTTGATAAATAATGTTTTGAAATTTCAGCTGCTGTCTCTGATAAAGTCATATGAGGAGTGTCTAATTACATTGTCATTTTCCAGTTGCTGAGGTCACAACTGTATTTAAATGAAGCTCTAAAGATTTCTAGACCTGTAAAGAGCATTGAAGAACAGTTACCTCTCACATAAAGATTGCTGGCTGTAGTTATTTTCATTGTTAAGAAACAAAGGGATTGCAAAGTCATTTAGGGATAAAAGAAACACAACACTAACAAGCCTTGAAGTTTCCTAGAATTTCAGCCAAGTATCCAGAGTACTTTCCCCGCTTGGCTCATGGGACCTCGCGGTCCCCTGTCTGAGTAACGGAATATGCAGTCTTGTAAATCACTGCTACTTTCCCCAGAGTGAAGCGAAACGAAGGATCCTTTGGCATAGCAAACTTAAATGCCATCTTTTCCGAAGAGAACAAATAAAGCAAAAAACCTTTAGGATATGATTACGTACAGTATCACTTTTAAATTCATTACATGACTTGTACAACTTAGAAAAATGAACATTGTCTAAACATGGTATTCATCCCTTTGAGGTACTTTTTTAAAAAGAATTATTTTACTCAACTTTATATATTTTAATTTGATCAGAGAGGGACAAAGTATGTGTGAGAGAGAAAGCTACAAAGCAAGAAAGCAAGCCACCAGGCCTGGACTGGAACCATGGTTGGCCACATGGGAGTCCAGCACCTTTAACCACTGTGCCATCTGCTGATCCCCACTTTGCGGTACTTTTAACAAGTAGCAGAGGGGTCAGCAGGTGGCACAGTGATTAAGGTACTGGATTCCCACATGGCTGACTGAAGTTCGACTCCCAGACCAGGCAGTTTGCTTTCTTCCTTTCTCTCTCTCTCTCTGTCTGTCTCTGCCAGATTTAAAATAATAATAATAATTAATAAAATAAAAATAATAATTTAAAAAATCCATAAAAACACACGCAAGTAGCAGAAAAGTATCTTCCTGAAGTGAGTAGAATGCACTGATTTAGAAGCTAAAATGTACCTTTAATGTTTAGAAAGATACAAGTGAAGTATGAGCACACGCTCCTGGGTGCGACCAAGCAAAACAGAAAGAGAAGCACATTGAATACGATATGGCCATTGGCCTGGTCCTCTACCCTGTCTCATCACAGTCGATTAGCATGAATTGTCCCATCTGTATCTGCACAGACATTTTTTACAATTACAAAATATGTGTGTTTGCATAAAGTGCATGTGATACATACAGGGGACTTCCAAAAGTTCATGAAAAATGGAATTAAGGCTCATGTTTATTTTGGTGAAAAAACACATTTGAATTCACATGTTTTTTTTTTTTTCATAATACACATTTTCATGAACTTTTGAATATCTTACATATACACATACACACACACACACATTTTAATTTTACGTCTTTTATACACCGTATAAAAGTGTATGTGTCAATCTCTCTACAAACTTGAGATAAAACTTTTATATACTCAAACAGATTAATTTTACATAAATGGAATCATTTACATCTAATTTTCACTTAGAGTTTTATTTTGTTTTTGTTTTTCTGTTTTGCTAATTGTTTAATAACCACAACAAACTAGTACCGAGAATGCCCTGTGCAAGACACAATAAATTTTCAAAGACTGAGGTGTTCCCTTAGCAAAGCTGGAGATTTCAGTCTCTAGTATTTGGAATGTAGGCTGCAGTCCTTGTTCTTGGGTGGATCAGTGGTTGTGTGGCACCGTCCATGCTTTTAACCAGATTGGAACAGAAGAATGGCCACCTGGCCCAGGTAGTAGTAGATGAAGTGTTGGTTTCATGCACCATGTAACTATGGAAGTTCCTCCTCACGATGCAGTGCCAGGTGGGCTTGTACTTCTTGTCAAACTCCTTCTTGATATGGGCCACAATGTCCTTTTCTATGTTGTATTTCTCCAATGCCGGCGTCGCACACTGCACTGAGTCCTGTTGCATTCTTCAGACATGTCCGCATGTTTGATCACGGCCTTTGCGTCGCACATGGTTACCGTGTAACGGGCTGGCTGCCGGCAGCGTCTCCAGCGGGAGGTGCTAGCACAGCGGGGCCCAGCGGGACCTGCGGTTGCTCCTGAAGCCGTGGCATATCTCTAGAGTTGTGTTTTTGCGGCTCAGTCACCTCCAAGCATGCAGGCTATGAATATGCCACAGATTTTAAATCCATCTTACCAGAGTTTGTGTTGTTGGTAGACATTTGGGCTGTTTCTATCCTATAAAAAAAAAATAAAATAAAAAAATAAATTAAGGCTTTGATCCGTAAAGAGATGGGGGGGGTCTGGATGAGGAGTGCGTTTTGTACCAGTCCTAGAGAAGCAGCAGGTCTTTCTTCGTACAAGGTTCGCCCCTCTGTTGGGGCCCTCAGCCATTCCAGACTGACACTGTTAACCCACATGTAGACTCTAACAATTTCTTAAGAAAGTATCAGGGGTCAGCAGGCAGCATGGTGGTTAAGGTGCTGAACTCCCACGTGATTGACTGTGGTTCGAGGCCTGGACCTGGTGGCTTATTTTCTCTCTCTTGTGAGTGTACATGCCCTATGATAAATTAAATAATAATAATAATAATAAGTAAAATTAATAAATAATTCTCTTTAAAAAATTAAAATAGCAGCTGATTTCTTCCTACCACTTATGTGGGGCTACCTGCCTCCCTTCCAGGTGAGCCAGTCTGAGTTTCCCTTCTCTCCCTGCAGGAGCCTGTCTGTCCTTGTCATTCATTCTCTTTGACTGCCCTGTGCCCTCAGCTCTCTGGTAGAATCAATAAAATTGGCATTAAAAAAATTCTTCTGAGGGAGAGAGAGACAGAGGCAGACGCACAGCATCTCCAACAGAGTCTTGATGCCACAGTCCACCTCCGGCTTTCTGCCAGGCCCAGATCGTGGGCAGACATGTTTCTGACCCATCTGAACTTGAACTGGGAACCTTCCC
The DNA here is from genome assembly GCA_026018925.1 of Tupaia tana. NCBI lineage: Eukaryota > Metazoa > Chordata > Mammalia > Scandentia > Tupaiidae > Tupaia > Tupaia tana. The sequence goes on from JAKSZU010000021.1 coordinate 15,019,147, forward strand.
ATGGGTCAGCCTTGCAATGCGTCCTATCTAACCTCTGATCATTGTCCAGTACTTCCAAATTTATGACTCTGTAGTTTTACCTCTTTGTTAAGGGGGAGTAGCTCTCTTTCCAGCTTTGTAAATCATAGGCAGAAGCCCCATTTTCAAGCACTTTGGTTCTATATACTTTGTGTATGTACGAGGTACATACGAGGTACATTTTTAATTTTTTTATTATATAGATGATGTTTGTCTGGATTTTTACGTGTGTTCGCCAAAGGTTGGCCTATTATGTCTTTTTGCAACTCAAGACTTTTTGGTGTCATTTTGCATCTTTTTAAAGTTTCCTTTTGAAGGTTCTTTACTAAAAGTCTGCAGGCCAGTGTGCTTATTAAAATGTTCTCATTTCCTTCCTGACAGATAATTTTGCTGTCTCTTCCATGGACTTGCAAACTGTGACCATGTAGGTCAAATCGGTCTGACTTGTTTTTGTATAGCTTTAAGCTAAGCTTGGGGAAATGTCACTTTTATCTTTTTTGAAGATACTATTAAAAAAACAAAACCACTATTACTGCCACCACCACAACAAACAATATGACACAAAGACTGGCCTATGAAGCTTAAAATACTGATTTCTGGTTATAATCTATGTTGATGGTTACTGTCTCAGCGTTTTAAAGACAATGCTCGACTGCCTTTTGGTTCCCATTATTGCTACTGAGCTGTCAGCGTCTAGTGATTGGTTACTCCCTCCGTAGGGTTACATCTTTATTCTCTGGCTACTTTTCATATCTTCTCTTTACATAGGTGCTCTTCAGTTTCACTGAAGGGGTCTGAGTGTGGATTCCAAGATTTAAGAAATCCGTAGTTATTATCTTAGAAGCTTGCCTTTCCATCCATGTTCTTTTAAACGCCAAATGAGTGTGCGTCGAGTAGTTTTATTTTTACCTTCCGTGTCTCTGAACCTTTTCTTACATCTCTTCTCTCTCGCGTTTGGTGTAATACTGACCTGTTCACTTCTAGTCGCTTTACCTGTGTGTATATTGTCTGCCGAACTGACCCACAGAGTTAGAACTATCACAATTTTTTGTTTTTGCAAATTTGGTTTTTGTTCAAATCTGTTCAGTTTTTGCATTCTCTTGATCACTCATCATATTTTCAATCTCTCTCTTTTTAATTTGCTAGAGTGTGTATGCACTCATGAGAGAGAGAGAGAGAGAGAGAGAGAGAGAGAGAGAGAAATTGAGATAGCGTCCTCACGGGAGATGATCCTGCCACAATCCCTTCTCTTCCATTTCTCCTTTTGGGACTTTGGGCACACATGCACACATACTTGGTGTGTTCAAGCCACAAGATCTGAGACTCAACCACACAGTCAGCCATGTAGTTTCTAGTCTGGACCCCATAAACAGGGCTAAGCCACTCCCGAGGATATTTAAATATTTGAAGATAAATATTATGTTGTCATTGATCTTTTGTTGATCTGAGGAGAAATCTCAAGTTCCTCCAGTACCATGTAAAATGTGTTTTCCAGATTTCTCTGGGACTGGACATGTCAGCCTCTTTTATTAGTGACCAGTCTAGAAGTCTGGTGACGACGTATTTATTTAGATACACCTTCTGCCTTTTCACCTTTCTCCCCTACTCCTGCGCCCTATTTCTCTTCTTCTTGTGTGTGTGTGTATGACAGAGAGAGAGAGAGAGAGAGAGAGAGAGAGAGAGAATGAGAAATGACAGATAGAAAAGTAAAGTGCTTCTGTATCTGTATTTCAAGGTGATATTACAACAATTCATGATTCCTTCAGAACTGCCAAAATTAGCAGATAACCAACAACAATAAAAGATGTAGTTGAATTTCCCATTTAATTGCTTTGCTTTATTTCACATTCATACTTTGCACTGTAAATGCGGCTCCTTCCAAGCTAATTCCTCCGAATATTTTATCAGTAATTAGAAGGCAACAAAGAAGATTGGTTTAAGCTGTCCCGTATATTCTAATATTAACTATATGAAGTGTTGAGAGTCTTTCAAACCCAGGTTTTCTTTTAGGTTGACTTTAAATCTTCCTAAATATTGGTCAGTCTGATACTGCGAAGGTTTTATCTGTTTTTCTCTTCTTCTCCTTCCATGAGAGTAAAAGAAATTGGAAGGCCAGGTTGCTCATCTGAATTTCAGGGCTCCGAGGCCAGTGGGGCAGAGAATGGGAACGGCCGCTAGATCACAAATGCCTGTCCTGTAGCAGGCACTTCATGGACAGTAAGCGACATGTTTGGTCCTTACAATCCTCTGAAAAGTGTTTTTTGATATCCCAGTGTATGCACAAGTAAATGGAGCCTCAGAGAGCTGAAGTCGTTGGTCTGGGTTGCATGGCTAGTGAGTGGCAGGGCTGCCACTACGCGTGCCTTCTCTAGTGCCCTGCAGAGCCCTGCTCCCACCGTCACACTCTGCTCTTATGGGGCAAGCGTGTGTCACCACATGGAGGGACATTGCCCATCTCAGCTGGGACTCTGGAGGAGGCCTTGATTTCCCACCTGAAGAATTCAAAGACATCTACTTTTTCTTGCTGATTTAAAAAAACAAAAATCTTGGGAACCAGCAGTTAGCGTAATGGCTATGTCGCTGGACTCCCACGTAGTCGACCGTGGTTCACGTCTCGGACCCGGTGGCTTACAACTCACGCCGGGCGCGTGTGCCTACGTGCCCAAGATCCCAAGAGGAGAGTGGAGGAGAAGGGATTGCGGCGTGACCATCCCCCCTGGGTGGTGATTTCTCGCTTTCTGTCTCTATGTCTCTCTCTGTCTGTCTGGCGAGCGCACACGCCCTATAGCGAAAAAAACCTCTCCAAAAAAAAAAAAAAAAAAAAAACAAAAAAAATCTTTGAAACTTATAAGTGTTAGGAGCTTTTTCCCTAGTAAAGATCATTCACCCGGAGTAAAAAGCTAATCAAGGACTCTATGTAAGAAAAGTAGTGCTTTTTACTTAAGAAACAAAACAAAACAAAACAAAACAAACAAAAAAACTCTAATTTTACCATGAGGGCAGAAGCTGTAAGATATTGCTGGCTAGCTTCCATACAACCAGTATTTCAAAACATGTGATTTAATCCATGTTGAAGGTTTAAAAAGATGGGTGAAAAGAGAAAGGGTAACAAAAGGAAAAGAAAAATTTAAATGTTAAGGTAGAAACATGATTAACCCCCTTGAGTGGGATGAAGGAGTGAGTGGATGAAGAGGGAAAGTGGAAATTAGAAAGGAGCAATAGGTAAAATGTTCACTTATAGAAAAAGAGTGAGTAGAAGGGTTTCTGAAATACACCCTCCAGCTGTGCCCTCATCTGCTGGGCTGTTAACTTGGTCTGATTGTTATAATAAAGCATCTGTTTTTATTTCAAGTAGTGATAGTTAATGTCTACACTCCAGGACAGCGAGCATAATTTCAGCTCTAACCTTCCTGTATAGCTCTCTCTCAATGCCTGAAGAATTTATTCTATGAGGAAATGTCAAAGAGGTTGTGGAAGAATGAAATTCAAGTACAAGTTTGGGTGCCAGAGGTGGTGTAGTGGTTGAAGCACTGGATTCTCATGTAGCTGACTGCGGTTCGAATCCCGTACCTAGCAACTTGAAACTCACGCCCGCCACGTGTGTGTGTGCATGCTCAGAATCCCGAGAGCAGAACAGAAGAGAAGGGACTGTGGCATGGCCATCCCTGATGGGGAGTTATTTCTCACTTTCTGTCTCTCTAGTGAGTACTATGTGCTCTATAGAAAAAAATCTCTCTCAAAAAAAATAGTACAAATTTGTTTTGATGCAAAAAAAAAAAATCCATGCATAATTTTTTTCATAATATGTATTTTTCATGAACTTTTTGAAGTCCTCTCGTGTATTAGTGGGACAATGAAAGGGATGCATTGACATTAAGTACAATAGATGCAATGTACAAATCTGATTTAGCAGTTTACGCCTATACATTTACACACTAAACAGGGAAGTACGATTGTACACGTTCAACGATCTTACTAATTAAGTTGGTGTCAATTCTCTGTTTTGTGCATACACCCACAGCTCCACTAACCTAAAGCAAGCTGACCTCAATTATAGTAATTCTGAACAAAACAACAAAGCAAAAGCATTAATAGGGATAAAGTCAACTATTTATTATTAATGGAATAATCTATTAAGAGACTTGAATCATCAGTTCGTGCTATCCCTTCATCACAGATTTCAAAGAAGAAGAACCTAGTGAGCTCACTGTGAAACCTTTAGAAGTCTACAGTTATAGTAGGATATGATAGCACAGCTTTTCAGAAGGCAGGCGACCAAGCAAAAGGAAATCATCTGAAGGATGTAGAGGAATTGAATGACACATTTACTAGGTTTCTTGTAGAGGGAGCATGGTGCCAGCAGGCAGTTTCATCCTGAGGCATCTTCCTTTGGTTTGTGGAGGGCCACCTTCTCCCTGTGTCCACACGTGATAGGGGATCATGGGGCAGAGGAGAGGAACACACTCTGTGTTTTGTCACCTGTTTATAAGGTTCCAGCCCTGTCTGATTAAGGTCTGACCTTATGTCTTCACTTCATCTTTATTACTTTCTCACAGGACAGAAAGTTAGTCGGTGGGAGTTAGGGCTCTGTGTATGGATTTTTTGCATGGTTTGTTCCATAGCGGGACAAAATAAAGGGAAGAAAGAAGAATGATGGGTATGGGGACCGGCGGATGTCTTAGCAGTTACATCGCCGGATTCCCATGTAGTTGTCCATAGCTCAAGTCTCAAACCCAATGGCTTAAAACTCACGCTGGGCAGGTGTGCGTGCATGCCCAAGATCCCAAGAGAGGAATGGAAGAGAAAGGATTGTGGCATGGCCATTCTCCCTGGGGGTGATTTCTCACTTTCTGTCTCTCTGGCAAGTGCATGCACCCTATAGCAAAAATCTCTCTTAAATTAAAAAAAAAAAAAAAAAAAAAAAAAAAGATGGGTGTGATGAGGGAAATCAGGTGATGTGGAATGGGAGACCTGGTGTGAAGGTGGAAGTGTGAAAGGAGGGTGTTGCCTTGGCAATAGCCAAAGAATTGGAGGAAGAGGAAGACAATGGGATTGTGAATGAAAGGAATCCGTTTTAATAGATGTTTCTCTCTACCTGGGCTACTTTGGAAATCCTCATGGTGTGGTACCCAGACCCAAATGAGCGTCACGAGAAAGCAAAGCGTTTTTGTGACCTGGCTTTGGGAGTTGCAGAGCGTGTCTTCTACGATACTCTGTGCAGAGGAGGTCACAGAAGTGTTCCCACGCAGGTTCAAGAAAAGGGACCTCAGGCCCCATCTCTCAGGCAGAGTATCCAGGTTATATTGCAGGAAGAACGCGTGAGATGAGAGATACTGTAATGCATATTCGTCAAGTACAGTCTACCACGTTGTCAAACCCAAATTCTGCCACAGTGATTCTTTATTTCAACCAGTCATTTCTCCTCTCCGTGCTCCAAGCTAATTCCTGAGCTCGTGCTTTCTCTGTGCTCAAGTTGTCTATGAACCCCTCTCTGCTGGTCAGAAGCAGAAACACCCTTCAGGCCCAACTCAGTCCACAGGCTGCCAAGAATAGACATGGTGGGGAAAACAAAAGTGTCTCTCTGTTATTTTTGAGGTTCACTTTGTTTCCATAGTGGGCATAATTTAAGAGACTGTAACATTAAAATAGACACTGACATTCTTTTCAAAATGTTACATCCTTGGTATTCAGCTTTGAGTTAATCGGTTTGCTCTGCAAACTTCCTCTTTCCTAGGGTAAAACTCTATTTGGATTTGTTTCCTGGGGAAAAGTGGTATCCTCATTATTCTTTATCTTTCAGGATATATAGTTTGAACAGATATTGCAGGCTATATAATATTGCTACAAATGCAGAAAAATGATAATTATTCAATTATGTAGGAGAAAGTGATAATACTTGAGGTCCCAGAAACGGTTATCTGCCAAGCTGAAATTGTCATTAAAACATTGAACACTCAGTCCTGAGCTATCATTTGCTTGTCATTTATTTCTGATTTATGTCTAGGAGTGAAATGAGATATGTTCTATTTGAATATGCATTGTACTTAAATTTCAATATTGTGTTAGAATTAGGACCAATCTTTCCATACCACATGAACTATTGGGTCATTGGGAAAGCCATGCATTTTTTTTTTTTATAGAAAAACATAGAAAAATACATCATGACTTCCTCAACTACCTAATATTTATTAAGAGAAATTAGGAGTCTGTGTACAGAGGTAGTAGTGGCAACATTTATACAATTTGTTACCTTGATTTTTCTCTACGTTTCTAAAGAACTCATTTTTCATTCATGCATATTTTAGTAAAACTTTATTTGCCTTTCCCTTTATAGTTTTTCTTTTTTAAATTGAGTTGCCAGAGAACACACAGGCTCACCATGGTGGAGGGAGAAAGCACCCCTCTGGGGTGTGATCACACTGCAGCCCTATCTCCTCCATTTCTCCATCCTGTCAGGATTTGGGGCATGCATCCACAAGTACCTAGCATGTTTCCTAAGCCACCAGGGTCAGGATTTGAACCACAGTTGGCAATGAGGGATCTAGCTCCTTTAACCACTAGGCTATGGATCAGGCTGCCTTTGTAGCCTTTGTAGCTGCCTGGAAAGGTGCCCAAGCCATGCGAGGAGTTTGAACTATGTAGCTTTGTGTCCAGATCTGTGGATTGTGTGTACACAGTCTGTCACAGTGGCGGAAAGGACTTCACACCCACTCTGGGCCCATTCGCAGGATGTCTGCACCTTGGGCAAATGGAGATGTATGACAGGACTCCCCTCCCATGATCTGGGTTACTTACTGACCAGGTCCACCCGTGGAGGACCCCTCACGTTTTTATGATGTTGTTTCAGTTTGGTTCAACACCTCCTGAGACATCAGCTTTCTAACTTCCAAACAAGATAGAGACAAGAATCCTCATTAAAGGGCTGGCAGGTGGTGTGGTGCTTAAGGGCGTAGGACTCCCACATGGCTGACAGGAGTTTGAGTTCTGGACCTGGTGGCTCTCTCTCTCTCTCTCTCTCTCATTTTCTCCCTCTCCCTCCCTCTCTCTCACTCTGTCCTTCTCTGGTCAAATTAAATAAATAAAATAAAGTTCAATAAAAGAATTCTTTTGAGAGGTTTTTGCTATAGGGCGCGTGCGCTCGCCAGAAAGACAGAGAGAGACAGAGAGACAGAAAGCGAGAAATCACCCCCCAGGGGGGATGGCCACGCCGCAATCCCTTCTCCTCCATTCTCCTCTCAGGATCTTGGGCACACATGCACACATGCCCAGCATGAGTTTAAGCCTCAGGTTTGGGACTCGAACCACAGTCAACATGGGAGTTCAGCGACATAGCCATTACGCTAACTGCTGGTCCCAATATTAACTCTTGTACCCACTACTTTAAATGTAGAGTCTTCTTTACCTGAAAATTGAAGAAAACCTACTGGACATGATGTTTGTAAATGTACTTGACACTCTATTTACAAGTAAATTGATCCAGGGACCAGCTGGTGGCATAGTTGTTAAGGTGGCTGGATCCCACATGGCTGACTTTGCTGTTAAGAGTCCCAGACATGGCAACTTGAAAAATGTGCGTGTGTGTGTATATATGTTCCCAGATCCCAAGAGGAAACTAAGAGGGAGGCATTGGGTATGGCTATCCTCCCTTGGGATGCTTTCTCACTTTCTGTCTCTCTCTCTCTCTTTCTCTGTCTCTCTTCAGTGAGCACACATGCCCTATAGCAAATTTTAATAAATAGATACATAGGTTGGTACGGTACACTCATCCATCCATCCATCCATCCCACGTTTCCTGACTTCCCAGACAGCCTGCTCCCTTAGGCCAGGTTTTCTGTCCTGTAGTGAGTTGGAAAGACACAGTGGGGTGGAACCTCAGGATCAGTGAAGATTGCCATAAGTCATTCACCTCAGGAAGTAATGACCAGAACAACCAGAAAATGCTGGAATACCCACTCGTGGTACCTGTGACTACCGACCAGGATCTGAATCAGTGCGCTCAGTGCCCCTGGGAGCTGGATCTGTAGATGTGTTGTTTGTAGGAACCGTGGTCCGTAACGTATACAGCCACGGCACAGGAACTGCGCTTTATCCCTCAGTTATCCTGTGCATTGCCCGTAGGCTTTACAGAAACGTTCGGGGAATTTGGTCAATAATATGTATTACTCCTTTGGGTTATTTTAGTCCCTTTTCTCTGAAGAGTTCGGAACAGCAGAGGAACTGGAAGCTCGCTTTATTGTACTGCCGTCGTACCGCCAGTCTATGTGTTATGACAAAGCGATTAACCTAAATGGCAAAACTGAAGCGTGCATTCGGAAGGCAAACGGCTTTGCTTTCTTCTGTGCAAACACATAATTATACCTTCGACAGTGGAACACTACTGAATGCGGGGTGACCATAAACTTCTAAGAACCCTAGAACAGCTTACGGTTTTCAAAAATTAAGCCAAATTCTCCACGGGGAGTAGAAAACTAAAAGCTTTTCTATTGTGTTGATATTGAAGGGAGGTGTATGAAAAGCCTATTGAAGGAATCAGTTTAAGTGGTTGTTTGAACACACATGAAAATTGCCGATCTGTAAATGAGTTAGTGTTCCGTTTTTTAAAATCTGTCTATTCTCTCTAAATATAGGCAGATAGATCCACATACATACACACAGTAAAGAATAGTTCAATAATTGAACAGAATATTCTGTCTTAAAAGATCATGAACCTCACAGAGTTCTTATTTTGTCTTTGCTTATATTTTTATGTTCTTTTAAATGGCATTCAGGGATTTTGAAATTAATTTTAGAAGATAAAAATGTAACTCTTTTGATAGGGAAATTTTATAAATCCACAGTTGCCAAACACAAAACACACACATCCCTTGCATGCCAAGATTTGGCTGAAATGCTGTTTTCTTATCTCTGTTGAAGTTGTTCTTCTATTTTGGACATTATAGGTTTCCTTTTTCCTTCTTTGTTTCCTGTTTTCTATCAATCACCACAAGAAGCCCTCTTGTATGCTATTTGCTAAACCGAGTTGCTTGTCAGATGAAGTTAAGATGGAGTGCTGTTAAGATATGGAAAAAGGGTGGAGAAAATTTACCTAGTTTTAAATAACAGCTCATCTAACAGCTACAAATTATCTTCATCAAGAGGAATTTATTTTGACAGAGATTTTTGCTATAGGGCACATGTGCTCACCAGAGAGACAAAAACAGGTTAGACAGAAAGCAAAAAATCACCCCTCAGTGGAGATGGCCATGCTGCAATCCCTTCTCTATTCTCCCCTCAGGATTTTGTGTATGCATGCACATGCACCTGGGATGGGTTTCAAGCCACCAGGTCTGGGACTTGAAGCACAGTCAGCTACATGGGAGTCCAGGATCTTAACCATCATGCCACCTGCTGACCCAAGAGGAAATTTTTTTAGAGCCCAGGCTGGACTCGAACTCGACCTTCCTGTCTCAGCCTCCTGAGTACCTGAGATTACAAGTGTGCAACGCTATGCCTGGCTAACAGATAAAGAGCATTTATTTCAATGACTGCTAGGGCTGTTTGTAAAACAAAATCCCCCAAATGCTGGTACATCCTTAGCTCTGGCTGCATTTTCTAGAAGGTGAACATTGACGATTTACAGCAGTAATGGCTGCTTGTGTCTGGTGGTGTGGGTGTCTGTACTCTCTGGGCTGGCAGTGTTGAAGAGAGAGAGAGAGCTGGAGAGAGAGCTGCCAATGACTTGGGATGGCAATATGGTGACATGTTAGGAATCCTGCTGCCCCTCAGTGGTGACAACTGCATTGAACTTGGGGTCCAGCAAACAGGCTCCTTCCCCAGAGTGGTATCTGCAATCTCCTTGGTAATCAGACTTCTCGCATTGGCCCATGATTGGCCCATGGGCTGTCCCTCCTTTGTGGCTGCCCCCCGCCCCCGCCTTCTGAAGGATTCCTATTGACTTCCTGTCTCCTCTGACAGTGCCTTGCCTTCAATGTCCCTGTCCCAGAGGGGCATGTGCAGCTCCAATATCCTGTCTCCAATCACTATCAGCCTGTCTCGAGGACTAATTCTAAAGTCTCCCTGGAACTGGGCTTAGGTTGTAACAGCTGACACCTTCTCTTGCCCTTTCTCACACAAATCTAATTAATATCCTCAGAGGTTCGTTTAGAGGCAGAAAAAGGGGGGGGGGGGATGCAATTTCCGTTAAGCCACTGATATTTCACAGAACAGAACTTTTCCTAAGAGACGTTGTTGAAAGAAGACATATTGGAGATAAGTAGGGAATACAAAATGAAGCTAATTAAGAAATTGGAAGGCGTATTTTTAGCAGTCACAGTGCCACATTTTGACAATGACAAAAGAAAATTTAAATTGATTGCAGCAGTCAGGACCGGATCGGGTGAGGACAGCACAGTGCTCAGAGCGGAGCCAGTCAATCTCAGATGTGCGGATGAAGCAGGGGCTTGGTTTTGTATTTGCCTTTTATAGCAAAAATAAACAAAACAGAAATAGAGTAGATGAGAGGTTGGTAGTATAGAACAATGGGAAAGGACATTTCAGAGATGACAGAAGAGGCAGTGGAATTTTATGGCAGATTATGGAGAGATTTAATTTGCAGCTTCAGGTAAATCATCCTGTCATAGCTGATTAATTTGGCTTCCCTGGGAGGAGGTGGCTTTTTCTTTTTCTTTTTCTTTCTTTTTGATATTTAAGAGAAATGAACTTTTTAATTTTTTTGCCTATTTAAAATATTATCTAAACATATCTATTTTGAATTAGTAAATATTTTCTAGTTTCCAGTGTAATGCACTCTGACGCTTTGACATTAGTGTCTGTGTTATAATTTTTCTTTCTTTCTTTCTTTTCTTTTTTTTTTTTTTTTTTTTTTTTTTTTTTTTTTTTTTAAGGTTTTTGCCATAGGGTGCATGTACTACCAGAGGGACACAAAGTGGGAAAGTGATAAATCACCCCTCAGGGGATGACTACCCCTCAGTCTCCTCTCCTTAAGTTTCCTCTTGGGATTTTGGGCACACATAAACACACGCCAGTGTGATTTTCAAGCCTTCAGTTCTGGGGCTCAAACTATGATTGGCTGCGTAGGAGCCTAGGACCTTAAACACCATGTCACCTGCTGGCCCCTGTGTTAAAATTTTAAACAATGCCGATGGAGCTGACTGTGGTTTAGGTGCGTCGTTTCACAGAATCACTGCAGCAATGCTATAAACGCATAACCAGCTTTTTGTTTGTTTGTTTTAAAGTTTACTCTAGGGCATGTGTGCTCACCAGAGAGAGACAGAGAGGAAGAGAGACAGAGAAACTGAGAAATCACTCCTTGGAGGGGATGGCCCTGCCACAGTTCCTTCTCCTCCATTCTCCTCTCAGTATCTTGAGCATACACACACAGATGCCCAGTGTGTTTTTCAAGCTACTGGGTCCAGGACTCATACATGCAATCCATGCAATCAGCCTGTGGGATCTAGCCACCTTAACTGCCATGCCACCTGCTGGGCCCCAGAACCAGGGTTATTACCACTTTTTCCTAAGAGAACTGAACTTCAGGGTGTGGGGGCAGGTTAGCAGTTTGCCTAGAGGTTCACCAGTGGTCTGGCTCCAGGGACTAGTAATCTCTCTGCTACCGCCAGTGTCAGGGTATTGGCTAAAGGCCAGGCAGGAGATCTGTGTCTGATCGTCCTTTCAGGAACTTTTAGGGCTATCAACCCCATTGCACAGGTGAGGAACCTGAGCCTCAGAGTAGATGTATAGGTAGTAAGTGGTAGGATAAGAAGTCAGATCTGGGAGCCACCAGGTGGCATAGTGGTTAAGGGCGCTGGAATCCCACATGGTTGACCACGGTTTGAATCCCGGACCTGGTGACTTGCTTTGCCACTTTCCTTCTCTCTCTCTCTCACACACACACTCTGTCCCTCTCTGGTCAAGATAGATAGATAGATAGATAGATAGATAAAGTTAAATAAAATAATTAAGGGAAAAAAAAAGTCAGATCTGTGTGACTTCCCAAACCATCCCTTTTTTACTGCCAGTCTGTGGTATTCCGCAGTAACAGCGGCAAGAACAGCTACTTACGTTTTATAGTACTGTTACTGGACAAATGTGCACTCAGCCCTGAGCACTGGTCACGTGGTAAGCCAATTTCTGAGCCAATGAGAGCTTGCTTAGTGGAAGGCTGTATTATGGAATGTATCAACCAGGAGAAACATAGAGCCTAAGACTTAAAGTACCCCTCCACGATAGAGGGGCAAGCGGGGCTTGTCCGCCTGAGACGGGGATGTTACAACATGAGGGTCTGGGGTAGGCATCCTGGGGCTTTCCAGAACAGTTCGTATGACCGACGTCATCTTTGACAGTTGGTGCAGGGCCATCTCAAGGAAGGTCCAGGATGAGTTGTTATCACGAGTTGTTATCACTTCTCCAGTTGTTATCACTAGTGATACAACAACTGGAGAAAGGACTGAAGACCAGGAACTCCTAGGACACCTGCTTCTCTTCATTCTTCATATGCTACTTACGGCCATGTCTTAGAAAAGTCGGGCAGTTAAGGCTATGACAACATGGTCCCTACGGTGCAAATAGTGCCGATTATAGAGGCGGGAAAGGGCACGAGCTCGTCTCATCGTGTGACATCATCACCTAGGACTCCAGGGTGTACTTCTGTAATGACGTGGTAAATAGTATATTTAAGACTAAGTGAAGAAAACTTTTTTTTTTTTTTTTAAACTTCTCAGGGACCAGTATCAGCATATACTATGTGCAAGTCTCTGTTCTAAGCATTTTATATACATTAACTCTTTCTTTTCTTTTACAAGATCCATGTGGTTATCATAAGGAAATTATGATAAGAAAAATCTTGGGGCTTTTGGATGATCCCCAAGGATCATAAGCCTCAGAGACATTAGTAACTCACTGAAGGTTACATGGCCATTAAGTAGTAGAGCTGCTGGAATTTAGGCCCAAACAGCCTTCCCCTAACAATGTATTCCCGAGTCCTCCTTAAAGAGGGACAAGGAATGAAAATGGAAATAAGAAGGAAAAAAAAAATCAAAGCAACCCTGGGTTTTCTAAGAAGGTTTAATGTCTTAATATTGTTCAGAATAAAGCAGTGCTTAATTTGATCACTGAAAATCTGATAGGACCTGTTGAATGGAGGTAGAAAGCAGACAGCTGACATTCTTAGCCAAGATTTGACTCTTTAAGCAGTCTTCACATTTAGAACATGTCACAGGTATGAACGCCTTATCACCTTCACAACGAATTATGCACATCAGCGAACAAATCATCTTTATGAGAATCTCACAGAACTGATAAAGATGATGAAACCAAATTGTTCATTAAATGGCTCTCTAACCTAGTGATATCACTGTGAGTGTTGCTGTGATAGTTCGCATTTGAAATGAGAAGTCTGTTAATGCATACCTTTTTCATCTTAAAACTTTTTATAAAACTTGGGACCAGGACCAGCAGTTGGCATAATGGCTGTGTTGCTGGACTCCCATGTAGTCTACCACGGTTCGAGTCCCGGACCTGGTGACTTAAACTCACACCGGGCGCGTATGCGTGCGTGCCCAAGATCCCGAGAGGAGAAGGGATTGTGGCATGGCCATCCCCCCTGGGGGATGATTTAAAAAAAAATAAAAACAAAAACAAAAAACTTGGGACCAGCAGTTAGCATAATGGCTATGTCACTGGACTCCCATGTAGTCGGCCGCAGTTTGAGTCCTGGACCCGGTGGCTTAAACTGAAACCAGGCGCGTGTGCGTGTGTGCCCAAGATCCCAAGAGGAGAATGGAGGACAAGGGATTATGGCGTGGCCATTCCCCCTGGGGGGTAATTTATCTGTCTCTCTCTGTCTTTCTTGGCAAGCACATGTGCCCTATAGCAAAAACCTCTCTCTTAAAAAAAAAAAAAAAAAAAAAAAAAAACTTTTTATAAAACTAACAGAGTCTCCTTGGAGTTTGAAAGCGAGTGTGGTAATAGATTAACTGGGGACAGAGTGAAACCCTTGTTTTCTTGCAAAACCAAGAAGCTTAGAACATGTGGCCCTTCTGATTTTCAAAATCCCACAGTCTTCTAAGGTTTTTCACAGGCGGGGAGGAGGCCAAAAGGAGTCCAGTTGCTTTTATTCCCTGAAGTTTCTGTTGGCCCAGGGCCACCCTGTCACACTACGGTTCACCCCCACTGACCCAGGGAATGGCCAGGCACAGACTTCTCACGTTTGCTTTGGATCTCAGTTGGGTAAGGGATAAATTGGCAGAGAATTGATTTTCGCCTTCCGTGTGGGCTTCTCTGTTCAGAGCATGAAGAAATTTCATTCAACACTGAGAGCAGACCAGACTGCTGTGCTTCCCCTGAGACTCCAAGGTCTCCAGAAAAAAATGCTTCCTTTTTTTTTTTTTTTTCCTGATAAAAACCTCAGAGATTGATATAGGCACCGACTGCTGGGTTTTTGTTTGTTTTGTTTGAAAGCTGTTGCAAGAAAGCATCAAAGACGCCATAATTGAGGTTAGAGAAACAACTTAACCTCGGGGATCATAGAAACAGAAAAAGCCCCAAGCAAAGACCACGCCTGGTACCGGGTGGAGAGTGCACTGCTGCTCCAGCTATCGCGTGGCTCAAGGCCACGACGGGCAGAGCATTGAAGGGCAGCATCGGGGTGTGTGAGAACGCAGCCTGGCTGCCCCTTACCCAGGGAGAGGAAATACAGGAAAAAGCCTAGAACCATCCTCAAGTTGTAAACTGAACAACACTGGGGTTTCGTTGTCTTGGGTTCGGTTCCTACACGTCGAGAGCCAGGAGGAGTCCCCGTGCGCTCTCTCATTTCTCCTCTCTCTTTCCTTCATTTTCAAAAGTATTTTTTAGCATTTATTATTTAATTTACTTGCACATTTACCTTTCCGGGGGGAGTACAGGCCTGTGAGATTTTGTTTGTTAATTGCCAGAAGGCACACACACTTGTTAGAGACAGAGGGCGGCAGAACCTGCCAATGGGGCATGGTCATTCCACAAACCCTCTTCCGTTTTTCCATCCTGTTGGGATTCCGGGTACGCATGCACATGTACCCAGCGGGTTTTTCAAGTCAATGGAGCCAAGTTGCAAACCACTGGCTATGTGGGATCTGACACTCTTAAACACTAGGCCAAGGGGCTAGCCCAGGCCTATAAGTTATTTTTGTTGTTGTTTTTTTGAGAAGGTTTTGCCCTAGGGCATGTGTGCTGACCCGAGAAAGACAGCGAGAGAGAAAGTGAGAAATCACTTCCTGGGGGGGATGGCCATGCAGCAATCGCTTCTCCTCCATTCTCCTCCCAAGATCTTGGGCATGCCTGCGCACTTGCCCAGGGTGATTTTCAAGTCACCAGGTTTGGGACTCAGAAGCGCGGGTGGCCAGGTGGGAATCTGGCAATGTAATTGCTGTGCCATCTGCTGGCTGCAGGCCTGTGAGGTTTGACAAAGGTCAGGTACCACCATCACATCACATCAAGATGCAGACTAGCTCCCCCAGATCGTCCCGTGCCATCCTCAGCTCCGTCCCATCGCAGATCTCTCCGTCCCTACAGTTTTGCCTTTCCAGGATGGCACATCGACGATAGGACAGTACACAGCTTCTCGCATTCAGCTTCTTCCACTTAACATAAAGGATCTGGGCTTCGTCGTGTTGTTGCATGTATCAATACTTTGTTCCTAAGCAGTGTCTCTCTGTGAGGCTGTGCTGTAGTTTGTGTATCCATCTGCTCATTTAGGCCTTTCGTGTTGGTTCTAGTTTGGGCTGATTACAAATAAAGCTATTATTGGGTCGTTGAAAAAGTCACGATGCGTTTTTCCAAATGACGACCCAGTACATCAGTGTACAGCGTTTCGTGTGAACGTACATTTTCATTTCCCTTGGGTCTTTCATTTGGAATGAGATCATTCCTTGGTTTTGATGCCCCTCTTTTTCCTTTTCCTTTTCTCCCCCACATAATCAGAAGTGTAGTGAGAACAGTTGAACAATGCTGCAGCCCCAAACCAGGTGACTTTTCAGGTCTGTGGCCTGGGTTTTTCAAGTCATACCCCTTAGATTTCCCTTTTGAGTTCGGGAGGCAAGGAAAGCAATTCCACTGATCACGGGTGACTGGAGTGGTGACGTCAGCGCTGTCCTGCAGACTGGATGGACTTGTTCAGGGAAGGACCTGCTGTTCACTGTCACGTGACTATACAAAGAGTCTACCAAAAGTTCATGGGAAAACGATACGTGGACTTGAAATACACTTGAAATATACTTGCCTTTTCTCATGAAATTTGTGTAGTCCCCTTGTATTAAATATTTTAAAATAAATAAAAAAGATTATTTAGTATTTACTGTGTGAATTTTTTTAAGAGATATTTTTGCTATAAGGTGCTTGCACTTGCTAGAGAAAGAGAGAGAAAGAGAGACAGAAAGTGAGAACCCCCCCCCCCCCCCCGGGGATGACCACACCGCAGTCCCTTCTCCTCCATCCTCCATTCTCCTCTCCGGATTTTGGGCATGCACGCACACACACCCAGTGTGAGTTTTAAGCCACCTTGGGTCCGAGACTCAAACCAGGGTCGACTATGGGATTCCAGTGATGTAAACATTACGCCATCTGCTGGTTCCACAATGTGGATTTTTTTTTTTTTTTTTTTTTGCAAATAATATTTTATGGCAGCGTGTGTTTCTTTTCATTCAGAGACTAAAAGTAGTGGTATTAAGAGACCGAACTACATCAGTATAATAAAAAGTTTCAAAGCTGATGGTTTAGGGGAGTCAAGGAATGGGGGACCCACCTGAGAGGGCTCAAATTCAATAGATAAACCTGTGCAGGAGGAAGAACAGATAAAGAGAAATAAAAAGCCTAGTTTGAAACCTTGCCAGAAAAATCATACGTAAGGTCAGCTTGCTGTATATGCAGCATTTCTGTCTGTGGAGTCAACCACAGATTACAGATTGATACTATTTGAAAAAAAAAAAGTACCAATGCAATAAAAAATACTGTGTAACAACCATATATTGTAGCGGCATGCGTACAACTATAAAACCGTTACATTGTATTAGGTATTTAAGTAATCTGGAGATGATTTAGTGTACAGGAGAAAGAGCTAGCAAGCAGCATAATGGTTAAGGCACTGGACTCCCATATGGTCAATCATAGTTCAAGTTCTAGACCTGGTGGCTTGAAAATCACGCTGGATACGTGTGTGCGTGCACCCAGAGTCCCAAGAGGAAAAGGAGGAGAAGGGATCACAGCATGGCCATCCTCACTGGGTGGTGGTAGTGGGCGATTTCTCACTTTCCTTTTCTCTGTCTCTTTCTCCAATGAGTGCACATGCCCTAAGGCAAAAACCTTTGAAAAGGAAGTATACAGGACAGTATATGTAGGTAAGGGGCATGAACATTGTGGGTTTTCGTATCTACAGGGGGTCCTAGAACAAGTCCCCCTTGGACACCAGGGAGGCACTGTGGATAGGGAAGCAGAGCCTGAATGACTGGTTACATCAAATCTGATTTGCATGTATTTCAGAGGTGTGGCCTGACCTTGTGCTCTAGGACAAAGAAGAGATAATACACAACTGTTTTAAGAGAGAAGAAAAAGGGAAACTGAATGTGAATGATAGAGTGGTTTGCTATTTTTCAAAAAGTAATTTTAATATAGAAATGGGAAGTAGGCCTAACCAAAGGGGCAGGTAGAGAGAAGAAATGAATTTGGAACAAATGGGTACCGGCAAAGGACATTGGAGTGAAGCTCGCAACACCTGGCGGGGCCGGAAACGATTGAGCCTGTGCACGTTCACTTTTCTTTCAGAAAATATCTGCAACTTTTAAAAAATGACAAAGAAATCTTTAAAAAATCATTCCTGTTTATGGTGCCAGAGAGGATATCATCTTTTGTGGATATTATGTACTTACACATTTTTATCAAAACAACCGACTTCCGAGTGTCATCATTTTTCTGTCAGATCTAGAAAAATAGCTTTTAAAAGAAAATAATCTTACATTAGAGATTTTCCACCAAATCTCACTTAAGAAATTTAAGAAGGAATGACATAGCAATTTTTCCAAGTACAAGGAATATAAATATGTTGAAAAACCCAGAAAATATTTTTCAGTCATACTTTCATTTTAATTAGACACAGCTCATTTTAATTAGACACAGCTCAAATTATGTGTTAGGTTGTCAGAAAAGTCATGACGTATTTTTCTATACAAAAATGCACCATGATTTTCCTGATGACCCAATAGAAAGGCAGTTAAGTCGGAAGCTATGATGACTATAAAAATTATGTTAAAGGAAATGGAAGGGGTTGGCAAGTGGCATAGTGGCTAAGGCACTGGACTCCCATATAGTCAATCACAGTTTGAGTCCCAGACCTGGCAGCTTGAAACTCATGCCAGGCACGAGTGCACGTATGCCCAAGATCGCGAGGGAGTGGAGAAGAAGGGGTTATGGCATGGCCATCTCCCCTTGGGGGGTGATTTTTCACTTTCTATCTCTGTCTCTTCAATGAGCATAAGCCTCTCAAAAACCTATGGCAAAAACCTCTCTTAAAAAACTAAAATAAAGGGACAGGAGATGGTGTAACGGTTACATTGCTAGACTCCCTCATGTCAACCATGGTTGAAGTACTGAACACAGTGACTTGAAAATCATGCTGGGCACGTGCGCATGCCTGCCCAAGATCCCTGGAGGAGAATGGAGAAGGGATTGTGGCATGGTCATACTCCTCGCAGGTAATTTCTCACTTTCCCTTTCACCATCTCTGTCTGTCTGTCTGTCTCTCTCTGTCTCGCTCGCTCGCTCTCTCTCTCTCTCTCTCTCTCTGGCTAGTGCACACACCCTAAGGCACAGACTTCTAAGGGAAAAAAAAAATAAAAATAACGGAAATGGAAAAGCAAAGAGATTTTCTAAGTACCTTGTACTAAAGGAGTGTTTAGGGGAAAATATAGAAATATTTTGAACCTTTGATTATTAGACAGAGATTAGAGGATAGTAAACCTAACAATAGTTATAAGCCCTACCCTCACATTTTCAGCTACTTCTTGCTTTGTTTTGAGAGTTACTTCAAGTTGGGCTTCCAAGTTGACTAACTTTGGTATACGCCAGGGGTTAGCAAAGTGTGGGCCTACCCGAGAGCCAGATCTGAATGATTTCTGAATAAAGCCTTATTAGAACAAACACATCCACCTGCTTCAGTTCTGTCTGGAGCTGCTTTCACGTTCCAGTGCAGAGCTGAATGGTTAAGACCCATCAGGCCTGAAATACTTACCGCTGACTCTCAAGGAAAACTGGCCTCTCCCTTCTTTGGAATCAGCCCTGGAATCAAGGCTTTCCTCAGTCGGGGGCTTTAGTCTAGATTCAGTTCCTAGGACCGCGACCTTGACTTCTTGCAAGGAGACAGAATCACACTAACCAGTCTCACAAGGAGACGCTGTATTTAAGGCAAAAGAGTTGCAATTTGGGCACCAGCAGATGACGTAATGGCTACATCACTGAACTCCTGTGCAGTTGACCACAGTTTGAGTCCCAGACCCGGTGGCTTAAACTCACACCAGGCGTGTGTGCGTGCATGCCCAGGATCCTGAGAGGAGAATGGAGAAGAAGGGATTGCTGTGTGGCCGTCCCCGTGGGGGCGGGGGTGATTTCTCACTTTCTGTCTCTCTGTCTCTCTCTGTCTGTCTGGCAAGTGCATGCACCCTATAGCAAAAACCTCTCCAAAAAAAAAAAAAAAAAAGTTGCAATTTGTTAATTTACAGTGAGATGTTTGTCTACCAAGGAAAATAGAATATCTAGCATGTATTTTAGTGAGCAGCTGCCTTTTACTGAACAAGTGGTATTTACAAGACCACTTTACAAGTTTGGTGTGCACAGGGGCAGTGCAGAGGTTAACTGGGTAGCCTAGTGGCTACAGCCTTAGTCTCTATCATCTGCAGTCTGCTGTCAGATCCATCCCCTGCTCTGCTGTGTCACTAGATGCATTCCAGGCTTCCTTGCCAACTGGTTTCTGGGAACTTTTGACAATGGGAGGCACTGATGGAACCCGAAGGGTGAGGAGAATCCAGGTATTTTCCTCTTAATGTGTTTTGGGAGCGTCTCTGGAGCAACTGTACCTTCCCTTTTCAGTCTAGACCCCATAGGCCGGTTCTGCCTTCTGGGCTTTAGTACCAAACAAGGGATTTTCAAAAAGTTTATGCAAAGTGCATATTATAGACTTAAAAAAAAAAAAACTATACATGGATTTCCATTTCGTCTTTTATTTTGCACAAAATAAACTCACACTTTAATTCTGTTTTTCCACGTCCTCCTCCCTTCACTCCTGGGAGCTCTAGGGGCGATAGAAGCGCCTGCTGAGGCTGGTCTCCAGGTTGCATCAACCTCCTCTGTCCGGCTTCTCAGCTTTTCCTTGTGAACCAATGTCCTTTGAAATACTTAGAGTGGTTTCTATTTTCAGACATGACCCAGACAGAGGCAGGCATCAAGCCCTTTGTCAAGAATAATCCCCGAGTCACCCTTTCACATTCTTACTGTCAGGATTTCCCTTTATCGGGTTGCCGGGCACATCTGTCCCCTCCTATTAGCAGTCTGTGCTAATGCTCTCAGGCCGCAAGGCCAGGGCACAGGCCACTCACGGCGATGGCTATTCACATGGTGCCAGAGTGCCGTTCTCTATTCTCTGCTTACAGGGTATTGCTTAAGGTCAGCCACTTCTGTGGTTAATAGATTTTATTATGTATCATTATTTTCTATTGATTTAATTATTTATTTTTTAAATTTTTAATTATTATTTTTTTGCCATAGGGCATGTACTTGGGCTGGATAGAAGCAGAGAGACAGTGAGAAGGAAAGTGAGAAAGCATGCCCCCAAGGGGGATGGCCACACTCCAATCCCTTCTCCTTCTCCATTCTCCTCTTGGGGTTTTGGGCACACATGCACCCAGAGTGAATTTCAAGCCTCCAGGTCCCGAACTCAAACTGTAGTCAGCCATGCGGGAGTCTAGCACCTTAATCACCATACCCCCATTATGTATATATATATATATATATTTTTTTTTTTACAGAATTTATTCTCGAAGTTCAAGATTAGTAATTATAGAAGCTTCTTCACTTGCTCCATAGACCCACTATAAGTTGAAAATAACTTGTCAAAAATGCATTGGATACATCTAATCAACTGGGCACCATAGCTTAGCCAAACCTACCTTACATGTGCTCAGACACATTAACCTATAGTTGGGCAAAATCATCTAACACAAGGCCTATTTACCAGGAAAGGAATTTACTTAATATTGTATTGAAAGTGAAAGGCAGAATGGCTGCATGGGTGTGTGCCCTCATTCCCTTGCGGAGGCATCAGCGACACTGGGTGGTGCGGGACAGCTCCTCTAGTGCCGGCCTCTCTACCAAATAAGGTGGTTGACACTGATGAACTGTTCTGGATGAATATAAAGCACAAGAGGGAAATCCCCAATGTAGAAAGCGTAATGATTCAAAGGATGTTACTATTTCTTTTAAAATACGAACACCCGGCGCCTGCAGATAGCAGGGTGGTTATGTCGCTGGACTCCCACATGGCTGATGTGGTTCCTGTCTAGACCTGGTGGCTTGAAAATCACGCCGGGCACACATGTGTACATGCCCAAGGTCCTAGGAGGAGAATGGAGGAGAAAGGATTGCAGCATGGCCATCCCCTCTGGGAGGTGATTTCTCATTTTCCCTCCCTGTCACTGTGTCTCTTCTCTCTCTGGTGAGTGCATGTGCCCTATGACAAAAATCTCCTAAAAAAAGAAAATACGAACACTCTCTTTGCTCTGGAGCTTTGATTGTTGGAGGGGACTCAACTCATATAAGGAAACAGATCAAATATGGTGCTCTTCCATTTGTAAATTATAGTGGTGCATATAGTGGTAAAAAGGAAATCAAGAACTGAACTGACTTTAACAAGGATGGTAAATGAAATGCGCACGTTTCACGTCTATCTGACTACATTAAAATTCAGTTTCAAATGTTTATATAAGAACTCTTTTAATGTAATTATCTTGTGGTTGTCTTTATATACTTCTCGATGGTGTAAAAATGTTTACACTGCTATATCACTTGATATTATACAGTGGGGATGTTCCGTAATGGCACCTTACTAGAGATGAAGTTGGAATACATCGGTGAATCTGCCTTTGCCCCACTGAAAACACAGATGACCAACCAACAACGGATTAACTGATCGCTGTGTATTCAGACTGTCTCTGTCATCGTATGCCCACCTGTCATAACTGCAGATCTCAGCCTCAGTGGAGGTTCACGCTAACACTGCTTTGGCTTTTCAGAAGTGGTCAGTGGGTAGCAGAAAACTCCATCCTTTCCTATTACAAAGCACATCTCCCTGACTCTTTCAGAGTAGAACACGTAGAACCTGTTGCAACATTCCCATGACCTGTGGCATGGTGGTGGGGGGGGCGAGGCCCTGAGGGCTAATCCTCTGCTGTTCAGTGTGCGGCAGCCACTCCGTTGCCTGGGAGCTGGTTAAAAAGGGGAAAGAGGAGGGACCAGAGGGTGGTGTAATGTTTACACCGCTGGACTCCTATGTAGTCAACCATGGTTCATATCCCGGACCTGGTAGCTTAAAACTCATACCGGGCGTGTGTGCATGCATGCCCAAAATCCCGAGGAGAATGGAGGAGAAGGGATTGTTCTGTGGCCATCCCCCTGGGGGGGGGGGGGGGGGGGGTGATTCCTCACTTTCTGCCTGTCCTTGTCTCTCCAGTGAGCTCATGGGCCCTAGAACAAAAGTTTCTCAAAAATGGTGTTGGGGGGCAGGGGAGATCAGGCTGTGGTGCCTTGAGCGTGCCAGCTACTTACTTGTCCAAGATGCACGCTGGCTAAGACGGGGCTGGATCACAGCATGAAGAGCCTGTTGAGGGAAGGAGGGAATGCTTCTGTCTTCAGTGTTTGACATCAGTACCCATTTTTAAAGAATCTCAGGCCTCAGACCATGCGAACCAGAATCTGCATTTTAACAAGAACCCCAGGTGGCTCTTAGGTACGTTGAAGTTTGAACAGCACTTCCCTGGAAATTGCTTGAAATTATTGCAGAACCTCCCACTTGAGGTATGTGGTTTTTTTCCCCTTCAAATAAAAAAAATGTTACAGGATTCAACAATGCCAGCCTTGACATGATAGCTTTCGCCATTGTACAAATGTAATGCTGTCAAGGTTTTAATAGTGGCAGAGACTGACAGAACTCTTGTCATGATCTCTCTCGCTCTCTTTTTATTTTTTTTTTTTGAGGTTTTTGCCATAGGGCTCGTGCACTTTCTAGAGAGACAGACAGACAGACAGACAGACAGAGACAGTGAGGGAGAAAGTGAAAAATCATCCCCCCAGGTGAGATGGCCACACTGCGATCACTTCTCCACTCTCTTCCTGGGATTTTGGGCACACACATACACACACCAAGTGTGATTTTTCAAGTCACCGGGTCTGGAACTGGAACTGGAACTGCGGTTAGCCATATGGAAAGTCCAGCACCTTAACCATCACACCACCCGCTGGCTTCATCATGATCTTTTTTGATTCAAATGACAGATTAAGGATGATTTCAAATGTTTGCAAATTTGGGGTAATCTTTAAGATGGTTTCAGTTATTCTATATAATTCTTTTACGTAGAATACACAGTTGAGGGGACAGATGGTGGGTTGTGTTAACGCAAATGGACTCACGTGCAAAAGTCCAGGTTCTTGTCCCAGGGCCTCCCTGTCTACACTGTGTGCATGTGCCTGTGATCCGGATTGGCGGAGGCTGGGAGTAAATC
Organism: Tupaia tana; assembly: GCA_026018925.1. Classification (NCBI taxonomy): domain Eukaryota; kingdom Metazoa; phylum Chordata; class Mammalia; order Scandentia; family Tupaiidae; genus Tupaia; species Tupaia tana. Next base: position 15,042,954 of record JAKSZU010000021.1, read on the forward strand.
ACAAAAAGAGAACCCTGCTGGGGATGCCTCCTTTCTGCCTCTCTGCCTCTCTCTCTTTCTGAAGAAATAAATAAGCTTAAAACAAAGCAATTGCTTTTCTAACAATTGACTATTTTGCCTGTTGTTAAAGTAATTCCACATAAAAACTGAATTAAGCAAGCCTTGATGTAATTAAAAGTAATGGTTGAAGTTCTCTGGAAACATGTGGTGTACTGGGGGTACTCATTAATAATTCCGACTATATTAGTTTACATTATTAATCAACTATTCCACTTTATTTATGTTGTATGTTTTTCTATGTGTATCTTTAGTGTTTTGAGGGGATACAATTTATGAAAGTATCAGATTGAATCTATATTACAGAGACCTTTTTCATTTTATGAATTGTCATGGCAGGATGCTTACTAATGAACTATAATTCTTAGAAAATCCTAGAACACGTACACTTTATTTAAAATAATTTTTAATATTATAAATTCTGGATACAATCTCTAGTTTAATATTAAGACATTTACGTTTGTGTTTAAAAGATTTTAGAAGAATAACAAACTGAAAAACCACGTGAAGGTGGTGTTGGCTTTTTTTGTTTTCCTGTTTGTCGGGTCTCTGGAACCGTACCAGTGTCCAGCTTGGATCAGGGGTCTGTGTCGGAATTACTCTTTGCTCACTCGCTCACAGTCCCGTGATCCCTTCTGACCCCAGCTCTGTAGAGAGGGGGCATTGCCACTGCCTCAACACAGACAGAACTAGTCTCCCACATGGTGGAGATACGTGCTTCTGAAATCTTACGTATAATTGGGAGAGGGCTTAAAACTACTGAAGAATGAATTGTTTGCGCATATACTGAACCAATGATAGCTTTGAACAGTTGTGCCCTGTTCCATTGTTTTTGCACTCAGAAGCAAAGGGTTGGAGGGAGAAAGAATGTGGAGTAGGAGGAGGAAGTTCATGCTGATTCATCTCTCTCCAAATTGAATGTGCTTCGATCGGATGAATCAAATAAAGCTGAGGGAGAGGGTTAGAAGGCAATCAGAATGAACGATCTGGGAGATAAAACCACCCTGCAGAGAAGGCCCGAGGTTTGTTATCTCAACCAGGGCAACTTCAGGAAAGAAGCCTTTTCTGAAGGTACTGGATAAAGACGCACAACTCTAACTGATTTCAACATCAAAACAGAGATGGCCATGCTAATGCCACAGCCTCTCTGGGTCTGTGCAAGCTGCATGGCTTCATGTGGTTGGACAGAGGTCGTCAGAGTTGAAGGAGTTGGTGTTTGACAGATCCGGAAAGGCGAACACTGATACCAATCCCCAGTGGTCTGAGAGATGGCAAGGTCAGTGTTTACAGTGGTGGACCTCATCAGCAGAAGTGATCAGTATTGAGTTGCTGAGCCCAGTCTGTCTTCAAATAGTGAATCGTGGGACCAGCAGTTAGCGTAATGGCTATGTCACTGAACTCCCATGTAGCTGACCGCAGTTCGAATCCCAGACCCGGTGGCTTAAACTCACGCCGGGCGCGTGTGAGTGCGTGCCCAAGATCCCGAGAGGAGAATGAAGGAGAAGGGATTGCAGCGTGGCCATCCCCCCTGGGGGGTGATTTCTCACTTCCTGTCTCTTTGTCTCTCTCTGTCTTTCTGGCAAGCGCACACGCCCTATAGCAAAAACCTCTCCAGAAAAAAAAAAAAAAAAAGTGAATTATAATGAATTTCTTCTTAGCCCATGTACACTCCAACTCACTGCTTTGTAAAATGTGTCTTTTGGGAACCGGATGGTGGCGTGATGATAGCGTGACACTTTGCAGGGCTGACCCATGTGGGAAGGTCTCGGGTTCACAACTGGAGACCCCCGAGAGCACAGTAGGCATGTACGCACCCACAATCTACGGCTGCCGGAACTGGGGGTGGGTTTCAACATGAGGCCCCTGCTGGGAGTGCTGTCTCTGTGTCACTCTATTTTTTGTCTCTCTTACTCATGGAAGAAATGAATCCACATTTTTTTTAAAAATTGCCTTTCATGAGCTAGCCAGTGGCATGGGAGTTAGGCAACTGGATGGCACATGGCTGGTTCCGTTGTTGAAGCCCAGGAACAGGCAACTTGAGAAGCACACCTGGTGCCTGTGCATGTGTGCCCAAAACCCTGAAATGAGGGAGGGACGAAGGGATTGAGACATGACTGTCCTCCACAGGGAGTGCTTTCTCACTTTCTCCCTGTCTCTCTCTAGCGATTACATGCAACTCCGGGCCTTTTTTTTTTTTTTTTTTTTTTCAATTGCCTTTTGTTCTGAGTTGTCTCTTAAGTGTTACCTACAGTTAGGGATGGGCCAGCTGGTGATGTGGTGGTTTAGGTGGCTGGATCCTACATGGCTTACTGCATGGTTCATGTCCTGGGCCAAGCAGTTTGAAAAACATCCTGAGTGCGTGCGTGCGTGCATGCGTGTGTGTGTCTGTGTGTGTGTGCGTGCTCACATGTGCTCCAAATCCCAAGGCATCATGGTGTGGCCCTCTCTCATGGGGGGAGGTGCTTTCTCACTTTGGTGTTCTCTGCTGCGTGTTCATGTCCTATAGCAAAGAGTTTTTTCTATAGCAAATTTTTTGTTTTGTTTTTTTTTTCTTTTTTTTGGAGAGGTTTTTGCTATAGGGCGCGTGCGCTCGCCAGACAGAGAGAGAGAGACAGAGAGATAGAAAGCAGGAAATCACCCCCCAGGGGGGATGGCCACGCCGCAATCCCTTCTCCTCCATTCTCCTCTCGGGATCTTGGGCACGCACGCACACGCGCCCGGCGTGAGTTTAAGCCGCCGGGTCCGGGACTCAAACCGCGGTCGACTATGTGGGAGTCCAGCGACATAGCCATTACGCTAACTGCTGGTCCCTCTATAGCAAATTTTTTAAAAAAATTAAAATTTTACAAGTTTCATACTCTTTAAAAATGGGAGGGCTACTATAAAAAGCTTGAAATGGATTACAAACAAGATGATTGTTTTCCCTATATTTGATTCCAGAAACTGCTTTGTTCTGTAGTTTTAGTTTTTTATTTTTAATTTTTTTTCCAATTGTGAGAAGAATCAGAAGCATTGATGGCCTTGGGACATGCCTCTGTGTTGTGCATGGTTTCCCGTCACTTCCTGGCCTCGTTCACCCTGGCAGCATGTTTGTGGCCACACCTCTGGTGGCAATAACTCAGGAAACAAGGGTTTATTGCTGATACTAGAGAAGGGAGTTGATCTTGGAGACATCAAGTCTTACGATGTATGTAGAACTTATTTAATAATTGCCAGGCTTTTGAAGTTGCAGCCTATAAAGCCATGCGAAAAGATGTCAAACCCTCTGCCTTGCCTTTACTTCAGCAAGTAATGCCAGAGGAACTCCACCTCTTGCTTCACTGACGTTCCCACTTCTCCTTCTGCCCCCAGTGCCATGTTACTATTTTGTTTTGGTCTTTTATTTTGTGTTACTGGTTTTCTCTCTCTCTCTCTCTCTCTCTCTCTCTCTCTCTCTCTCTCTCTCTCTTCCTCTCTCTCTCTCTCTCTTTCCCTCTTTCTCTCTTTCTTTCTTTTTAAGAGAGATTTTTGCTGTAGGGTGCATGTGCTCACCAGAGAGACAGAGAAAAATAAGGGAAATCACTCTCCCACTATAGGGGGCGGTCATGCCACAATCCCTTCTCCTTCATTTCCTCTCAGGGTTTTGGGCACACATGCCTGGCATGAGTTTTAAGCTACCGGGTCCAGGATTTGAACCACACTCAACTATGTGGGAGTCCAGCAACATAACCATTACACCATCTACGGGTCCAGTGTTACTGGTTTTGTAATATGAGTATCATATAAATATAATAAATTAGTTTTTTTAATAGAAGAAATTTAAAGTGTATATAAGGCACTGTAACCATAACCCTTAACATGATAGTATTCACAAAGTGTAGGCCAAAATAGAAAGATACATAGCCAATAATGGGTAAGATTTTCTAAGTGCAAACCATATGCTAGGCAGTGTGGTGTGCATTTTCTTGTTTAGACCACAAAGGTTCAAATCCTACCTCTGTGGCTTTGGCTTTATCCTATGTAAAATGGGGCAGTCCATACTTAATTCATAGAGATGTCTCAAGCATTGCATTAGTTAAGGTTTGCTAAGTGTTTAGAAAAGCAGTTGATACACAGCAAATGTTCAATATATGTTCTATGATTCTTAACTAGAGCTTTACATTTTAAAAAGACAGACTGACAAGAAATGTTGAACTTATTTAATATGGGGAGTCTGTTTTATAAACTAATTAAATCTCTTTATAAAACCATCAGCCAGTTGCTTAGAAAGTTTTGTCATTGATTCATTATGAAATGGTTCTTACAGTTCAGTAACTAAGGTCAAAACTTCAACTAAGGGACCAGCAAATGGCGTAATGGTTTCATCGCTGGACTTACACATGGCTAACTATGGTGTGAGTCCTAGAACCGGTGACTTGAAACTCATACCAGACATGTGTGTGTGAGTACCAAAAATCTCAAGAGGAGAATGGAGGAGAAGGGGTTGTGGTGTGACCATCCCCCCAGGGTGTGATTTCCCACTTTCTGTCTCTCTGTCTCTCAGGTGAGCGCACATACCCTATAGCAAAATCTCTAAAAATAAAATTAAACAAACAAAAAAAACCTTCAACTAAAATAAAGGTTATGACTGTTACTTAACTTCTGTAAAAAAATTACCACCCTCCAGTCATCACAGTTACACACATATGTGTACACACATGCACAGATACATGCACATATTGACATGCATGTGAGATGCTGTGAGAATCTATAAAATCTACAAAGGACTTTATAGCCCCAGAGTCTAGCACAAAAAACTTAGGCATTGTATGTTCTCAAGAATCAGTTGGTTCATACTCCATAGCCCCAGAGCTAAAGTAAAACAGCATCTGCTTTCCACATGACTGGCAGAAATGTAGGATGGCACAATCTTCCAGAAAAGTAATTTGCTTGTTTTTATGATGGATTTCTATAATTTGCCCTGTAATTTAACGTTTAAGGTGCTGTCATAAAAAATAATAGCTTTAGCACAAAGATACATGTTTGCATTTACTTAGAAAAACCTTGACACCCCTGAAATACTGTAAGGACAGAAGGGAGGATGATTTAAAAAAGGAAACCTTGATGATTAAGTAAACCTGTAGTAGAACTTGTTCTCTTGGGAGGCAGTTCTTTCCATTTTGAAATTTGGTCCATTTATCCTAAATTGAGGAAGCTTTGACTTAATCCTGAGCCTTTCGTGAGAAGTTGGAATATGCTTTACATAAGTTAATTTGCCAATGACTTGCTTAATGTAATTGTAAATTTGTGAATATTTGAGAATCATTAACATGGCCTTTAAAAATATTTTTAAACAACAAATATAACATTATCTGAAAAAAAAAAAAAAAAAGAATACAAAATGGCCTACAAAGGAGAATCTCAACTACCTAAAGATTTCATAGGAGGGCCAGCAGGTGGCATGGTGCTTAAGGCACTGAACTCTAACGTAGCTGATTGTGGTTTGAGTCCTGGATCTGGCAGCTTGCTTTCTGACTTTCTCTCTCTCTATCTCTCTCTCAGGAGTACACAAGCCCTATAGCAAATTTAAAAATAATGATAATCATAAACAAAATTAAATAAAACTTAAAGAAAGAATATATAGGAATAAAACCAGCTGAGTGGCTTACATGTCCTTCAAGGTGCCACCTCAAAGTGGTCATAATTGAAGTGGTTTTTTCTTCTAAGTGCTTTATGCATGTGTCTTCCTTCCAAATTTGCCTGTGTGTGTGTATACACCTGCACATATGTATGTATTATATCTTTATAATACAAAGAAACGTAATAGTTTTACAGAAAGACCTGAAACTCACCATGTCATATGTTTAAGAAATAGATTTTGAATATAATTTTTCTTACTTTATATCTTACATTACCTTGAGCATAATAAATAATCTTTTTTTGTTTTCAGGGGTTTTGTTTTGTTTTAGAGAGATCTTTTGCTATGAGGGTGCATACACTTGCCAGAGAGTGAGAAAGAGAGACAGAAAACAAGATATCACCCCCTAGGGTGATGGCCATGCTGTAGTCCTTTCTCCTTCATTCTGCTCTCAGGATTTTGGGCACGCATGCAAATGCACCCAGCGTGAGTTTCAAGCTTCTGTGTCTGAGACTTGAACGACGGTTGGCCATGTGGAAGTCCAGCAATGCAACCATTATGCCATCTGCTGGTCCCTGTTTTCAGTTTTAATAAGCTTGTTTTTCTGCTCTAGTAGAAGAATAAACTTCCCCAATCTTTAAACTTTAAGAGAGAAATAAAAAGATAACTAAGCTACAGGTTGTTTGGGGGAAAGTATTTAATGTGCTTGTAACAATTGTACTTTAAAATCTACATCTCGTAAGTATCTGATTTATTCTTTTTTCTTACTTGCTCTGGAGACTCAATTCTTTCCATTTTGAAATGTGGTTTATTTTTATCAGTTGAGGTAGAGCCTACCTAATTTAGATCCTTTTGAGTAGGTGGAATATGCTATAAGTTAATTTAGTAATGACTCACTTAAAGTATGATAAATTATTTTGTGTTACATCTTATGAGTACATCATTAAATTTTTTTATGTGTAGTTGCCATTGTGCTCTCCAGGCACAGTGAGTGGATAGTGTTCATTTCTCCCTTTTTTTTTTTTTTTTTTAAAGATGTTTGTTATAGCGCATATGCACTCTCCAGAGAGTCAGAGAGAGGGAAAGTGAAAAATCACACCTAGTGGGTATGGCCACACCACAGTCCCTTCTCCTTCATCTTCTTCCCAGGATCTTAGGCATGCATGTACATGTGCCCAGCATGATTTTCAAGCTGCCAGGTTCAAGACTTGAACCATATTCAACCATGTGGGAGTCCAGACCCTTAACCACCATGCCACTTGCTGGCTCCCTATTTCTCCCATCTTCTACACAAACAGTATTGCATTGCATTTTGTTTATTGTCGGCCATCCTGGTCTTAAATAGCATTTTGACTCTAGTTTGATTAATCTCAAGAATTATTTAATTAATAAACAATAATTGATACTATTATGTTACTATCATATAAATGTTTGCTAACATGTAGTGTTAACTGATAAGTAGCTCTAAAAATGCTTTTCTGGCAAGTATATTTTACTTATCCCCATGTCATACACAAATAACTCAGAATTTTTTTTAAATAGTCAAACTTGTATGAAGTTATAGAAGATGAAAATGTAGTTCAATATCTCCCAGGGTCTTATGTGACTCTATACCCATGCCATAGCAGCATATCAGAAGTTATGTAAGACAGCATTTATTTCCTTGGGTTTTTTATATCATTGGGAAATTATACAAAGACAAATCTTTAAAACCCTATTGGTTATATTTCACTTTCCATATATGTTTAATTTCAATTTGATTACTGACTCACATTTTTCTGTTTTCCATACTACCTCTTATTACACAATCTTAAGCTAAAGGAGATTTTTTTTTTTTTAACAGTGTTCTATGGCTGACTTTTTCAGGCATGAAGATGAATATGTTTGCAATAAATTTAGAAATAATGTTTCATGGCTATAGAAGCTTTGATAAAATAGTTTCTCTAACACCAGATTGTTATTTTTTTTTTTATTTTGCCAGAGGGCATGCGTATGTACGTGTGTATAAATGGCTCTATGGATGAAAACAGATCAGCAAGAGGCAAGAGAACGTTCCATTTGATGACTTATTATAGTCAGTGAATATTTTTTTTAAGACTTTGTGGAAATGATGCAAAACCCAAAAGCATTGACATTTGTATGTGGAAGACACCAAAGGATCATAGAATTAACAAGCAAGCGCACTAAGCAATAAAGGATTAGACTAAATATGGCCCAATGGCTGTATTGTTGTTGGCTGACCAAATCCTAAGGAGAAAGGGGACTGCTAAGAAGGAACGAGACTGCAGATCAGGCTTCAGAGCAGATCCCTAGAGAAAAGATCTTGAATTAAAGTGGAGAGCACAGAACGCACACAGGGTAACAGTACAGACACAGCACCTTTCCTCTTTAGAAAGGTTACGTCCAGCCGGCTGTGTCACAGCATAGCTACCAGAAGCAGAGAGATAGTGGGCACATGCAGAGAGGATCACACACAGGTGTCTCTCTCTCTCTCTCTCTCTCACTTTTTGTAAAGAGATATTTGCTATAGGGCATGTGCGCTCACCAGAGAGAGAGAGGCAGGGTGGATGGCTATACCGAAGTCCATTCTCCTCTAATCTCCTCTTGGGATTTTGGGCATGCATGCACCTGTGCCCAGTATGAGTTTCAAGCTGCTGGGTCTGGGATATGAACCATGGTCAACTATGTGGGCATCCACCAATGTAACCATTATGCCATCTGGTGGTCCCACACAGCTCTCCTTTTCATAACAACCTGATCTCATGAGATATAATGCCTTCTCACAAGAGCTAGAACTTAATTCTCTTAAGACATTAATCCATATTAATTATCCATTAACACTGCTTCTATGCTCCCATCACCATGATCCAGTCACTGCCCACTAAAACCAAGTTCCAAAATGTGAATTTTTGGGTGACAAACCACTTTCCAAACCCTAATATTCCAACCCTGCCTCACTAGGCTCATGGTTTCTCACTAATAAAATGCAGTCATCCCATTCTAATAGTCCCTAAAGTCTTAATTTGTTTCAGCATCGAGTCCAAAGTCCAAAGACTCATTTGAGACTCAGGGCAAACTTTTTCCAGCTACGAGTCCATGAAGTTAAAACAAATTACATACTCCCAAAACACAATGGAAAATAGAGGCGTGGAAATTTCCATTCCACAGAAAGAAAAAGTTACATGCCCCAAGCAAATCCAAAACCCAAATGGGCTGACAATAGATGATAGAACTTCATGTGTCATACCCTAGACACAGTGAGGAGGTTGGGCCCCCCAGCAGTTCTTTCATTAGGCACCGCATGCTGATAGCTCCTTAGTTCTGGGGTCTTGAGGGCAGTCTCACCCTGTAGCTCCACTAGGCTTTGCTCTGATGGCAATTCTTTGTAGCAGACTTGACCCCCATTTCCACTTGGCATAGCTCTACTGAAGACTCTCTTTTGCAGCTCTGCTCCTGTGGCATTTCTCTTGTTAGGTCCCCAAGCTGTCCAAAGCAGTCTTTGAAATCTCCGTAGAGGTCTCCACACTTTTGAATTCTGCGAGCCTGCAGAATTACCACCAAGTGAAGTCTCACGTGGGCATGGACTCTGCTGCCACTGCTGCCAAGGCCTACAACTTGTGCCCTTTGGATTAAAAGATGCACCTGGGGATGCTTCAGTCATGGTTGGAGCAACTGAGCACTGTACCAGGAAGCATAGTATGTCCACCCCCAGGTCCTTTTCCTGAAAGCATCTTGTGCTCCCAGGCCTCTGAGTCTGTGATGCTTGGGGCAGACCTGAAGATCTCTGAAATACCCAAAAGTCATTTCTCTCATTGTCCTGCTTATTAGCACTCCCCCTTCAGCCCTAATCTGGCTATTAGTCTCTTGGCCATGCTTGTGTCTGCCAAATTCTTTTTTATTCTTTGCCACTTGGCCAGCCTGCAAATTTTCCAAAATTTCTCCCTCTGTCACTACTTCCATGATAAATTTTATTTTAAAATGATTTTATCCCTCTCATTTCACTAAATGCAGTTACCAGTAGCCATATAGTTCCTTCTGTATTTTGCCTTGAAATTTTATTTGCCACATCTTGATCACTCTTACATTCAACATTTACTAGAGCTTTAGGACATGAATTTTTTATAGTCAAATTCTTTGTTGCAGTATAACAGAGATATCCTTTTCTCCAATTTCCAATGATTTCTCAATTATTTCCTCTGAAATCTCTTCAGAATGGCCTTCACTGTCCATATTTCTAACAGGATTCTGGTCACCATCATTTAATCAATCTCTTTAAAATTTCCATTTTATTTCTAAACTCTTCCTTTTATGGGGCCAGCAGTGGTGTGATGTTAAGGGCACTGAACTCCCACATGGCCAACCATGATTTGAGTCCCAGACCTGGTGGCTTGCTATCCCAGTTTCTCTCACTCTGTCCATCTCTTGTCAAAAAAAAAAAAAAAATACACACACACATGCATACACACACACACACACACATACATACACACATATTTATATTATATATACTATATAATATATATTTATATATAATATAATTCATTTATATGTATTTATATATAGTGTAAACATATACTATATATAAATATATACTCTATATATAAATGAATGAATTAAGTTAAATAATTCACCCCAAAAATCTCCCTTTTATGAGCTTCCACCAGATACTAAAATTTTCCTAGAATTCTCCTCCAGATTTCTGCCCATTACCAAGTTCCAAAGTAGGTTCCACGTTTTCAGATATCTGTAGCAACACAGTCCTGTTCAACTATACTGATTTGTGTCTTAGTCCATTATTGTATTGATAAAGAAATATCTGCGACTGGGTGATATAATTTATTTTTTTAAAAAAAAGAAAAAGAGGTTTATTTGATTCATGATTTGGGTGGCTGGAAAGTCCAAAGGGGTAAGGCCGGCATCAGGCTGGTTGAAAGCAGCAGAGCAGACGGCAAGAGTAGGTAGAGAGCGAGCTTGTGCTGTGGGCAGCTGTCTTCTAGGAACCTGCTGTCATGAGAGCCAGAACTCACTCAGTTCTCTCATGAGATAGCATTTATCCTTTCCTGATATTGGCACCTCCATGATCCAACCACCATGGTTCAGTCATTGCCCACTAAGACCGAATTCCAGACATGAGCCTTTGGGGGACAAACCGTAACAGGACCCTCTGAAGAGTGAGGGTGGAAAGCTAGACTGGCTCTCAGTGGCTACTCAGCAGGACTTTTATGGGCACTTACCGTTTTCAATGAACAGAGAGTTATTAACCAGGTAGCCTGGTTTTCACAGTTCTTTTCTCATTTTAAAGCTAATCATAGAAAGCAAATAAAGCATGATACTCTTAGTTACTATAAGGGAAATTTTGTGCTTTATAGATTTTTTTCTAAAAGGAAATACTAACCAACTTCTTTTAATTTCTCTCTTACTGGTCTGCTTACCTGCAGAATTATGCCAATTAATCTGCCAAGTGAAATACAAATGAATTCTAAATTAAATCTAATTACTTTTTAGTGATTTTCTGTATGCTTGTTGTTGTTGTTATCAGAGAGTATGTGCATATGCCAGAGAGAAATGAGAGAGAGAGAGAAAGACACTCCCAGTGGGTCATGGTCATGCCAAAATCCTGTCTCCTACATGTCTCCATCTTGTTTGGATTTGGGGCACTCATACACATGCATTTGGTGTATTTTTCAACAAGCCAGAATCAGGTTTTGAACCTTTGTCAGCCATGTGAGATCCAGTGCCTTTAACCACTAGGCTATGGTGCCGTCTCAGAGTGATCTGTTTTTGATCATCTATCTAATTGCTACTCTTGGTTGGTAACTATAATCAGTTATTTCTGCCACTTTAGTCATGTTTGAGTGGCTAGAAACACCCAAGTTGAGCACTGTATAATTTTAAAATTAAATAGACTGACCACAGTTTGAGTCTCAGACCTGGTGGCTTAAAAAATCACATGGGGCACATGTACGCACATATGCAAAATCCAGAGGAGTAGGAGAAGGGATTGTAGTGTGGCCATCCCCCCGGGGGGCTGATTTCTTACTTACCCTCTCTCTGAATCACTCTGTCTCTCTCCTTTCTGGCAAGTGCACATGCATTGTGACAAAAACCTAAAAATTAAAAAAAAAATTTAAATAGTTCACTTGAGATCGTAGAAAATCCAAACCTTCACTACTGCTTAATTTTGGTAACATCAGTGATTGTACACCATCAGCTTTGTTTTTGTTTTCTTTTGTTTTGCCATAGAGTACATTGCCTTCACCAGAGAGAGACAGAGACACAGAGAAAGAGAAAGTGAGAAATCACCCCCAAGAGGGGGTCACCATGCTGGAATCCCCTCTCTTCCACTCTCCCCTCAGGATTTGGGGAATGAATATACACTCACCTGGCATGTTTTTCAAGCTGCAGAGTCCAAGATTTGGACCATGCAGTTGATTATGTGAGATTCAGCACCTTAACTACCATGTTACCTGCTGGTCTTTACATCAGTTTTGTTTTTGTTTTTACACAATGAAACTACACATTTCACATTGGTAAACATGTTTTATTGTTGATATTCTGATGAAGAGCAAATTTATGGTTTAAGTTTAAAGGTTACAATTCAGTTATACTTTCAGTGGTGCTTGTAGAGATTTGGCTCTGTGGGAAATCTTTGTTAATGTGAGCAAACACATATATTAGGCAGAGATAGTATCTTTTTGGAAGAACAAATTTCAAAAGAGTTAATTTTTAATTTTTTTCAGAAAACTGTACATGTTTATAAAATCTGAGTAGCTTAGTCACACATAAGGAAAAATACTTTTTTGGGGGAAACCCAAACTAAAATGATAGTTTTAATTATTTTTGCTTTTTAATAAAATTTTCTCTTTATAAGTACACTGCTGGTATATTATATTATCATATAAGTCATGACACATTTTCGTATAGAGAAACATGTCATGACTTTTCCGATGACCCAATATATTAATTGTAGACAAAATCAATTTGGGTTAAGAACAATGTAGAGGAAAAGATTAAGGTTAACATCACTACTCAGAAATTACAGAGAACCTTTTCAGTGATATTCTTCTAAATTAATTTAAAATTATATTCCTGTATAAGAAATAATTTTACACAATTATAATTACTTCAAACATGATGTGAATATGACTTACATAAATATATATTTTTAAAATTAGAATTGATATTTGCCTAATGCCTACCATATGCCAGACCCTGTTCTAAATACTTACTGTCTTAAGATCAGTCTCAAAAGCTAAAAGTTGGGAACAATCAATGGCATGGTGATTAAAGTGTCTGGATCTCTCATGGCTGACTGTGTGGTTTGAGTCCTGGACTCACAGCATGAAAAATATGCCAGGTGCATGGGTGTATGTGCCCAAAATTCCAAAAGGAGAGAGAAATAGAGAAGTGACTGTAGCATGACCATTCCCCATGTGGATTACTTTTTCACTTTCCTTTTATCTTTCTCATTCTGTTTCTCTCCAGCAAGTACACATGCTCTCTGGCAAATTATAAAATAATAAAATAAAAACACTAAAATCTGGCACAGTAGAACCTAATGTTAAACTAATTTTTGCTCTAAGAGATTTCCTATGAGAGGGAGCATTTTTATGCTTCTTTTATAGATGAGGAAGCTGAGACAAAGCTGATGGCACACCACTGGTATTAGGATAGCCTACACTTGGTCAAACGCTTCAGTTTTCAGAGATGCATTATTGTGAATCAGATGTACATTCTAAAACTCCAGTTCTACATTTTATATAGCGAGTTTCTCCTTTCCTGAAGCCTTGGGCCTTGTCTGCTGTGGTTGGTAAGGGGTGCAAGGATACATTAGGAGTCAGGGAGGCATAAGGAAGGATGGCTAAGAAGCCTTAATCAACTGTGATTCACCACACTAGTCATGAGACCTAGGATCTCTAATGGTAAGGAGCAGGGTCTGAGGATGGTAAGAGGATTTTTTTTCCCCTCTTTCATATCTTTGGCTGCTAAGGAAAGACTTGAGGATTAGGTGTAGGGGATGCAAAGGTTATTTGTTCCTCCTTTTATTTTATCCTTTTTTTTAGTTTGTTTCATGGGAAAGACACAGGAGACAGGCATTCCTAACAAGGACCCCATGTTGTGGAGGGATTTGAACTCCACATTGACCTACTGCAGTTTGAATTACAGCTTCTGTGGCTTAAAAAACATTTGGGGGAAGAGCCTATAGTCTGGTGGTTAAGGCAGCTGATCCCACAGGGCCTACCCCATACCCCCATCTCCACTCCCCATCTCAGTAGGTCTGGATCATGGGCCCGCGCGTGTACATGGCTGACACGCTCAGGGAGGTTGTAGAATGTGAACCCAGAACCTTTCCTGTGTGGGTCCAATTATGGTATCACTGTGCCATCACTTGACCTCTGTTGCATGTTTTCAAAATGTGCTACAAAGGCCTCCTCAGAGGATAAAGAAGAAGAGGAATAACCTGAAACTCTTTAACCTATAAAATTAGTGATCCAGCAGAGTCTTAGTGCTGCATATTCAGCCATCTCTGGCTTGTCAGCCCACACACTTGGCCCTCCCCAACATACTTCTATTTTTGAGGACCTTGGGCAGGTGTCTAGGTATTTTGAAATTTGTGTTAGCAACTATAAAAATAGTTACTTTCACAGATAGGTGCTTTTATCTTGTTTATAGAAAATGTAATGTGTGAAAAATCACAACTTCTTAATGGGTGTTTTATAGGAAGATGACACTCTATCAAAGGCTATACTGTTAGATATTTGAAAATAGTACTATACTACACTGACTTTGCAACCTGATGCAGTAAAAGTAATTTATATAAAAAGGGACATCCATCACCTCCTTGGTATAAAGAGATGAGCAGCCAAATTATTACAAGATGCTCTCACATAGTGCGTAGAGCCGTTCCTGGCACATAGTACATGCTGGCACAGATTCGGCTGTGTTTTCTTCAAATGGGTACCTGCGCATAGCATATGTAAGAGAAATACTCTCCTAAGTGTGACTTGTTGAGTTTTTTTTTTAAAGTGGGTTTTCTATATATCCAGGTTTTGTTTTGATCCATTGTAGATAATCCTCACATATACTTGCACATATTGCTTTCCTTCCATTCTAGTTTCTCCTTTTGAAACTCTCTGTAGATATATGATAGACATTGTCAGTTTCTATCTTTCATATCTCTTAATGTCTTTTGCATTTTTTTATATACCAGAGAGTGACTGCATGCACCAGAAAAAAGATGGTGGGGGGGGGGAGAGCATTCCTTCCAGTAGGGCCTGGTCATACCACAGTCCTCCCTCCTACATCTTCCATCTTGTTAGGATCCTGGACACAAGTGCCCATGTATACAAAGTGTTCCTCCCTCCCTCCCTCCCTCCCTCCCTCCCTCCCTCCCTCCTCCCTCCCTCCCTCCCTCTTTTCTTTCTTTCTTTCTTTCTTTCTTTCTTTCTTTCTTTCTTTCTTTCTTTCTTTCTTTCACTTTTCCAGAGGGTGTGTGTGCTTGCTAGAAAGGGAAAAGAAAAGTGAAAAAGCACCCACCATGAGGAATGGTCACACAGCAATCCCTACTCCTCCATTTTTCTTTCCTTTTGAGGTTTTGGGCAGGCACACATTTGTGCCTGGTATGTTTTTCCTGCCATCAGGTCCAGGACTTGAACTGCACGGTCAGCCCTGTGGGATCAGCTGCCTAAACCACCAGACTACAGGCTCTTCTGTTTTTAACAACAGAAGCAGCCACAGAAGCTGTAATTCAAACTGTAGTATGCCAGCCATGTGGAATTCAAATCCGTCCACACAGTGCGTGAACAATGCACTTTGGACAGGCCCCTCTTCTGACTATTCTCCATCTTTAGGTACCTATTGCATTCTGGGTAATTGTTTCTAGTTCATAATTGAGTTCACTAATCCTGTCTTCAACTGGGTTTAAATGGTTGCTTATTGCTCAGGGATCATTGTACTCAATGTTAGCATTTGAATTTCTTTCTTAAGTAATTCTAATTTTTATGAATTTATACCTCATGGCTTAATTAGTGTTTAGAGGACTTTAAAGAACAGAACATTTATTAATTTTCTTTCATTTTTTTTGGGGGGGGAGAGACTTTTGCTATAGGTTACGAGTGCTTGCCAGAAAGACAGAGAGAGACAGAGAGACAGAAAGTGAGAGAAATCACCCCCCAGAGGGGATGGCCACACCAAAATCTCTTCTCCTCCAATCTCCTCTTAGGATCTTGGGCATGCATGCACATGCACCCAGCACAAGTTTAAGCCACTGGGTCCAGGCCTTGAACCATGATCGACTACATGGGAGTCCAGTGGCATAACCTATGCCATCTGCTGGTCCCGGGAACATTTATTAATTTCCTAATAGCATAAAACTCATTCTCTCTTGAAACTACCATATTGTTGCATAAGATTCTTTTGTTACTTTATTCTTCTAGACTATTTATAAAAATAACTTTAAAATATAAGCATTAAATGAATATTTATATTTTATATTTTAAAGTTATTTTTATAAATAGTCTAGAAGAATAAAGTAACAAAATATTATATATTCAATCCAGATGACAAATGGTTATGAGCATGTTTCCGGTATACTCTGGATTAAGCTATCAACAGAATATATATATATTTTTTTTTTTTTTTAGAGACGTTTTTGCTATAGGGCACATGTGCTCACCAGAAAGACAGAGACAAAGAGACAGAAAGTGAGAAATCACCCCCCAGGGGGGATGGCCATGCCACAATCCCTTCTCCTCCATTTCCATCTTGGGATCTTGGGCACGCACGTACATGCACCCGGCATGAGTTTAAGCCACTGGGTCCGGGACTCGAACCGCGGTCGACTACATGAGAGTCCAGTGACATAGCCATTACACTAACTGCTGGTCCCTCAACAGAATATTTTTTATTTCTATATATTTTTTAAAGGTCGCATTCTTTTAATCTCTCAATCATTTTTTATTTCCTATTGCTTGTTTCTTTTCATGATTCATTTTCTTAAAGTTTAAGTATTCCATAGCTATTTTTTATTTTAATATAAAGTCCTGTTGCATAGCTGTGTTGTTTATCTCTGCTAACTCTCATTTATGAATAAATTCAGATTTAGTTGACATTAAACCGTGAAAAACTGGAAAGTATCTCTTAACTAGATACTTTCCTCCAGACACTGTGGTTTTCACTGGAATTCGCTGATTTAGGGCCAATTTAGTCCTTACCCAGTGTCTTATGCTAAATCTAAGAATCTCTGGCTATCTACTGCCACCTTGGTACTGCCTCAAGTCCTGGTCTCCAATGGTAGCATTGATAATAACATTGTTCTCAGGAAAACAACACTTTTTCAAGCTTGTAGGTGTTTGTTTTTCTCCTCAGAAATTTCTCACATATTTGCGAGTTCAACAATCCAGTCAGACTCTTTAGTGCTAGTTATTTTACATTTGAGAAGACTTTTGGGAGCATTTAATCACTACTCCACTGGAAGTTGCACTACATATCTTTCTGTAACCTTTGGCATACACCTTCTCTTGAAAATAGTTTGAGATATGACTTTAAGAAACCAGTGTCCTGGGGAACCAGCAGTTAGCATAATGACTATGTCGCTGGACTCCCACGTAGTCAACTGCAGTTCGCGTCCCAGACCCGGTGGCTTAAAGCTCACGCCGGGTGCGTGTGCGTGCATGCCCAAGATCCCAAGAGGAGAATGAAGGAGAAGGGATTGCGGCGTGACCATCCCCCCTGGGGGGTGATTTCTCGCTGTCTCTCTGTCTCTCTCTGTCTCTCTCTGTCTGTCTGGCGAGCGCACGCACCCTATAGTGAAAAAACCTCTCCAAAAAAAAAAAAAAAAAGAAACCAGTGTCCTGTACCATAGCTGATTGTATTATTTCATGAGACGAGACAGACAAGTAGCCACCATGCCCAGAAGCAGGCAAACACACTCTGTGCTTGTGTGTTTTACATTAAACAGAGGGGGCTGAGTGGTGCGATGGTAGAACATGACTCTCTGTGAGGCCAACCCACATGGGATGGTTCCACCCGGGTTCACATTCAAAGACCTCCCTGAGTACTCCAAACAAGCATGTGCCCATGTTTGCTGAGGCTGCACATGGGTCATGGCATCAGATCTTGTCAAGAGTGTGCGGTCTCTGTGTCTCCTATCTCTCTGTCTCTGTCACTCATACAAAATAAATGAATAAATAAATAAAACACCTTAAAAACAAAATGAGTATCCCTTGGGACTTGCCGCACATATAAAGACACTCTTTCAGAGGGGTACAGCCGATCCTCCTCTCCTTTGTGAGCCACCCTCTTACTACATGATATCATGTGTGTAGTAACAGGGGCCATGGGCACCGGGGAATAAATGTTGATGTTTCATGACTCCAGAAGGTCACAGGAAATCATGAAACTTCTAGAATTGACTTCTTCATCCTGATGAGATGAATGAAAACCCTAAGCGATCATTTCACATGGCCTGCAAGAGCTAGGCTTTGTGATTATTTCCAAGGCCTTCCATCTTAATCAACATACACCACTACTCCGCCAAACCGCTTTCTATTACCCATCACTCAACTACCAACTATACCCAAAGTTATTTCACTTAAATTGTGCTCTTCAATACTAATACCATTGGCATTTCTTTTTCTGTGTGTATTTTAAAGTAATAGTACAAAATGTTGCAGGTTCTTTAACCTTATTTTTATTCCTCATTATCACACTTTGCTTTAGTGGTTTCTCTGGTATCCTGTATGATTTATAGTTTCAATTCGATATGTGCACTCCTCTCATCCTTTTATTATATTAGTACCTAATACACTTCAGCACCTTGCCTTGCTAATATTTCTCAGTGTTAGATAATTCTTGTTTATTAGGTTTACAGGCTTAGAGATTCACTGTCACATTTCTCTTGGGCAATTTATCCAAAGAGTGTTGGTACTTAAGTCTTTATCATCGGCAAATTAAATTTCAAGGAAAATGATGATGGGGGGAAGGGCACATCTTGACATTCGGTTGTGCTCTATTAAAATATTTCTAGTATGTTCACACTCTTATGAGATCATGGAGCATTTTTAGAACTGAAGTGTGAGTTGGTATAACTCACACTCCAGGCTAAGTGTCTTTGGTCATTCATCCAAAGTATTACCTGCCTTATAATCCACCATCTGCATCACTCCCTACCTTTAAGGATCACAGTTTTACATATGATTTTGCACTAATATTCATCTGAACATTTACTGAATTTGGGGGCATGTCATTAGGTTGCTTTGGTGTGTGCATACCTGGATTCCTTATTCTTATTTTTCTGATAAAGGAGATAGGTTCATTGTACCTTCCTTTTCCGTTCTCCCCAGTTCACTTTTAACGGCATTATAACTTATTTGCTACATCTTACTTTGTGTAGATGAAAGGGAAATAAGAGTGTGCTTTTAGCCCAGTCTTTTGAATTTGTCCTGAAAACACAGTCCAAGAACATTTAGAATAAAAAATTTTTTAAAAAAACCTCTATGCAAAATAACGCATCTTGTAACATTTTCTGCAACAGAAAATAATGGATGCTACTTAAGTACCCGATATTTTATTAAACTTTGAGGCGTCAAATTGACAAGCTGTTATGCAGACATTTAAGTCCCCATGATGACTGTAGAATCCTCTGGAAAATTGCTGCTACATGGTAAGTGGACACACCGGATCACGGGCTTGAATGTGCACCGTGATTATGATTTGACTGATCTGTAGATTGGTGGACACAGATGAGAGAGGAAAATATAACACTGCAAAGAATCATGTTTTGGTAATTAAAGGTAATCTCACTCACTTAAAATGGTTCCCTTAAATGTCACTATGTGTTTTTTTGCAACAGATGTGTGATCTTTAAAGGGCGTGAAGAAAAATAGTGTAGGTGAATGTAAGACATCTCAGTGCTCTGAGCAGGCACCTGCATTCTTCATGCTCCCTGGTGAGGGAGGAATTTGGGTGTGATGTCAAAGAGGCGACTTTTTAAACATTTCTTTGAGAGAAAGAGAGTAGCTCCAAGGGCAGCTTTAGCAGAGGAAATGAGGCTGGCATTTACCTCGTTTTCATTTTCATTTTTGTTGCTATAAACAGGTTTCATGCATCCTCGTGTCCCCCCCGACCCAGACAATGTCCCCATGTCCATTGTCCTTCTCAGAGGTCTTCTTCAGCCAGGGCAAACTCTCTCTCCTGTATATTTCACTCACTTCCGTGGCTTCCATGAGTTCTTCCTAACTTCCTAATCAATTTTCTTTTTCCCATTATAGTCAGCAAATTAAACATCATCTCTTGTCCTCTGGAGAACTCTGCCTACACACCATTTTCTTAAAGAGCTACTCTGCACGCCCTCATCCCACACCCTGACCTGCCTTATAATCCACCATCTGCATCACTCCCTAGCCTTAAGGATCACAGTTTTACATATGATTTTGCACTAATATTCATCTGAACATTTTCTGAATTTTGGGGCATGTCATTAGGTTGCTTTGGTGTGTGCATACCTGGATTCCTTATTCTTATTTTTCTGATAAAGGAGATAGGTTCCTTGTACCTTCCTTTTCCGTGCCTGTGTGTGCCATGCTTGGAGTACTAATCTTACTGAGTGTATATCTGGAAATAATTGTCAGTCAACTCAGAAACTTTCATAGTTTTTCCCGAGTACTTATTTTCAATGAAAATCTCATCGTGAAGTGATAACTTTTTTGAGCACTTACTGTGTGACAAGCAATAAGTAAAATAGTCTTCATCGATTCTTTACCTCATTCCTAATCACCGCCTCATAAGTACGATTCTTACTGCCTCATTTTTACAGTTAAGAAACCAAGGAATGGAGAAGTTAGGTATGTAAAAGTCTGAGAGGATATCCCAGACCATAGAACAGTCCATCAGATGGAGAAAATTGCCACCCCTAGAGTCAAATGAGATTGGAGGAAGATTTGAGTTGTCGCAGCATTTCAAAAATTGGGGGATTTCAACTCGGCATCTGAATTTTGACTTTTTTTTTGAAAGAGTAGTCTGGCATCACTACAGTAGAGCTGAGTAGGGTCTGGTCCTTCACAAGAGAAATGGGTTCCTTCCCAGCATGTCATAGTTAGCTCATGTCACATAGAATTTGCTTGCACTATTTACTATTTACAGGTTTTCCTGTTAATGTGATAACTTGCTTGTCTCTGACTAATTAGTAGTTTCCATTTTGAACATTATGGGGACATGTTAATACAAAATTCCAAATAGGTCAAGACTTTATAGTTGGTTCTTATGAAATGAACTCGATGAACATAATCACCAAAGTGGTAAGGTTGTGTGTCACAGAGAAACACAGAAATTGAAGTGATTCAGCAAAGGGAGATTTTAAGTTTGCTTGAAATTTATAAGAAATTCACTTGGTCTCTTTATCCCAACTGTGATGCTTTCACATCTCTGCGTAGTAGCTTCTGGTGGCTCCTAATGACCTTCTGGGAAAGGACAGAGACATTCCTTGGCCAACAAGGGTTCTCATGATCTAGCTTCCTCTTTTCTCATCAAACCTGTCATTTACTATTAATTTTTTTTTTTGAGAGATTTTTGCTATAGGGCACGTGCACTCGCCAGACAGACAGAGACAGAGAGATAGAAAGCGAGAAATCACCCCCCCCAGTGGGGATGGCCACGCCGCAATCCCTTCTCCTCTGTTCTCCTCTTGGGATCTTGGGCACACACACACACGCGCCCGGCGTGAGTTTAAGCCACCGGGTCCGGGACTCGAACCACAGTCGACTACGTGGGAGTCCAGCGACATAGCCATTACGCTAACTGCTGGTCCCACTATTAAAATGTTTTAATAGGCCAGCCAGGTGGCATGGTGGTTAAGGTGGCTGGATCCCATATGGTCAACTATGCATTTTGAGTTCCAAACCAATGGGTTGAAACACATGCTGGGTGTGTGTATGTGCTTGCCTCAAATCATAAGAGAAGGGATTGTGGTGTGGCCATACCCCCTGAGGGGTGATTTCTCACTCCCCTGTCTCTCTCTCTCTCTGGTGAGTACACACACATTATTGCAAATTTAAAAAATGTTTTATTAAACTAGGAGCACAGGAAATGCGATCAGAGTAAATATTATACTGAGTGAAATAGTCTAGAAAATATTACATTTTAGATAGACTGACCGGATGAGATGTCACTAAGAAAGTCACTTATAGTTATACAAGAAAGCCAGCCAGATACTTGTCTGGGAATAGCTGCTAGGCAGGAGGATGGCAGAGCCCAGAGACAGTAGCATCGTTGACTTGTATGAAACACAGAGAGAAGGCTGGTGTGACTGGAGGAGAATAAGAAACATTTCTGATGTTCTGGAGGATAGGGGGAAAGGAAGAGTGACTGACTACTAATGGCTTAAAAAAAAAAAAAAAAAAAGAGAGAGAGAGAGAAGAATCACAACTAGAGTTATTAACATGTGGACGTCACAGGTGACCTTGGTAAGAATAGGCAAGATCCCTGCCCTCTTGGACCTTATGGGCAAAAGAGCAATAAAGAGAGTAGAAACTGTGACAAGTAAATACATGAGGGGAATTCAAAAAGGTAATGGAAAATGAAATTAAAGGACATGTTTATTTTGGTGCAAAAAAAATTTGAAATCTATTCAGAATTTTTTTCATAATGTATATTTTCTATCAATGTTTTAAGGACCACTTCATATAATAAATTAATTGCCAAGTTATGATAAATGCTACCCCCCCCCCAAAAAAAGAAAAGGCAAGGTGATGGGGTTGTAACAGGCATGCTATTTTATATGGGGCTACCAGGGAACACTTCCTGAGAAAATTGATATTTGAGCCCAGATCTGAAGTGAGGACACCAACGCTGGCATTCAGTTGTGGAAGTATTTAATGTTCTCTCATTGGCAAATATCTGTCCAGATATCTGTGATTGCTCATGGTATATGTAATGAATGAGTTTACTTATCTTTTTTCACTAATTTTTGCTACTACTCCCTGAAGACTTTTATCATTTAAAAAAAATTTTACTGAAATATTTGTTGGCGTAATTCCTTTCACTTCTGTTTCTCTTAATTTTTAAACAATGTTTTTATGTTTTTTCTTTACTTTCTGCATTTCTTTTTTAATTAAATTTCTAACCCTGTTTCTTGCCCACTTGCTCATTGGGGTTTTGATGATGGTTTTAATTATTTTTTAATGTTTCTCTATTTTACTAAAGAGAAACCCTTTATTTGTTATAACTGTTGTAAAATTGTTTTCTCTCTCATTAAGCTTTTTACTTTAATTTTGTCTTGCCAGCTCTTTGACCATTTTTCTCATGAGTATGTCACATCTTTTTTTTTTCCACTTTCTAGATTCTTTATTTTGTTATTTTTGTTGTTGTTTGGTATTTTTATTTGTTTTTTTACTATATCCTTCCTTATCTTTATTTATGCTCTGTATGCCTTTCAATCGTTACCTCTAGTACTTTTTGGTAAATTATTTGTAATTCTTTTTTCTCTATTACTAATATATAAATCTTTGAAATACCTAGCTTCTCTTATTTTCCCCTTTGCTTCTTTAAAAAAAAATCGTTTCTTTATTTTTATTTAATATTCTTCGATCTGACCATAAAGAAAGAGAGAGAGTGAGAGAGGCTGAGTGAGAAAGCAAGCCTACTGGACTGGGACTTGAACCATGGTCTATCATGTGAGAGTTCAGCACCTTAACCTCCATGCCACCTGCCAGCCACTCCCCCTTTCCTTCTTATTTCTAAGGTATTTTCATCCCTTAGTTGAGGCACAGTTGACATTTAAGATATTTCATAACATTGACCATCCAGAATAGGACCAACCATGAATTACTCACCTGGCCAACTATCAGGCCTGACTGCAGCTTTTATTTTGAAAGCCTCTGACTGCTACCCTTGGTTTGATTTTATTTCAGTTTTTTTGTTTTGTTTTGTTTTTAGAAAAGAGTTTACATGAAAGTCATATTATGTTGGTTTCCATCACCTTAGTATATATCTAGATAGCTTCTACAAAGCTATATATACATGGGGGTCTTCAAAAGCTTCTACAAAGCTATATACACATGGGGTCATTGAAAATGCATGTGATGAAAAAAGCTATGCATGGATTTCAAAAATTTTTGTACCAGTGTAAATTCACACCTTAATTCTATCTCTCATGAGCCTTTGGAAGTCTCTTCATATGCTTCAGAGTACTAGGAGAGATACCTTCCTCATCGTAAATTTGCAAAAGGCATTTCTTCTCACATAT
This sequence comes from Tupaia tana, assembly GCA_026018925.1. Taxonomy (NCBI): domain Eukaryota; kingdom Metazoa; phylum Chordata; class Mammalia; order Scandentia; family Tupaiidae; genus Tupaia; species Tupaia tana. Next base: position 15,066,848 of record JAKSZU010000021.1, read on the forward strand.
AATTCTGATCCATCCCAAGTGGCTTCATGCCAGAATAGGTCTTCCTGTAGGCTTTGTTCCCATCGGTCCATTGCTGATAACATGTTGTATCATTCCTTCAAGCATTGCTAAATGGGGACCTTGCGCTTCATTGTATTTACAGAAGCTTCTTTTCGCCACTGCATGGCCATTCCTGTGAATCATCCTGCCATGCCTTCCCATGTGTTTCAGCCAAGAGATGGAGTAGATAGCAAGCAATATTTCAGTGGTTTCAGTCAAGCCTTTGTTTTCCATGGACTGTAAAAGTGGCTTTATATGACATGGATGAAAGTACCCATGGAAGTGAAGCTAGGGTGCAGAGGTGATCTTGGTCTCTAAGGGCCTGAAAGAAAGTGGGCACAGCCCCAGTTTGCTCCCTTTCGGCCCATTTGGACCTTCTTCATGATACCTCTGGTTGCAGAGTCACAGCCGTGCTTCTTAAGCACTGTACTTTCATGTTCCTGTTTACTTTTCTTCTTGTTAATTGGTATATCACTGGGAATTGGATATCTATGTAATTCTTTTTTTTTTTTTTTTTTGAGAGGTTTTCGCTATAGGGAGCATGTGCTCGCCAGACAGACAGAGAGAGACATAGAGACAGAAAGCGAGAAATCATCCCCCAGGGGAGATGGTCACGCTGCAATCCCTTTTCCTCCATTCTCCTCTCAGGATCTTGGGCACACACGTGCACACGCCCGGTGTGAGTTCTAAGCCACCGGGTCCAGGACGCGAACCGTAGTCGACTGCATGGGAGTCCAGCGACATAGCCATTACGCTAACTGCTGGTTCCCTGTAATTCTTTATTACAGGTGACAGCTTTGACCTCTTTTGAGTGACAAGAGAAAAAATATGATGTGTAAAAATAATATATGATAGCTTTATTTATGGAAAAATATCGACCTTTGTAAAGGTTTTTGCCGTACGGTGTGCCCACTTGCCAGAGAGAGAGAGAGAGAGACAGTGAGAGGGAACGTAAAAAATCACCCCTCCAGGGAAATAGCCATGCTGCAATCCCTTCTTCTCCATTTTCCTCTTAGGATTTTGGGCATGCATAATGATGTGCCCAGTGTGGTTTTTGGGCTGCCAGGTCTGGGACTCGAACTGTGGCCAGCCATGTGAAAATCCAGTGCTGTACCACTACACCACCTGCTTGCTCCCAAAATATCAGTTTTTAAAAGGCGGGGTGAAAATAATCAAAGTACCCATACTGCATAAACATTGATGAGGCTCTTTGCAGGGTCGGTTGGTACACAGCCTCGTTACCCTCTGACCTGTGAGCCCCGGAAAGTCTTGTGCATGTGGTAAGAAAAGAGTCAACTACATAAAGAAGTTGTTGGGATCAGCAGATGGCATAGCAGTTATGTTGCTGGACACCCACATGGATGACCACAGTTCTAGTCCTGGACTTGGTAGCTTGAAACTTACTCCAGGCATGTGTGCATGCATGCCCAAGATCCCAGGAGAATGGAGAAGAAGGAATTGCAGGGTGGCCATCCCCCCGGGGGTATATTTCTCACTTTCTCTCTCACTGTCTGTATCTCTGCCCTCCCCCCTCCCAACAAGTGCAGGCACCCTAAGACAAAAACCTCTACCAAAAATAAAGCTGCTGACATACATTTTAGCCTAATTTAATATATTTTTTCTGTGTTCGAGGGGCATTTAGAAATGTCTAGCCCTCACTTTTTTTTGTTTCTCAGGGTAAAGCCATTTATAATCCACGTCTTCTGATGACTTGAATTTATTTATTTTTTTATAGAAAGCTTATCCAATGCGTCACCACATGTACGCACATCTGTCTTTGATCAGTTTGTAGAATGTACGCCATTCAATACTCAAGACCAGAATCTTGAAATGGACCAGTCTCTGTCCTTCCCTGCTGCAGAGGGAAATCAGTTGACAGTGCAAAGCTGTGGGGGTGCCGGAAAGGGTCAAAATTCCTTCAGTAGAAAAGATTGAAGGCATTTGGCATGTTCAGAATACTGTCACAGCAAGTTAGCACATGTAAAAACTAGCATTTAAAGCCAATCCCGAACATATATTTGAACTTTTTTTAGATGTAGGCAAGCTGTGAACTATTAAAGCAGAGAAGCGCACACACACACACACACACACACACACACACACACACACACATATACACATGCTACTGCCAGGAGCGAAGGAAGGTCTGAGGTCTGACTAGACTCAAAACTGAGTTTAACACTTTTTTCCCCCTGGGGTAGGGAGGAGGTCCTAGGGCAAATGTTAGGCCTTAAAATGCAAAGAGAATAATGTGCTCCAAAAACATTATTCACCTGCAAACAAGGTAGGATAGCTCCCTTTACTCTTGCACCTGTTTCAAGGGAATGACAAACACACCTCTTCTTATGTTGGCCCAGTAATGGTGAGGCCCCATGACACACTCTGGCAGTCACTCCCTAACCAGTGGAATACATGTGGATAAAACTGAGTGTGATAATTCAAATTAATCTTTGGCTGACCAAAACCAAAATAAAATTAATAGTCATGGGAACAGAACCACACAGATGTTCAGAAGCTAAGGAAGCACTCAGCAGTTTGAAAAGGATTCTTCTTACACCATGCTTCCAAAGGGATGGAACCAGTGACTCACCAAGTGTGAACTTCAATTCTGGCCCTGGTGGGTGTCAATAAATAACAGTTGTATGAAAGCAAAGTCTACTCCGCAGCTTCTTCCCAGACTTGTGGTTGTGTGTTTCCTAGAATGCTCCAGGAACGGCTTTACATAACTCCTCCCCGGCTCTGGCAACTGAAGTATGTACTCTAGTCCAGTCATGAAAGTGACTAAGAGAAAAGAATGCATTCTATTTAAAGAGGAGGGTTAGTGTCTACTTAGGTAAGAGACAGAAAATATGAAAGCTTTGTAGACATGTAGTTTCCCCAGGTCCCATCCAAGATTATAGGGGAAAAAAATAAAACTTTGTCAGTTGTCAGTCAAGGCCAAGTTTGTATTTGTTAGCCCTTTGCCTGTCAGGATCATAATTTCAACAGATTTATGAATATAAAATAATCTAATTTCTGTCCTCCTTGTATTTTTCCCTATGTAATTAAGACCCTTCTGTATGGATGTCCTATTAAAGTTATTTTTTCTCTCTCTCTCTCTCTCTCTCTCTCTCTCTCTCTCTCTCTCTCTCTTTTAAAGTTTATGCTATAGGGCATGTGTGCTCACCAGAGAGAGACAGAGAGAGGGAAAGTGAGAAATCACTCCCCAGGGAAAATCCATTCCACAATCCCTTCTCCATTCTCCTCCTAGGAGTTTGGGCATGCATACAGACATGCCTGGCATGATTTTCAAGCCTCCAGGTCCAGGACTGGAACCACAGTCTGCCATATGGAAGTGCAGTGCTTTAACCACTATACTACCTGCTGTCCCCTAAAGCCATTTTTCCTTTATACTTCTTACTTATTTTGACTTAATTTTACATGTAGAGACTTGACTGAGAAATATGTTGTCTGAATTTCAATTTCTTAAAAAAAATTGCAAATGTATTTATATTTAAAGATGACAACTCTTTATCGAGACTATTTGTCTAAAAGTGATTAGAATAATTGATAGAAATGTGTTATTTTAAAAGGGTCACTAAACCTACATATAACTACATCAGCATAATTGCTTGTAATCAGGAACCTGACTTATAAATTTTTATATCCCAGAGTCCAAAAGTAGAGTGCTTAGAATAGAAACAGAACCTGTTACGTGTACTTTGAATTTAATTTAGGCTTTGTTGTATTCATGACAGTGGTTTTGGCAGAGGTCTTCAAATTTCTCTGAAATATGCCATGACTCTCCATTTAATAAGAACTCTCTGTGAAGTCTCTAATTTTTATTTAAAAGTGTTGCATTCTACTCTAGAGTAGCAATGCTAGGAGTTTCAGTGTAGCTGAATGATTCAGAACATGGCTCTGTATTCCTGAAACCAACACCACTTAAAGTCATACCACAGTCCCTTTTCCATTCTCCTTTACGCAAGTCTCTTAACTTCACAAGGCTGCCTGTTTTCTTATCTATAAAATGGAGATACCATTGAAATGTACCTGATAGGGTCACTGTGAAAACGAAAAAAGACGATGCTTCCAAAATATGTAGGGCAGTTCCTGACACATGGTAAGTGTTCCATGAACAATAACTAAAAAGAACTACATTACTCTAACACATTAACAAATTACTGCCATTCTCAAATCATGACAAATATTGAGATCAACTGATGATCCAGTAAAACATGCTATGTTTTAATTTTTTTTTGTTTATATATTTTAAAACACGGCATGTTTGGGACCAGCAGTTGGCGTAATGGCTATGTTGCTGGACTCCCATATAGTAGACTATGGTTCAAGTCCCAGACCCAGTGGCTCAAACTCACTCCAGGTGTGTATGTGTGCATGTCCAAGATCCCAAGAGGAGAATGGAGGAGAAGGGATTGCGGCATGGCCATCGCCCCCGAGGGGATGATTTTTTGCTCTCTGTCTTTCTGTCTCTCTCTGCTTTTCTGGCGAGCACATGTGCCCTATAGAAAAAATCCCCCCCCCAAAAAAAAGCATGTTTTTTCACAGACTTTTGAAGTGCAGAGCCTCCCAGTCTCACTGGAGAACCATGTATGTGTGTGTGCTTGTGTGCATATGTGCACATGTGTGTATCTTCCCTGCTCCAGTATTTCACAACTTTCCTTTACTTGACAAAAAAGAAAGAGAAAAAAAAAATATGTGTGAGTGATTAGCTCTAAATGCTAGTTTTCCAAGATGTTAAATTTGAATTACTGGAGGTGGAACCCGGCTTCTCAGCTCAGTCTCGATGGTGTTAACTGAATCTGAGCTTCTACAATTGGCTGAAAACATTTTCTAGTTTAAGACAAGATTTATCTGTTGTTTTGTCAACTATCAAATCATATAAATATTTAGTATAGGAGCTTAAGAGAATGAGACTAGCCATGGAAACTTTATCCATTTGTTATCCATTAGTGATTACATTTAATCAAATTAGTGAATTCTTTTGTACTATCAAGACTTGAATGCAGAGCCAGCATTTGTTTTTTGTTTTTTTTTTCTTTCTTTTAAATTTGCTGTAGAGCACATGTGCTCACTGGAGAGAGACGGGGCGGAAGCATGAGAAAACACTCCCCTGCCATGGGAGGGCCACTCTGCAGTACCTTCTCCTCCATCCTCTTGGGACTTTGGGCACACACATGTCCCTGGCATGTTTTTTAAGCTGCCAGGACTGGGATTTGAACCATGCAATAGACTGTGTGATCCAGCTGCCTTAACCACCATAGCAATGGCTAGCCCACCTGCATTACTTTAGAAAACCCACCATTTTGAGCTTTTGCATAGTGCTCATGTATAGAATTTTTGGTAGGAAGTGTCACTAAACCAAGTTCTGCTCATGAGCTACTAATGCATGGGTCAGGATTATGACAATACATGCTGCTTGAGGATATGATTTAATGAAAAGATTTACGTATAAAAATTAATAAAACATTCCACTAACATTACATACCCTCTTCCAAAAGACATCTCTAGCTTGATATATTGTCTTCAATGTGCATGCACTTTTAAAATATCAGTTGTTACTTCTTGTGTGTATTATAATTTATATAAAGAAGATAAGGAAATCTTGATAGATATATCAATACATTCACTTCAACCATACTACATACCCTCTAATGATGTTATGAGGGTTAAAAGAGACAATATATATTGAATTGTTGGAAAGTCATGATTCATTTTGCATAGAACATAGAAAAACATGTCATGAGTTTCCCGTTGACCTAATAGAAAGAACCCAAGTGCTTCATATATGTTAGTTGCATTTGGATTCTCTCTGATCTTTCCAAATGACCATAACACTGGTTGGTGTGCATTAGTGATGGAGAGATGATCTATTTTGGGGATATAAGTCAAGATTATGGTTCATGAATCTTGAATATTATTGTTACCTTTATATATTTACTTTCACTTGGAGGAAGATGTCTTTGATTGTCTTCCATACTCTAGAAGAAAGGAGTCTCAATCAAACCAGTGTATTTTCTGGGTTCAGGAATTGTCTAGCAATTGACGCACCAACCATTGGCCTTCTTAGCCTACCTTGTCAAACTGGCTTCCCTTAATTTTGCATATACACTCATGGCTAGTCTAGTTAACAATACAAGAGGATAGAAACTCAAAACTAAATTTGGATGCCAGGAACATATTTACAAGGATAAAGCATTTGTATATTTTTAGTATTTACTACATAAAACTTCTCTGAACAAAATGCTAAAACTCTGGATTATGTAAATTTGACAGGGTATGCCAAGATTTGATCTCTTTTTAATATAACTGAGTCTTTCGAAACAAATGTTTTTGTTCAACCATTTTGTAGGAGTGAATGTTTAGGAATTCTTGTGTAGAGAAACAGTGATGCATCCGCATATTAGTAAGGTAAACTCCTACCAGAATTTTTTTTTTTTTTTTATATGTGTAGACTGGCATCTTGATTTTAGGAGAGATTCAGAGGTCATTCCTCTACGTGGTCTCTCCTCTCATGCACAGACACATCATATTTTGTCAAAATGTGATCTCTTCTTTGCCAATTTCCTACCTATCTCTTGGGAAGATTCTCTGTTTGTTTGTTTGTTTGTTTTTCCAGATGTGTCCGTATTAATTATTTATAAGCTTGCCATGCAGAGAGAAATTATATTTGAATTGTTTTCTACATACTAATAGATTATATTTTTCAATAAAATAAGTCAAAAGAACTTCCTGCAAATTATTTGATCACTGAAACATTTTGAATCTAAAAGAAAAGATTGTCATATAATTCTTCCAAGTTTTCCCCTCACTGTTAATCTTTCCATAAGTATACTTGGAAAGTATGCTGCTGACAAGGTTTAGGACTTCATGAACAAACATCCATGAGGGTGCTTTGTAAGTGTGCATTTGGTGTGACTATGAGGAAAAAAAGACAGATATCACTACCTCCATCCCTGCAACATACAGATGAAAGGAGAGAAGGAATGAGAATCAATACATGAATATCAGAAAAATGAAGTAGAATATCTGTGAGAGAGATAAGAATTGAACAGAAATATCAATTTTAATGGAAATTGATAATTGTTGTTTAATTTATAAATTGCATTTTTCTGTTTGGTAAAGGTGGCAATTGTTACTTTTATTTTCCTAGCAATTTTAGGATTTGGTTTTTTAGGACATAATGAAAAACTGTGGGTTACAGTAATGGAGCCAAATTGCATTTTTGCTGACTTATCTCGCATAGAAAAAGCCTCAAGGAAGAAAAACAACTCAAATTAAACTAGTTCAATTTTAGAATGTAGCCAGGTTTTTAAATGCCTTAGAGAACTTTGGGAGTAGCTTGTACCTTTATAATTATGTTTGAGGAATTTGGTGGCAAAAAAGCAAGACCTAGAGGTGTTATTTGCCCTTTCAGTTTATTGACTTTGAATTTTGTCTTGAGCAATCTAATTCTTTAGATTTAAGAGTCTCACATTTATGCAAGAAGATACGATCTCCAAATGCAAAATGTTATCTTTAACACATTTTAGATAAGTGGAATATGATTAGCTAGAAGTTCTTGGGATTTATTGATTTTTTTCCACTTTATTATAGGCAGGTGAGCCTCAAATGTCAACTGCCAGAACATACCCAATAAAACATGTGTTTAATTTTTACTGATATTGCCATATTCTCGAATCATTAACTTTTCCCAGAAAAGATAGCTATTCTCTAGTATCGGTCCCACTGAGTCCTACAATTACGTAACTCTTTAGTGTTGAAGATATAGCCTCATGAAACATTCTTTGAAAATTAGTTAGAGTTTATATTTTCTCCAGGGTTTGTCATTTCCTAAAAATAAGACGTGTTCACCTAGCAATTAGTTCTTTAAATAGTTCATGGTGGCTCTGCAGATGGTCCAAAATCTCATTCATATATTACTTTACCATTCATTTATGTAGTAGAACAATGTGCCTGAAAGCATTATTCAATTCTTTTATGTTTTCTTGCATCATATGTGTTTCAAGGTAAGTATCTTAATTCTTTTCATTAAAAGTAGTAGTATATTTTGCATTAATTCTTCCTAATATATGAAAAAGTAATCCATGAAACTTTATTATTTGTATGTTTACTTTTATTTTTCATGACAAAGAGAGATCCCAGAATAGGATCTTTGAGTTAGCAGATGGTGTGCAGGTTAAGGAGGCTGGATTGCACATGGCTGACTGCGGTTGGAGCCCCAGACCTGGTGGCTTGAAAATCATGCCAGATATATGAGCATGTATCCCCAAGGTCCTGAGACAAGAATGAGTAAGAAAGGATTATGATGTCCCTGGGTAGTGATTTCTCACTCTGTCCCCATCTCTGTTGCTCTCTAGTGAACACAGGTGCCCTATAGCAAGCTAAAAATTAAGGGAGTCCATACCATTCACTGTCAGTCTCAGCCGGCGAGGACCATGGCACACACACATACCTGGCGTCCACAGGGAGAACTAGAAATGTGAACCTGAGCCCTCCCCAGATGGTTTCAGCATTATGGAGTCATGGAACATTACATTATTGCTTCATGGCCACGGCTGGCTTTGTGGGATTTTTTTTTTTTAATAGCCAAAACAGCCCCTAGAAGAAATATATTTGAAAAATTCTCCTGATCATAGTTCTCCATTTGTATTTAATTGAGTCTTGGCTTCTGGGACCATTTGACCATATGCAACTCCGCATTTGGAAAGTAGTTTCTCTTGTAATTTGGATTTTAAGGGTTTTACTTTAGGTGATTTGTGCCATTCCCTGCCTTCCTTTGTTTCCATGGGGGTACTTGTATTTTCCCTCATCATGGAATATCCTCCTCACCTTCTTGCCTTCGTTTGCAGCTTCCCAGTTGGTCACTCCGCCCTCTGTAACCTGGTGTTTATGTCCCAGGATCGCCTTTGCCGCATAGGCTGTGATGTGTCTGCTTAGATCAGGCCTCTGTGGGACTAGCCTGTACTTACAGAACGGCACACAAGTAGCTTATGCTTACTTATTTCAGTGTCTTCCTCCCTAACAAGGCCTTGAGCTTCTCAAAGGTAGCAACCACATGCAGCCTTTTGCCTGTAGGCTAAGTACTACCCAGGAAGTATTCAATTAATGGGTTATTTGGTTTTGTTTCATTCTCTAATAAATGAATGTTTATAATCATAGCCAACATTTACTAAGAACTTGGTAAATGTTTTAGGTGACAGGGACCAAAAGTGAAAGCCAAAGTGATAATAAATGGTTGAGAGGAAAGATTTATTAATTGCCCTGATTTAATCATTACTCATTGTAGTCTTGTACTAAAAAAATCACATGAACCCACAAATATGTATTACTATTATATGTCAGTAAAGATAAGTAAATAAATACTAATCTTTTGTGATTATTATTATTATTACTTAATAATAATAAATTATAATAATTATTGCTTGCTGCAAGGGGATGGCCCACTACAGTCTCTTCTCCATTTTGGGCATTCACACTTGCACACATACACACCCAGCATGATTTTCAAGCCTCTGGCTCCAGGACTCCAACTCTGGTTGGCCAAGTAGGAATACAGTGCCTTAACTACCATGTCACCTGCTGGCCCCAATTCCAGTCCTTTTTTAAAAAAAGTTTCTTTCCTGGGAGTGAGGAACAGAAAAGAGAAAGACAATCACTGTCAGCAGTTTTCCTGGCCACCCAGACCACCTATGGGCACTATGCTCGGCATTTATAGGTCAGACAGAAAACTGAACCCCACTAGTTTCCCTATGGACCCACCTTGGCTTGAGCAGTGCATTTACTGCTGCATCCCACACTGGTCCCCAACACCTTCGAAAGTTAGCAGTTCTCTCAGGCACATGATGCTGATAGTATTCCTGGGAACACCTAATTAAGAACTATGCAACGGTCAGGATCAGCAGATAGAGTAACGGTTATGTCGCTGAACTCCCACGTAGTCAACCGTGGTTCAAGTCCTGGAGCTTCAAACTCATGCTAGCTGCATGTGTGTGCATGCCCTAGATCCCAAGAGGAGAATGGAGGAGAAAGGATTGCGATGTGGCCATCCCCCTGGGGGTGATTTCTTACTTTCTGTCTATCTGTCTCTCCAGCAAGCACACATGCCCTAAGGCAAAAAACTCTCTCTCAAAAAAAAGTAAATAATGATCAAAATCTACCATGACTTTTGTAATATCAAAGTTCCCTTGAATTTTGTAAAATGTAATACTATCTACAGATACTTTGAAGTTAATGCTTCATATATTTGTGTGTGCATATCGCTCTCATCTGCTGACTGTCCTTGGATTTCTGTGCTTGATGGTATTCATGTGCTGCAGAGTTTGCTGTGCGTAGGGAGGAAGCCACTGATGCACGTGCTGCTTAACACCTGTGTGCAAAGGACCATACTACCCAGTGGGCCCAAGAGTGTCCCAGTTCATGTCTCTTGTTTTGGCAAAATTATTGAGAGCTGTTCTTTCTACTCAGAAGTGCCTTGATTTAGTCAGTAAATTATTGATATATAGTCACCCTGCCTATTCGTTGGCTGATATTTGCATTACATTTGTCTTATCTAGTCCCACAAAAAGTATATAAAAGAGGGGCTAGCGGATGGCATAATGGTTATGTAGATGGCCTTCCATGTAGTTGATTGCGGTTTGAGTCCCAAACCCAGTGGCTTAAAACTCACACCAGGTGCGTGTGCGTGTGTGCCCAAAATCCCAAGAAAAAAATGGAGGAGAAGGGACTTGAGCAATGGACATCCCCCCAGGAGAATTAGTTCTCATCTTCTGTCTCTCTGGCAAGTGCATACTCCCTATAGCAAAAATCTCTCAAAAAATAACAAATAAGTGTGTAAATGTGTATGTGTGTGAATACATACACACAAAAGAGAATGGTAGAAGCATGTATTTATTTCCAAGTGCTTCGTCTGTGTTAACATCATCATGATCTTGATTTCACTTCTTGGGCATAAAGTGTTATGCGTTTTGCTTTATCCGTTTCTAGCTATGAAAGTGTGAGTACCTGATCAACTATGTGTGTATGTGTACATATGTGTTCTGTAATTACAGTAAATAAGAAAATACCTATTCCAGGGTCGTATTTATTTAACCCTTAACTTTCTCATCCTCTAGAATAGCCTGATAGTCAACAAATCTTACCAGCTGCCAAATTTTGCTCTACAAAATGTATGTGTGTGTGAAGTTGAGGTGTATGTATACAGATTTCAAGAATTACTACAAAGGATTTATCACCTGTTTGATTTTACAGTGTGCTCCTTCTTTTGCCATGACCTAATTCCTCAAAGAATGTCTTTTATTTAAACGGGTCTTTTGTTTACTGTAGGTGTTCACTCTCTAGAGCTAAATTTCTTGCCATTTATCACTGTACCAACTCCTGTCTCTGATCTCATTGCCATTAATATGGGAAAGAGATTCTTTTTTTAGAGAGAGTTTTGCTGTAGGGAGTGTGCTTGCCAGAGAGACAGAGAGAGGCAGAGAGATGGAAGCAAGAAATCACACACACACACACACACACACACACCATCCTACCCCCAGGAGATGACCATGCCACAATCCCTTCTCCTCCATTCTCCTCTTGGGATTTTGGGCACATATACACATGTGCCCAGCATAAGTTCCAGGTGTGGAACTTGAACCATGGTCAGCTACATGGAAGTCCAGTGATGTAAACATTATGCCATCTGCTAGTCCCAAGATATTCTTTTTTAAAGTTACTGTTAGACCCCAAAGAAACTGCCACCTTAACTGTTCAGCCTTCTTTCTTGATTTCTTGAATTATGTCCTCAGGAAAAGATGGAAGGATATTGAAGTGGTACCACCCAAGGTCACGTTCTGAGGATTGTCCTGGAGTGTAGCATGCACCCTGGCTGTCTTCAGTGCCACCAGAGGTTGACCAAAGTCTTTCTCATCCCTCTTTGCTTAAGAGTCTTATTCTGTGCCCTGAAAATCAACTAAAGATTTTCTTCGCCCGTGGGGTAGATACTCAAACAAGACCAGATGTGACTTGTCTAATATCCCAGATTTCTCAGGGTAGAGACAGAGAATAGACTCTTCCTTCTCTGTGTGCACTTTAATGATCTTAAGTATAATTTAAATTCCATAAATGTTAAGTTCTTTAACTTAGTGAATAAGCAAATATTTCAGCGTGTTACTATATATGATGGCACATTGGCTGTTCTACAGTGTAAATTCCTCTAAAACAGATGTATCTAGAAGAGAATCTAAATAGTTTTTATGACCATGGTTAGGTCTGTAAATGTAAATATGTAGTACTCTATTAACTGATTTACTTTTTTAATTTTCCACTAATTGTCTTTTATTAAATATGATACAAATGGCATGAATTTGGCTACTACCAGTTTTCCCAGGAAAAATGAAATCTACTTTTACAGCTGGAAATAATTTAGTCTTTGGCATAGAGCTCCTTAGCTTTCTATCTTGGGAAAAATGCTTTTTTGATCCAACAGTTTATTGCAAAAATGATTCAGGCTTCTGTTTACATGATGAAAAAAATAATAAATGGTGTTATTTTATTAGGAAACTGGGACTAAACGCCTTCAAAGTAATCTGGAAATTCCACATCTTGAGCTATTTTGTTTCCTTCAGAAGAAAATGCAGATTTAATGTTCTCATCAGGTTATGTTTTCTGTATTCTTCCATATTTTCTTAATGAAGTATATTATCGGCTTATCCTCACATTAAGTAAATATCATACATTGGTTTCTTAAAGGACTTACAAATTTTGATACATTATCTTAAAGAAGGGGAATATAATTTGGTTACATGAGAGATAATATGATGAATTTGTGAGTACTACATATATGTCCTTTAAAAACTGAGAGTGATTTAGTAGGGAGTTGCAGAACAAGTTATCTTATTTGCCAAACAAACAAGCAAAAAAAAAAAAAAAAAAGAAACCAAAATCTTGAAATGGAATATCTCATTTTAAAAAAGAAATAGGATACTGTGTCCATTAGAATAAATAATAAGAGTCAGTCTATAATTTTCTTCTATAATCCACACCTATTTAAATCTCTTCTTGTGTCCTGATGAAGAATAACACAGAAGAAGTAAATGAAATGCTGATACATTTGTGTTAAATACTGGGATAAGGCCAAAGGAATGGGAGAGTAAAAGCCGGGACCTCAGACTACTGGAGATTAGAACGCTCATGGGAAATTCTCAAACCAGCAGTCTATGACTTGTAGCAAGTTGAGTTAAGGACCTTTAAGGGTAAGACTTTTTAGGTTAAGATTACAATGAAAGGGCCCACATGTGGCATGGGGTTAAGGCACTGTATCCCACATGGCCAGCCTTGCCGTTCGAGTCCTAGACAGCTTGGAAATCATGTTGGGCACTTATGAGTGTGTGCCCAAAACCCCAAGAGGAGACTACAGAAGAACGGATTTCAGAGTAGCCATCCCCCTGTGGGACTGGGGAGTGCGCTTACATGCTCTCTCTCTCTCTCTCTGTCTTTCGTGAGTGTATGTACCCTATAGCAAAACCAAAAAAGAAAAAAAAAGTAGATTAAGAATTTATTTCTTGGGACCAGCAGTTAGCGTAATGGCTATGTCGCTGGACTCCCACATAGTCGACCGCAGTTTGAGTCCCGGACCCGGTGGCTTAAACTCACGCTGGGCGCGTGTGCATGCGTGCCCAAGATTCCGAGAGGAGAATGGAGGAGAAGGGATTGCAGCGTGGCCATCCCCCCTGGGGGGTGATTTCTTGCTTTCTATCTCTCTGTCTCTCTCTGTCTGTCTGGCGAGCGCACACACCCTATAGCAAAAACCTCTCCAAAAAGAATTTATTTCTTTTGAGCTGTGCTGTTTGAAATGAGCATATTATTTCGCATAGTTTCTTTTTCTTTAATTAAATTGTATGAGCAAGCAATATCTACATTTTTCAGAATTTACGTATGAACAATTCTAACAGATGTGTTGCAATAAGGACTTTCCTTAACAAAAGGAGAAAATAAAACGTAGTCAGTTTGCTATAGAGACTCACTAACCACCTAACAATTTTCCCCTCATGCAACCCATTGATGCTCTGACAGATTGTTAGCATTACTTACCGGCAATTCCCAAAATACAGGCGAGTCTTTTCCCAAAACATTCAGAAACACATTGTTGCCTACAGAATAAAATCTGAATTCTGAATGGAAAATTGTTCAATGAGTATGGTTTCAGTTTTGCAATATGTAAAAGTTCCAGATCTCTGTTTTACAGCAATGTGCATATAGTTAAGACAACTATACAGTGCATTTAAAAATGGTCTAGATGGGGACCAGCAGTTGGTGTAATGGCTATGTCGCTAAACTCCCATATAGTCAACTACGGTTCAAGTCCCAGACCTGGTGGCTTAAACTCACGTTGGGCACATTTGCATGCGTGCCCAAGATCCTGAGAGGAGAATGGGGGAGAAGGGATTGCGGCGTGGCCATCCCCTCTAGGGGGGGATTTCTCACTTTCTGTCTCTGTCTCTCTCTGTCTTTCTGGAGAGCACACACATCCTATAGCAAAAACCTCTAATAAAAAAAAAAAAAAAACTAAAACTAAAAAATGGTCAAAATGGCACATTTTATGTCTTGTGATTTTTATCACAAGAAAAAATAAAACCCAGGTTCTAACCCTAGCATCCAAGAGCAGTTGTGATCTGACTTCTCAACTGTCTTTCTAGCCTCATCTTTCACTTGTTTATTCCACCGATCTTTTCAAGTACCTGTTATATGCCAGAAACATAAAAAGTGCAGCAATGAACAAGACATACACGGCTCTTCATGCAAAATTTAGAATAAAATATTGCTAGAATGGAAAGGGTTCCTACATTTGTCCTTGACCCTTGTGCTTTTACCATGGATTGCTTTTGCAGTTGCCACACACACTTTGCATCTCTGTACTAATACAGCTTTGTTTATGATACCGTCTTAGTCCTAAATACCCTCCTGGCTTGAGCTTCTCAATTTCTCATTCATTCTAGACCTATTGACAGTCTTTTGATCTTTATAGACTCTATTCAAACCTAACCTGAGATGAAGCTTTTTTTTGACTGCCATGTTGCAGCTATTATTTGGCTTTCTTTACCTCCCCAGACTTGGCCCCAGGGTTTAGTACAGTGATTTTGTACTGCAACAGGCACTAAGGAATGTTAAGTTGAAGTAACACTATTAAAATATCTTTTAAAAATATTTTCCTGGGCCAGCAGGTGGCCAGATGGTTAAGGCCCTGGATCCCACATAGCTGATTCTACTCCAGGGTTTGAGTCCTGGCCCTAGCAGTTTGTGAAACAAACCTGGTGTGTGTGCAGCCCCAAATACCAAGAGCAGAATAGAAGAGAAGGGATTGCATCATGGCCAACCCCCTGTGGAGTGATTTCTCAGTTTCTCTTGATCTCTTCAGCAAATGCATGCACTCTAGGGCAAAAATTTTAAACAAATAAATCATTATTTATTTAAAAATTTTAATTTTTGTGTAATAGAATATGTTTTTTCATAGCATGCATACAATACGTAATTATCAAGTCACAGACATAAACATATCCATATTCTTCAACATGGGACACTATGTTGTACACACTTGATAATAGTTCTACTAGGTGTTTTTGTGGAAGTGATTATTGAATAGTTGATTACATTTTTTTCTTTGCCATAGGACACTTTTCCATAACCTGTTCGCCTTCTTTATATGCATTCTTGGGTCTGTTGTTAATTTTTTTTTCCAAACCACTATCCCCTACCCCATGCAGCATCTAGTGTCTACTATTACTCCATGCCATCAAGTCAGTTTCCACCATAGAATGTGGACATTTGGTATATGTTAAATGAGGAGATGCAGTATTTGTCCTTCATAGCCTGGCTTGTTTCATTTAGCACTGTGTCTTCTGGGTTTCTACCACTCTGTTAAAAATGACAGGATAGTATTGTTCTCTAAGGCTGAGTACTATTTTATTGTGTATATGTGCCACAGTTTTTCAAGCTATTCATCAGTTTCTGAATGTTTAGGTTGATTCTTTCTTAGCTCTCATGAATAATGCTGTATTGAAATGGGAGTGCTGATATCTCTTCCAGATATCAATTTTATTTCCTTTGGGCATATATCCATAAATAAGAATTCTGGATCAGATGGTAGTCTTATTTTTAATCCAATTAAATCTATTCATTATCTCACATAGTTACCGTTGTGTGTATATAGTGTGGGGGGGTGGCGATTGATAAGAACACTTACTATTTATTCTCTTAGCAAATTTCAAGCAACAATGCAGCATTATTTACTATAGTCACCATGCTGTATATTAAATCTCCAGAACTTATTCCTCCTGTCTAACAGAAACCCTATATCCTTAACCCACAACTCCCCATTTCTCTCATTTCTGAACTCCTACCAACCACCATACTACTCTTGGATTCTGTTTTCTACTTTTTTAAGATCCCTCATGAAGGGGAATCATGCAATATTTGTCTTTCTGTGCCTGGTTTATTTCACTTAGCATAATGTCCTCAGGTTCATCCATGTTGTTACAAATGACACATTTTTTCTTTAAATTGCCAGAGGAGATATATGCTTCCCAGAGAGCAAAAGAGGGAGAGAAAGATAAAGAAAGCACTCCTCAAAGGGATTGTACTCACAGTGCAGTCTCTTTCCTTCCATTTCTTCATCCCATCAGGATTTGGAACATGCGCACATATGTACCGGTGTATTTTTCAAGCTACTAGGGCCGATATTCAAACTATGGTTAGCTACATGGGATCCAGCTCCTTATACATGGAGCTTAACCACTACACTACGGGGCCAGCCCAATCTTTTTTTTTGGGGGGGGGGCTGATATTCTATTTAATTAAATATGTAAGTATGTGTGTATGTATATGTATATATGTGTGTATATATATATATACACATATATACATATATATACACATATCCATTTGTATGGATATATTAGTATTCATACCACATTTTCTTTATTCATTCATCTGTCAATGGACACTAAAGTTGATTCCAGGTCATAGTAATTGTGTATAATGCTGCAATGAAAATGGAAGCACCATCATCTATGCAGGGTACTGATTTTTATTTCTTTTGGGGATATATCCAGAGATAGGATTGGTAGATCACATGCCAGTTTTATTTTTAATTTTTTGAGGAAACTCCTACTGTTTTTCATAATGGCCACACTAAACAGTCTCACCAACAATGTGTGAGTTTCCTTTTCTCTACAAACTCATCAACACTTAAACAACCATTCTAATAGATGTGAGATGATATTTAAAAATATTTTTTTCTTTATTCATGAGAGTGCACACATGTGCATTGAGAATAAGGGGGCGTTGGAGCACCCCCTCAAGGTCTGGTTATGCAATGATCCTCTTCCTCCATTCTTCCAGACCATCAGATCTTGGACATTTATATGTTTGCTCAGCACATTTCAGGACAGCCAGATTCAGGTTGCAAACTGAGATCACTAGAAAGGATCCTGCTTCTCCTGAGTGGTGTGTTACCACTGTACCAAGAAGCTGACCCCTGGTCATGCTATTAATTTGCATTTCTTAAATGATTAGTCACTTTGAGCATTTTTAATATACCTGTTAGCCATTCATATGCTACCTTTCAAGAGAGTTGTTTTCAGGTCCTTTGCCCATTTAAAAAAATCAGTTTATTCTTTTTCTTGGTATTGAATTGCTTGTAATGTATAAGGAATATATTCTTACATATTTTGGATATTAACCATTTATGATATGTATGGTTTGCAAATATGTTCTCTCATCCATAGGTTGTCTCTTCCCTCTGTTGATTGATTCTTGCTATACAGAAACTTCTTAATTTTACTCCCATGTGTCTATTTTTGCTTTTAGTGCCTGTGCATTTAGGCTCATATCCAAAAAAAATCTTTGCTCCAACAGACCAATGTCATGGAGCTGTTCCCATACTTTTTTCTAGTGGTTTAACTGCTTCAGGTATTACATTTTAGTATTTAATCCATTTTGAGTTAATTGTTTTAATGTAGTATTAGATTAGGGCCCAATTTTATTCTTCTGCATCTTGATACTGTTTTTCCAGCACAATTTATCAGTGGAACTATCTATCCTTTCCCCCATTGTGTGTCCTTGGACCCTTTGTTGAAGATCAATTGACTGTAAGTGCCTGCATTTATTTCTGGTAGAGAGCCACAGGATTCCAATTGAGTTTTCATAACTGGTGATTTCTTAGACTGCCAATTGGATCATTTTTTTAACATCTTTTTTTTTTCAATTATATAAGAGCATAAAATTTACCATCCAAACCATTTTTATGTGTATAATTCAGTAGTGTGAGATATATTCACATTATTATGCAACAAATCTCTAGATCTTTTTGACCTTGCAAAACCGAAACTCTATACCTGTTAACTCCATTTTCCTCTCCCCTAGCCTTTGGCAGACACCATTCCACATTATGTTTCTGTGAATTTGATAATATAAATACCTCATATAAGTGAAATCATACAGTCTTTGTCTTTTGTGACTGGCTTATCTCACTTAGTATAATGTCTTCAAGGTTCATGATATTGTACCATGTGAGAGCATTGACTTTTTGTTTTTGTTTTTCATTTGCTAGAGGGCACATATGTTCACTGGCAGGAAGGAGAGGGAAGAAGAAAAAAAATAGAAAAGAGAAAAAGTTAGCATATTTCTTCCGTATTTCTCATTGTTAACTACACTACTGTATTAAGTGTTAAAGGGAACTCTGATTTAAGTTCTCCATAAATTGAGCAAGGTTTAAAGGAGAGATACAGGGAGGCTACTCTATCGTAACATAAGTCTAGTAGGCCTGATCCTGAGTTGATGAAGGGACATGTCTAGTTTGTATGACATAACTTTTCCCTCGGTACCTGAGAAAATATAAGCTATGCCAGTAGGGATAATCTAAAAGTTGCTTGGAATTACATGGTGATAGAATTAATTCCTATAATTATCAAAGAAACAACATACTAAGTAATTAGTGTAGAACTTAGGGGAAATGTTGCCTTTTTTTTCCCCAAGGAAAGGTGCACATTCTGTGGTTCCTACAGAACCTTTTATCTCAGGGAATATCAATGTGTTCACAAGTTATATATAGTCTGCTTCTCCATTAAGGTGCAGCTAGATCTTGGATGACTGAGAACAGCTGTGAAACTATCTAGGCCACCCATTATTAGAATCAGATGCTTCCTGAGCACTGTGAAAACAAATTATCGTTCATGATTATAGCGTATCTTAGTAAATTGTGGTGGTGTTTGTAAAAGTTTATTTTTTTCTTTATGATAGTGCATGTGAGAAGAGGGGTAGGGGGAACTTACTACAGGAATTGGTCACACTAAAATCCCCTTACTCTTTGAATCTTGGGTACTCATGCCTGGGATGTTTCAGGCAGACCAGGTAGAGTATTCAAACCGCAGTTGTCAGGTGGGATCTGGCTTTTCTTGAGTACCACATCTTTACTGTATCATGGAGTGGCCCAGGGTGATCCTTTTTTTTTTTTTTTTTTTTAATTTTCCAGAGGGCATATACACTCACCAGAGACAGAGACAGACAGGTAAAAGCACCCCTAAAGGAGCATGATCATGCTATAATCCCTTTTCCTTGATTTCTCCATCTTTTTGGGATTTGGGGCATACACACCCACATGCTCAGAGTGTTTTTCAAGCCACCAGGGCCAGGATTCAAACCAGATGTTTGGCCACGTAGGACCTGGTTCCCTTAACTACCAAGCTATGGAGCTGCCCCAAGATGATATTTTTAACTGGTAATTTCTGAATCTTTTCTAAACTTATTTATTGTATCATAGAAAGTTCAGTGATTATTAGTTAGCTTTGAAGATATGGACTCTCCTGGCAAAGCTTATTTTTTTTATTTAAAATAATAGTTTCACTATTGGAAAACATGAATTAGACTGAGGTGTCAAGATTACTTTTAGGGCTTTTATAGTGTTTTAAATTTAAGAAGCACTTCATTTTGACCATAATCTCAGCACCAATGCTGACATTCAAAACCTCAACACTTAACATTTCTTGCTTGAAAATAAGTTGCAAAGTCATAATCAATATTTTATTTTTCAAGAAGAATATTGAAAAGCATGGTGCTGCATTTATGCTTTTTTTTTTTTAGTTTTTTTTTTAAGTGTTCTCTCCTGACAGTAAAATTCGTACTCCATTTGTCTAAAGAGCCATAAAGCTGGAATTTCCTGAGAGCACTGTCTGTAATGATTGTGGCAAAATTCCAGAGTTTTCCATTGGGGTACAGGCTTTTATTCTCTCTTAAGCTGTCAAACTGTTGGCAAAAGCAAGCCTCTAGTTAAATGACTAAGCAAATGGTTTATGCGATATGCTCTATTCCTTCAGAAAGATCTGTAAGTAGCTGGCTGTGACTGAACGCGGTTTGTGGCTGTGCATATCTAAGATTAATCACTGAGGATTTTGACTAATTCCAGCCACTGCCTCTTAATGAATTCCAAATGTGAACCCATCAGCCTTTTTTTCATATGACATCAGTAACATCTGAATGAATCAGTTGTCTGGTGCACTGCACCATAATATGATTAATTCCACAGAGGGGATTTTTGGTTCCAGCTAGTCCCAACTCTATGTATGCAATATGCGAAGTGAGATTTCAGCAGTATTTCCATCAGTGGTAAAGTATTCTCAGCCTTGAAATCTTTCATCTGTTACATTCTCGCTTTGAGTTCTTGTCATATTTATTCTGTACTAGATATACATCTTGATTAACTGGGATTGGGAGGGGGGGGGGGGAAACAACAACTATTCCAAGCTCATTAACTGTCTAATGATCTTTAAGAACACTAGCCCAGGGAAGATTAAAAATCATTGTGTAACCCAAATGTCCATGAATAAGAGCCTAGCTCCATAACTTGATTATGTCCATACTGTATATAATGGGGGCAGCAAGAACTTCTCTGCTCCATTCAGTCATTTGGAGGCCAAGGCCTCACCTTCCTTCTTCTTTCTATCTATCGTTCTTTGTTCTATCAACATTCAACCAGCAGATAGGAAATGAGAGGGAACGTGCCATGTGAGAGGTTTGTATAGTCCAGGCTGGGAAGTGGCACACATTCTCCTACTAGCCAGGACATAATCACGTGGCCATATCCAATCACAAGGGCAGCTGGGAAATGTAGTCTAGCTGTGCCCAGAGGAGGAGGATTAGTTACCTGCTAGCCAAGCCCCGCTTCAGGGTAATAGAAGAACAAGAGTAGGACTGGAGCTTTTCACTGTGTGTGTGGTAGAGACGGGGGTGC
Source organism: Tupaia tana (assembly GCA_026018925.1). NCBI lineage: Eukaryota > Metazoa > Chordata > Mammalia > Scandentia > Tupaiidae > Tupaia > Tupaia tana. Next base: position 15,088,152 of record JAKSZU010000021.1, read on the forward strand.
AGGTATAATTTAGGCAATATTAATATATGACCTATTCAAGAATAGATGTTCAGAGAAAAATTTAGTTGTCTATACAACACTTAGAGCCAGTATCCTAATGGTGAATCATGTATTCCAGATAATTTACTAGCATACTCTATACCTTTTGAACCAAGCAGGATCCAGAATCAGGGAAAATGTCAGTGTGACCTGGATTCACTACGTTGTGGTAATTTTTTTCCCCCTGGAATATCTGTAATTCCTGTCACTTCTGTTGGCAGATCCATGGATTAGAAATGATAGCATAATTAACCAATAAGGATGGAGTTAGCTCTGCCTTTGCTTAACTGGGGGACCAGGCCCCTAGAAAAGTCACCACCATAAGGACTTTCCCAAGTTTGATCCAGGAAGTGGCAGCCATAGCACTTCATGAGACCATATCTGAAACCCAGAGGAAGTCCCCCACTCAGCTATCTCCAGAGCTTTGTGTCACTTATTATTGCAAGATCCCAAATTCTTAGTCTAACAAAAAGATTCTGATCTGACATATGCCTGTGTTTCTAACTTTGCATCTTTGCCAATCCCTTGGATTTTCTTTTTTTCCTCTCACTGAAACTAGAATTTTTCAAACTGATGTTCCACCGCACATTGTTCAGGGAGGCATTAACAATTGTGCTGCAGAAAGAAAGTTCTATGTGAGCTATTACATTTGTAAGACATTATATATTAAACATTATATACATGTTACATTTGTACATGCTGTATTGATCCTTGAAAGTATGTATGTATTGAAGGCTCTGAGAAGCTCCATAGCTTAGACACTTATTTCATTTTGTCGATTCATTAACATTTTAGTATTTACCAAACTCAAGTGAACACAGAAAAAATGCATTGCACACCATACTTAAGTTTCTTTGGGTGAACTAGTGCACAGGGCATCAGGTTGGGACTCTTGTGTGGTCCAGTGCCACAAGGAATGACCACGCACTTGACTTTGGCTAGTTAGATCTCCATTTAACAGCACACTGCTGTAGGGTTTCACAGAAAAAATCATCTCCAAGATGTGCTCACTTGTCTCTTTTATTAATGGATAGTAAATATTTCTACTTGAAGTTTGTCTTATGCATTTGGTATATTGCAGTGTCTACCACAATGCTCGATGCATAATGTTGTTACTGGGTTTAATTTGTCACTTGTTAGTAGTTTTGAGCTTCTATAACAAAAATACCATAGTCTGGTGACTTAAACAACTTATTTCTCATGAGTCTAAAGGCTAGGAAGGTCATGATCAAGATACTAGTCAATCTGATACCTCATGGGAGCCCTCTTCCTGGTTTGCAGAGATAGCCTTCTTGCTCTGTATTCACATGGCTGACAGAAAGGAAGCCAGCTATCTCCTGTCTCTTATAATCCCACTCATGAGGGCTCCACCCTTGTGACCTTATTGCCTTCCAAAGGTCCCAACTCCACATGGTATGACATCAAGAATTAGAGTTTTAACATAGAAATCTCGGAGAGATAGAAATATTCAGCCTATACCACCCATCTTTCTCCTCTCCATGTTTTCAAGATAAAAAGGAATTTTAATTTTTAATTTTACTATTAATTTTGTTAGAGAGTTTTTTGCTATAGGTCTCTCTCCAGAGACAGAAAGCAAAAAATCACCCCCAGAGGGAATGGCCAGGCCACAGTCCCTTCACCATGCTCCTCCTGGGACTTTGGGCACGCATGCACACACACCTGACATGAGGTTTAAGCCACCAGGTCCAGGACTTGAACTGTAGTTGATTACCTGGGAGTCTAGCAAAGTAGCCATTATGCCATTTGCTGGTCCTATTTTACAATTAAATTTTTAACATGTACATCTGACTTAAAGCTTAAAGTCAATAAATAGCCTATTTATAGAAGAAGTTTGTAACACTTTAACTCTACTCATATTCTTCATTCGTTATTTTTTTTAGGTCTCCTTTTTTTATATCTTCCAATTAAGTGGTACTGTTATTACAATTATACTTGTTTTAAATAATTGACATATGTTTAATATAAGCCTATATTTATTAACTTTTTAATTTCCCATTCTTTCTCACATCTCATTTCCTCTGCATTCAATTTCTCTATTCTTCAAAAGTATCTTTTTGTACTTTTTTTTTTTTTTTAGCAAAAGTCTTAGTAGAAAATTCTATATATCTTTGCCAAAAAATGCTTGTTTTTTTTAAACATAATTCTTAAATGATAGTTTAACTAGCTATGTAATTATAGGCCATTTTTTCCCAGTTCACTAATCCTCTCTTCAAATTGCATCTGAAAAATATTTAACTCAGTTATTGAGGCCGTTAGGTTTTTAAAAACTGAATGACTATACAGTTACCCTTGAGTATCCTTGAGGGGATTGGTTCCAGGACCTCTGGGATACCAATGTCAAAAGAACCTCAAGTCCCTGTAAAACAGCCTGCCCTCTGCATTTATAAGTGCAGAGCCCTGGGAACAAAAGGCTGACTGTATTTATTATTGTAAACACAAGTTGGCTATTTGTTTTAATATGCCTGAATTTTTTTTCATGGTCTCTGTGCTTTTCTCATATTTTTGCTGATTTATTTTATTATTATTTAATTTGCTATAGGACATGTGTGCTTACCAAAGAGACAGACAGAAAGAGAGAGGTAGAGCGGGAGAGTGAAGAAGAGAGAAGGAGAGGAAAAGTGAGAAGTAAGCTGCCAGGTTCAGGACTCACACCATGGTTGGCCATGTGGGAGTCCAGCACCGTATCCACTATGCCACTATGCTGGGCCCCTTGGCTGATTTCTTTAGGCCTTCAGTATTTTAGGTATAGTTATTTTATAGGCTCTCTGTGATATTTCCGTGATCAGAATTCCTTGAAAAGGTCTCATCCTGGTATTTGTTCTATGAGTTCATTCTTGCTCAGGATATATTGTTTCTCATTTTGCTTATAATTTGTGATTATCAGTTCATGTTTGCTGGTACTTAACCCATGATGGTCTGGTGTGCCCTGGGATTAAGGTATATCCCTCCACTTCTGCTTTCTGGAAGTTACTGGAACACATATGTGTTTACCTATTCAGCTAAATTTCTAACATATTCATTTATATTTGAACCCCCAAGCCTAACTAAGTGGGGAGGGACATATAGATATGAATATTAAGAGGAGATTTATTTTCCCTAGTCAGGGGCCAAACTAAGACAGTCACTTGTATCCTGTTGTCTTCTCCTATGGTAGAGCACAGATTTTGTTTCCTGATTTCAGCATTTTGCTGTGGGAATACCAATCTGTGATTCTGTAGGCAGAGATGGATCTGAACTCCAACTCATGTTTTGAGTACCTGACAAGTCTCATTTCTTGTTTCATGAAAGGTAGGCCCTCAGCTGCCTGGGGCCAATCCACTGGTGACTTAGGTTCTTCTATTCCCATGCCCTGTACTGTTTTTGGTTTTTCTCTTGAGCTTTGCCTCTGGACATTTTCTAACGTTTCTGCAGTGCAACCATGCATTTCAAAGAATATGTGTCATATTTTAGCAAGCATTTCTTAGGGGTTTATGAGCAAGGATTTCAAGCTAATGATTCTGCTGTACTGCCATACACCAAGATTTAATATGCAGGGTCTTCATAAAAGGTCATGGAAAATACAGATTTGAGGGGTTTCTGTACCAAAATAAACTTGTATTTTAATTCCATTTTTCACTTTCCACATCTCCTTATACATGTTAAATAAGTGAATGAGTGGACAAAGGAAGCACAATGGGACTTCAAAAAGCTCATGGAGGGGCTGGCCCTGAAACACAGCTGTTAAACACTGTGTCGGGAGCCAGATCTCACATGGCCCACAGCAGTTCACAGCCACCCAGCAGCTTGAAAAACACAAGGACACATGTGCGTATGTGCCCCACATCCTGACAGCATAGAGATGCAGAGTGAGGCAAAAGCATTATGACATGACCATCCCCTATCGGAAGGTGCTTTCTCTGTCTCCTCTGCACTTCCTGTTATTTCTGACCAGCACACATGCCCTCTGGTGATTTAAAAAGGAAAATGTAATTAAAGTATGAGTTTATTTTGCTGCAATAGAAAAATTTGAAATCTATGCCTAACTTTTTCTTCTTTTTTTCTTTTTTTGGAGAGGTTTTCACTATAGGGCGCCTGCACTCGCCAGAAAGACAGAGAGACAGAGAGACAGAAAGCAAGAAATCATCCCCCAGGGGGGATGGCCATGCCACAATCCCTTCTCCTCCATTCTCCTCTTGGGATCTTGGGCACACACACACGCACACACACACACACACCCGGCGTGAGTTTAAGCCACCGGGTCTGGGACTCGAACCACGGTCAACTACATAGGAATCCAGCGACATAGCCATTACACTAACTGCTGGTCCCTTTCTTCTTTTTTTAATCACCAAAGGACATTTGCACTCACCAGAGAAAGAGGAACAGAGAGGGAGGGAGAAAGCACCCCCCAGTGGGGCATGGTTGCACCACCATCTTTTCTTCTCCATTTTTCCATCCTGTTATGATTTTGGAATTGCACACACATGTGCCTGGTGTCTTTTTCAAGATGCCAGTTCTGGGATCAGCGAGGGGAGTTATGGATCCCTTAACCTAGGCTATAGGGACAGCCCCATGCATAGATTTTTCATAGTGCTCATTTTCCATTGATTTTTTGAACACCCCTCTCCTGCTGCCATAGGAACATCTAGCAGAGAGAACAGAATAAACATATAAGGAAGGCAGGAATGCACAGCAGTGGTTTGCTGTTGTTCAGTGTGTCCAGTGGCGCACTGTTCAACGTGGCAGCCATTCGCTGTTTAGAGCTCTTTAGCATTTGCAATGTGGATGGTGAATTGAGACATGCTAAAGGTATAAATGCAAACTAGATTTTGAAGACTTAATATTACAAAAGGAATGTAATAAAATCTCGACTATGTTTATAATTTTTATATATTGATGTGATATTTGGATATATTGGATAAAGACAAAAGTATTAAAATTAATTTCATTGGTTTCCTTTTTATGAAGCTACTAGAAAATTTTAAATTCTACTTACAATCCCTACATTTATTTTTTGCTACCTCAGTTTCTTTTGACCAACCCCAAGGTACTTTATCAAAGCACAATAAATACTGGTTTAGTAAATGAATAAAGGCAGGCACTTGGTACATTCACGTTGTCTTTCATTGTTCCTAAGCTTGGTGTATGCTGAGTTCCCCAACATCTACAAACACTTCCCACTCTGGACCTACGAAGGGTCAAATTCTTACAGCGGTGGGAGTGTAAGGCAAGAGAGTAAAATTTAGTTCACTGCAATGTGGCAAATTTAGATGAAAAGTAGTTGGGGAAATGAGTTTAGTTAAGTGCTTTTGACAGTCACTCAAGTAGAGCTACATACCTATCTTCAGCTATACTTTTCAGAAAGTTCTTGTCACACCTTGTGTAAGTGATATGGAAAAGTTCTGACATGCCGGGGAGTGGAAAGCACTAATAAATGGAACCTCGGAAAGATAATAAAAAAATCTTTCTCAAGTTGATAATGGTTTTCCTCTAACATTTTAGCCAGTCTACTTTCCTAAATGAGCTTCCGTTCATTTCTCATTCAGATACACAGAACGAAAAAGACAGCGTGCGAGTGAGAAAAGGGCCAGACACTCAGTGTGTTTGTTGCATACTGAAAGTTTTAGGCTTCTTTGTCACTGAGTGGTATTTTGCCTTTGGGGTGCAAAATGAGCTGTAACTGGCACAATTCACCAACCAAACACAAAGTTTCCAAAGGCATCACATTACTTCCATCTGTACATAGCTATTAAGCCCCATAATGTGACATTTTTAAGGGTACTTTGCCATATTTTGCCTCTGTCACTCTATACATTCCACAACAGCCCCTGTAACAAAGACCATATGTTCTTTTCCTATGAGGAGGAGGGAGGAAGTAAATTCGTGAAAGAGGAACATAAGCTAAAAGGTCTGAGGCTTCCAGAGAGCTGCTCTTCTACCAGCCTGCAGAGCAAACCCCACTGCAAAGGAACCACAAACCTTGGTCCCAAATTGTGAACTGACTGATGGTTCCAAGCTTTTTGCATGTATAAAGAGGCCTTTCTTTCCCCCTTAGTCCCTTAAAGTAGTATCAGTGTCTTTGCACATTTGCTGGGCCTCCTGTTACGGTTGTCACTGCAGCTGCTGTCCCCAAATTCTGCTCAAATGGGGAATGGAATTGCAATACAAACTCTCCTGTGTTCCATGGTTGCAGAGGGCTGTTAGCAACCTGTGCAGCTCAGCTGCACGTTTTCACAAAAATTGACTGCATTCAGTTTCTCCCATGCATACGATATTGATGTGGCTGGGGCCCAGGGCAGAGACAGAGGGGCTTTGACATGGGCTATCACCAATAGCCTGGTTCCCACGTGTTGGGCTCCTACCTGTAATAGTGAGGACACATCTGTTCCTCTGATGGCCTGTGTTGAGGAGACAGACCTAGGGGCTAAATGATTAAGGCATTTGGGAATGGAAAGCACAGCTGTCTTTGAAGTGGAATTATCTATAACTTTTATCAGATGCCCTTGTGATTCAATCCATGTGTTTAATGCTCCAGTTTGCAGGCAAGGAATTATCCATATACTTCCAATATTAGCCAGAGGAACAGAAGGTCCCTGCAGCCAGGTGGAGGGGCAGATGTAGAGATTATGCCTCTTTTTCTCCATCATCCTCAGACCCCCTATTTTCTTCCTTCTTTCCTTCCTTCCTTCCTTCCTTCCTTCCTTCCTTCCTTCCTTCCTTCCTTCCTTTCTTTCATTTTTTAATTGCCAAAGGGTATTCCACAGACTAGAAAGGTTAAGATGATGATTTTTCTGTTTGAGTTCCTCCTCAACTAAACTCTGCTCAGGCTTCTCTGAGCTACTTTATAGTTAAGCCTAGATTTTTTTGTATTTTCATGTTTGTCTCTGTATTGTCTAATTTTAGCAATAATCCTGCTAAATTGGTTTAGCTAGAATCCCCCCCCGCAGTATCTGATTGGGTTCCTCATTATCCATCATACCCCAGGTGATGTCTGATCACCCTCGCCTGCCTTTAGCAAGAGTCTTATTAGGTTAGTTTAGCTAGAATTCCACCAAGATGTTTTCTTTCAGTAATTTTCAACCCACAGACCCCCAGTCAGCTCCTTGGCTATAAATCCCTACTTACCCATGTCATGCTGTATTTAGAATTGAGCCCAATTCTGTACTGAGGTCTCTTTTCCTCTATTGCCATAGTCCTGAATATAGTCTGTTTTTACCACCTTAATTGCTATCCACCTCCGGTTTTCTTTGACACAGCTTAACCATGTGTTTATTTTCACGTCCAATGTAAAGGGTCTAGTCTAGCCAGGAGTTCATCCTCAACCCTCCATGGGTCTCAGTCCATAATTGAACCAAATGAGTCAGCTTGTACGGTGGAGAGCTTCTACTGATAAAATAATGCACCATGAATTGGCACGTCTACCAGGTTTCGTCTGATTGTAGTTGGCAGACTGAGCCGAGGAATAGGAAGGGTATGGTTGGCCCTCACTCACAGGGTTTTCTACGTTCTACTGTTTAGAAAGATGGGAGTGAAGAGGCCCGTAACTGCTAGGTCCCTTGGGCAGGAAGAAGTGGCATCATAAAGAGCTCAAACAAAGGAACAGTGTTCTCTAGAGCCAGGCCATGGAGGAGAAAGGTGGCTCTGGGAGAATTTGAAACATTCCCTGAGCAGACCCAGCTCCATGGGCACACAGATTCTAGCACACATTTGCCCTCTGCCTGGTGTCCTGGTGCAGGATGCATGGCTTTTACCTGCCTGGGAATGTGGGGTTGCATCATGTGTGCACATAAACTTCCTAAATGGAACTCTTGCTAGGGAGAAAGGGAGAGGGAAAAAGGAAAAAAAGAAATCTTTCAATATTCCCACTGACTGGGCCAGCTGGTGGTGTGGTGGTCAAGGCAGCTAGATCGCACATGGCTGACTAAACTGTTTGCGTTCCTGACCTGGCTGTTTAAAAATCCTGAGGGGGGAATGGAGAGGGGACCGTGGTGTGACCATTCACCCTGGTAGAGTAGGTAGGATGCTTTCTCATGTTCTCTCTTGCTCGCTGTCTCTCCAGCAAGCGTATGTGCCCTACAGCAAAAACTAACAAGCAAAAATACCCACTGGCCAATGATTCAGGGAAAATACACCATAGGCAACAGAGAAGCAAAGCCTAACGTAGCCAGGGAAACCTACGGAATGTATATAGAAACGATTTCAAGGATTTTTCTTGCCACGGACCAATAAACAAATAAAATGGAAACAGACAAAGCAAAAATCTCCAGTGGGCAAGGAACTGAGAAGACAGTGCTTAATAAATGAGGAAGCTGAATAATCGAGACTCTAGAGATACTGAGCATCAAAGAAGTACAGAAGGTGGGAAGATCGTCACGCAGACGGGCCAGTGTACACAAACCAACCATTCATACTGCGCTTCATGAATGATTCAAAGAGTGTACCAGGCTAATTTTGATTTCCCAGCTGAATTTAGAACCTACACATGAAATGCTAAGCGATTGTGTTTATGTATTTAAAGCTCTCTTCTCTGTCAACTTGAGAGGGTTCATTAGAGGACTTCAAAGAAATAACCTTGTGGCTGCAACCTTCTGTCATTTAAATACCTATTGTTCAGAACACTGCTCAAATTGGTTAGCATTAAGGACACATGACAGAGGCATTTGCTCTTACCAGATTTAGAAATGTAGAAAGGTTTTCGTATGCATTTCCAGATGGCAGATATTTAAATCTTAGTTTAGCTTTAAAACATATGCTGAGAATTTGGCAGCGAAGGGTGGGAGAGGTGATGGTAATGATAAATGAAAAATTAGCACATATTTCTAGCCCTGAAAACAACTTATTTAAGTCGCTTGAAACATACCTTGTTATGAGATTTTTTCACCATAAAATTTTCACTAAAAGCAATCTGAGTTTTGTTTTGTTTGTTTTCCATCTTTTAAAAACTAACCATAGGGGCCAGCCAGGTGGCATTGTGGTTAGGGCAACTGGATCCCACATAGCTGACTGCATAGTTCAAGTCCCAAATTGGCAGTTTAAAAAACACACCAGGTACATGTGCGTGTGTGCCCAAAATCCTGAGAGGAGTATGGAGGAGAATGGGTTGCAGTATAGCAATCCTCCCTCTCAAGCTGATAGAGAAGAGAGCTTTAAATACATAAACATAATAGGGGATTCTCTCTTTCTCTCTCTCTCCCTTCCTCCCTCTCTCTCCTTCCCTCCCTCACTTTCTCTCTCTCTCTCTCTCTCTGGTGAGTGCACGTACCCTATACAAAAATCTCTCTTCAAAACAAAACAAAATTTATTTTTATTTTCATACCTGGGGAAAATAGTTTAAGATAGATTCCATAGAATTAGAAAGAGGTCAGCCACCAACATGTGAAATTTTTTCTTTAGGATTATAAGATATTTTACATTAGATGCATATCTTTTCATTCTAGATCTCAGTGTTAGGCTGTGAGATTCAGGAGTGTGTATCGTTTCGTAAACAAAACTAAAATGTCGACATGGGCCACACAGAGCATAATTACGTTTTAGGAAATCCCATGCTCATTTTATTCATTCCCGTGCATGTCTTCTGACATTCTTGGAAAACAGTTCCTCTTTTATATATTTCTTTACTGCAAAGTTGCCTTCAAATAATTTTTCCTGCATTTCTGCAGATCAATAGGAGGGAAAACCCTGGGACAACACCAAGGAAAAAGGCCTGCGTAATATTTCAGCTAATGTATTACCCTTTCCTTTCTATTTCTTTGAATCTAGAAGTAAGATATCAGTAGTTTCAGTGACGATTTTAGTTTCTCCTTTTTTTAATAGAATTATTTTTATTTAACTTTATTAATTTAAATTTGACCAGAGAGGGACAAAACAAGAGAGAGAGAAGAGGGAAAGTGAGAAAGTGAACTGCCAGGTCTAAGACTTGAACTGTGGTCGGCTATGTGGGAGTCCCACGTCCTTAACCACCATGCCACCTGCCAGCCTCTCCCTAATTGTTTTTTAAGTTTATTCGTAAGTACAATTGCAGAATGTTCAGAAAACGATGTGTGGCATTTTTCATTTCTCCAAGTTTTGTGACTCCACAGCAAGCCATGGACAGCTGGGGGTTTCCTTCTCAGCACCCTCCTGCTCTCTTTGCTAGCTGTGCATGAAGCTGTGCAGAAACCAGTCAGGGAGGGTGATGGGGCAGGACCTGGACTGCAGAAAGCTCTGAGTCCCATAGACTTAGAAGCAAAGTAGATGAGTCTGAGGGTCTTACTTTACCTGTTTAGAAAATGAACAGGAACTAAACAGAAGAGTTCCAAGTGCCTGACTGAGGCCTCTTTGAAGTCCTCTAATGAACCCTCTCAAGTAGACAGAGAAGGCAGCAAAGAGATGCTGAAGATTCACAAGCAGGGAGGGGTTCTGGTGGACCAGGGGACATATAGCAAATTAGAAGAGTGTTGTGAGCATTCTTGCAAAAGAGGAAGACGTTCTTTGTCAACCACACTGGTGACAGTGGACGTGAAAAGGAAGTGTGGATTCAAGAAACAGAATATTAGGACTTGGCATCTTGGAGGGACCGGGGAAATGTTTAAAGGACTTAAGTCCTTGCTCTCAACCTCCAGCATATATGGTCTTGGATGAGCCTTTTTTTTTTTTCTTTTAATCTTGGAGCTTGTTCTCTGTTAATATTCAGGAAATCATAATACCTGCCTAAAATGAGATCAATATTCCAAATGATTAAAGCCTAAGCATTAGCCATGTTTTATTATAGAAGCTCCAGACCCGATGACTTCAAACTCATGCCAAGGGCATGTGTGTGCGTGCCCAAAATCCCAAGAGGAGAATGGAGGAGATGGGATTGTGGTGTGACTATTACCCCTGGGGGGTGATTTCTTGCTTTCTGTTTCTCTGTCTCTCTCGTGAGTGCATACGCCCTAGAGTAAAAATCTCTTAAAAAAAAAAAAGGAAAAAAGAATCCAAAACCTTGACATGGATGTTTATTACATTTTTTCATAATTGTCAAAACTTAGGAGCTACCGTGATGTCCTGCAGTAGGTGAATGGATAAATAAACTGTGATACTGCATAAAGTGGAATATTATTCAGCATCAACAAAAAAAGCTATTAGGTTTCAAAAAAGACAAGAGAAATCATAAATGTCTATTTAAAAAGGCAACCTAAAAAGACTTCAACCATATGATCCAACTACATGCCATTCTAGAGAAGGCAAACTATGGATAGAGTGAAAACGGTGGCCAAGGGTCCGTGAATAAGCAGAGCATAGGGAATTTTTACTGCAGTGAAACTCTTCTTACAATGCTACAATGGTGGAGACATGTCTTTGTACATCTGTCACAACTCATCAATATACAACATCAAGAGTGAGCCCAAATGTTAAACTATGGGTTTTGGTTGATAATAATGTGTCAATTTAACTCCTGAATGTAGCAAATGTGGGATATTGGTGGTGGAAGAGGCTGAGTGTTGGGGGGGGGGGGGTATGTGGAACTCTACATTTCCCACTCAATTTTACTATGAATGTAAAACTGCTCCAGAGATCTTAATTCTATTGGGTTATCCAATGATTTAGAATTTATAATTTAGTAAATTACAAATTTATAAAAAGAAAAATGTCTATGGGATCAGCAGTTAGCGTAATGGCTATGTCGCTGGACTCCCACGTAGTCGACTGAGGTTGGAGTCCCGGACCTGGTGGCCTCTCCTCCTCCGAGAGGAGAAGGGATTGTGGCGTGGCCATCCCCCCTGGGGGGTGATTTCTTGCTTTCTGTCTCTCTCTGTCTTTCTGGCAAGCACACGCACCCTATAGCAAAAACCTCTCAAAAAAAAAAAAAAAAAAAAAAAGGTCTAATAGTATATTGTATATGCGTGTATATGTACCTTCCATTTGTCACATTAATATGGTCATTTTGGAGAGCTGGTACGCAAGCTCTTAGATATGGAATAGTACAAAAATGAGGAAGCCAAATTTTTTACCCAATTCTAATCAGCAGTTACTTTTGGGGACCAAGAAATTGAATTCTTATAACTTCACAGCCAACTTCTATTTAAAAAAAAAAAAAAAGTTTGCTCATTTTTTTCAATGAGTGAGAGAGAGCGACAGCACCCCTAACAGCATCTGTGTGCCATGTTCCACCAAAGCTTCAGGCACCCCTGGATCATGGGCACACACACGCCCGGTGTACTCAGTGAGGTCTCTGGACATGAACCCAGAACATTCCTGAGTGGGTCAGCCTCTCAGAGCACTGCATTTACCGCTGTACCACCACCTGTTCCCCCACAGGCCACTTCTTATAATGTTCCAGCCTGGACAGCATCCACCTCGGCCAGCCCATGGCGGGCAGGAATCTGCCTTTGTCTGCCGGCTGCTTCCAGGCAGTTCTCCAAGAGAAACAGCTGCTCAGGAGCTTTTGTAAGCTTTTTGTAGAGCCCATGTTCTGATTTGAATTGTGGCTTTTTGAAAGAAAAGACTCTTTCTTTCACAGTAACTTCAATATGATTGGCAGTGATTAGTGAGAAGTAATTTCTAAAAAGAGTAGCTGTACTCAAAAAAGAATGAGGTTAACTAGAATGCAGCTATAACCTTAAAATATGAAGTCTCGGAGCTCAATTTAGTATCAAGTGTGTTCTTTGTGCATCAGAGCCACCAAGTGTATCCCCTTGGTGAGCTTTCCAAATGCCTCCTCTAAGGAAATGTCTGTACATGCCAATCTGAAGTTCGGCTTCATATGTCCTAATGTAGGATTTTATAATCATCAGTGAATGAAAGTCACTTGTATTCTAATTGATGATGATGGGTCTACTTTTTGTGATGATTTAGTTATTTAAGTTGAATGCAATGGAGGAAAACAGGGAAAAGAAGGCAGTGAGCATTTTCTGAACGACTTGGCACTGTGCCAAGTGCTTTTACATAAATAATTCATTTAATCCTTACAAACTTAGGGCCTCTGTGGTGTTACTGTAGTCTGAGTCACACATGATTACATGACAGAGCTAAAATGAGAAATCTATCTTCAGTGTTTACTTTTGAGTTATTTAGGGGTGTTTTCTGGATAGGAGGTATGTAAGATGGTATATTATAGCTTTGTTTTTCTTAAAGTAAGTAAGTAAACCTGATATTCTCACAGCTATATTCCTAAAGGAAGGGTATAACCCCAAGGAGCAAAAATTGGGGTGAGACCACTTAACTGCCAGAAAAGAGGAGGTCCTGATGAACCCTCATCAGAGACACCCCTTCATCCTCTCAGCCACAATGGTCTATTAGAGCATAGTTTTCATGAAAATCCAGGGTATTCTTTTTCTTTCTTTTTAAAAAATTTTAATTTGCCAGAAACTGCGTTCATTTGCCAGAGAGAGAGAGACGCACAGGGAGAGGGACAAAGCATCCCCAGTGGGGTGCAGTCATACCACGGTTCCTCCTCCGTCTCTCCATCTTGGCAGGATTTGGGGGAATGCACACACCCGTACCCAGCTTGTTTTTCAAGCTGCTGGGTCCAGGAGGCCTCAGGCTGGCTCTTTTTCTTTTGAATTCTACTGAGACAGAAAAGGCATCAAATGCATTGGTGAAGGGGGAGAGGAAAAAAAAAAAAATGAAGTGACCTCCTTTCCCTTAACTACTGGATCGTCCGAATTCATAATGTGTTTTTCTATGCAAAAGTGTGTCATGGGAGTGAGGATTAAAAAAACAAAAAAGGCACCATGACATTTCCAACGACCCAATATTTTTCTTTCGGTTTTATAGAGTTTTTTTGTTTGTTTTGTTTGTTGGTTTGTTTGTTTTTAGTTTAAGGCTTTTCACTGCTGGACAGAAAAGAACAATGCCAGAATTTTGCTTCATACCGTAATGTCAATGATTAGGAATGCCAGTAGGTCCTAGAAGTAGGGGCTTTAAAATACCTGGAGATACATTATTCCATTGTCGTACATACTGTAATAAAAGCCCTTGCCCCAGTTGTGGGGGCCACCTTGTTATGATGGGGTGCTCCACATGCTGGGACCACAGGGGAGGCGCAGGCTCAAATCCTGGCCCCACCTAACGGCTGGGTGTGGTGGTGCACGCCTATAATCCCAGCAACTGCGGAGTCTAAGGCAGGAGAACCTCAAGCACAAGGCTGGCCTGGGCCACATAGGGAACCCCTGTCTGAAAAAGAGCCAGGTAGGCTAACGCTGCGAGCTTAAGGCAGGAGAATCACTTTCTCTCTCTTTTTCCCCCTCTGGTGAGTGTGTGTACCCTGTAGCAACTTTTAAAAAATAATAATAAATAAAGCTTAAATAATTTTAAAAAAACTCATGCCAGGCGCATGTGTGTACATGCCCAAGATCCCGAGGGGAGAATGGAGAAGGGATTGCAGTGTGGCCGTCCCCCCTGGGGGGGGGGGGCTGATTTCTCACTTTCTGTCTCTCTGGTGAGCACATATGCCCTATAGCAAAAATCTCTCTTCAAAAATAAAAATATATATAAGCATTTTGAGGCCAGCAGGTGGCATGGTGCTTAAGGCACCAGACTTTCACATAACCAACAGCGATTCGAGTCCCATACCTGGCGACTTGAAAAAACTCACACTGGACGCTTGTGCTCAACTGTGCAAAATCTCAGGGGGAGAATGGGAGAGAAGGGATTGTGGTGTGTCCATCCACTCCGGGAGAGAGGTGATTTCTCTTTCCCTCTCACTGTCTGTCTCTCTCCCCTGAGCACACACTCCCTATGGCAAAAGCCTAAAAACAAACAAACAAACAAACAAACCCTTAATATCTCCTAAGGCAGTTACTGCTTTTAAAATCATATTTGGAAAAATCATCATCCACTTCAGATTTTCCTAACAAAGGCAGATTACATGCCAGTCACTTGTTCCAGTCAGCACGAGTGTTTTCACGCCAATATTTAAGCCACTTTCCCGACTCAGCACAACTGCTCATTGCCTCGCTGTCAGATCACTGAGAAGCTGTCTGTGGAGTTCAAGCATTTGTTTAAGAGCAGTGCAGTGAGAAGCTTCTTGGAAAGCAAACACAACCAGTGACATTACTCACAGGCAGCCAGCAGTCTCCCTGCCCGATTCAGTTCTGTACCACGTAACCAAAATCCTTCGCGCACTTAGGTGTAGAGCATCAGGAAAAGATCTGGAGTGACTCACAGCTGCCCAAGCAGAGACCTCTGTCTTTAAGAGGCTTGCAGCTGGAAGAGAAGGCAAGCACCATCACCACAACTCACACTCAGACATGTGAAAATAGAAGATTAAAGTTGGGAGGTCAGCCAGTGGCGTGGTGGTTAAGGTTGCAGGATCCCACATGGCCCACATGGGTGAACGGTTTGAGTCCCAGAGCCAGTGGCTTGAAAACTGTCAGATGCATGTGCATACCTGCCCCAAATCCCAGGAGGAGAATGGAGGAGAAGAGATTGTAGTGTGGCCATCCTTATTGGAGAGTTCTCTCTCTCTCTCTCTCCCTCTCCCTCTCCTCTTGCTCTTCTCTCTCCTTCCATGTACCCTGTAGTAAAATTTTTAAATATTTAAAAAGATTAAAATTGCAGATAGAAAAGGAGATAAACTGGCTGTCAGAATTAGTATTTTCTCCTCTAGAAAAAAAATTCTTGGAGAAGGTACAAATTGAAGTAGGTAGGCTTTGAAAGAGAATTAGGATTACAGTAGGTAGAAAATAACAGTAACATTTCTTGAATTCTTACAAATTGTAAGCACTGTTTGTATGACAGGTATTCAGAAAGTTTGTGAAAAATATGTTTTATTAAAAAACTATATAGTGTTCAAATTTTTGTACACCAGAATAAACTTGTACTTTAATTTTATTTTTCCACAAACTTTTTCAAGTCCTCTTGTATGGCGGCAATTTCGTTTAGTCCTCCCAGCAGGGCAACTCTGTAAGGTAGTTAATAATATCCACTCTTTCCTCCCAGTTTGCAGCTGAAGATAATAAACAATATGGAGACCCACAAATCATTTTGTCCACGGTGAGATTAAGTAGCTTGTCCGGAGTCATACAGACAGTAATGGGGTAGCTGGACCACGAATACAAGCATTCTGACTGTAGCACTTGTGCTTTAAGCAACAACACTGTAGGAGCAAAGGTACTCCACACTTGAGAAAAGTAGCGTGTACTGGGTGTCGGATAGCGTCACAGTGGAGTGAAGTCCTGGGTGAAGTATAAGTGTGTGTTTAGCTTTGGAAGGTATTGTCAGATATTTTTCCGAAGTCATTCGATCAATTTGTATCACTGGCCGTAAAAGAGTTTCAGTTGCTTCTTGACATCCTTGAAAACATTTGGTATTGTCAGTTTTTTCTTTTTTAAATCCCACCCACTCTTGATGAGTATGGAGTGGTATCTTATTGTGGTTTTAATTTCTCTACTAATTAATTATGTTAATTCTCTCAAAATTACGTAAATATAATAAATAATTAAAATCCAAGTAGGTCATGCATAGATATATGTGCATGTAAACTGATAAACTAATGTTAAATTATTATAAAAGTGCAAGGTCTGGGATCATCAGATGGTGTAGTGGTTATATCACTGGATTCCCACAGAGTCCCAGACCCGGTGGCTTCAAACTCACACCGAGTGTGTGTGCGTGCATGCCCAAGATTCTAGAAGGAGGATGGAGAAGGGATTGTGGTGTGGATATCCCCCCTGGAGGATGATTTCTCACTTTCTGTCTCTCTGGTGAGCTCACACATCCTATAGCAAAGATCCCCACCACCCCTCCCCCCCCCCCCGCAAAAAAACTAAAATAAGCAAAGGTCTCAGGATACCTTAGGCAGCACTGAAGAATAATGTAGGGAAATGTACACCAGTGGGTATTAACACTTAAATTCACAATGGCGAAGATAGTGTGGTATTGGTGTAAGGGTAGACAAGTAGAACAGTGGCATAGCCGAGAGTTCAGACTCAGACCAGAACATACAGACTCACTTAATTAGAACTGTCTCCAGTGCAATACAAAACAGACAAAATGGCATTTTAAGCAAATAAAGCCAGGGTCTATTAGATATCCATGTGGGACAAAAAAAATCTTTGACCCCTACTTCATGCCAAATGAAGTAACTTAGCTAGATGACAAATCTAAATGTGAAAGATAAAATGATCCCACTTAGAGGAGAAAGCATAGGTGAATACCTTTGTACACTTAGAATAAACAAAGATTTTCACTGAATAAGAAGTAAACATCACAAATTTATGAAACAATTAACAAACTGGACTTAATTAAATTGAAAATGTGTATCCATTAAAAGATTCCATTTGAGAGAATGATAAAACACCCATACTTCAGAAGACATTTGCAATACATAAATCCAATAAAAGACATCTACAGGATAAACAATCACAAACAGATAAGAAAAAGATACCGGACCCAGCTAAGAATTAGGAAATGGACTTAGATGCTGTAGGAAAGAGAATAACAAATTATATATATATTTTTAAAAATCTTAAAATGATGCTAATAGAACGTTCAAATATACATTCAAACCCACTTCGTGGCTTAGACACTAATCCAGGGGTCTGAAACTCCAGAGCAGGAAGCTACAGAGTGCACCAGTCTCATCGCAGGAGGACCTCATGCTGGGGCTCTTTGAGTGCCTCTTGGGCCTGCTATGGCTGCTGAGTGCTGTTGGAATTTGGGTGGGGAAGGATGAGAGCTGTGTCATCTCGGCATTATTCACAGTCTCCACTGCTCAGGGTTTCTGTTCCTTTAGCACCTTTCCTGGCTTTATTTGGGCAAATGGAATTGTGCCTATGCTCACAAAAATGTGGAGACCACTTGGTGAAGGGGTGCCTGCTGTTAGATAGCAATGGATATGGGGACCAGCAGATGGCATTGTGGTTAAGATACCATACTCCCACATAGCAGACCACAGTTCTAGTCCTGGAGCCAGCTGCTTGAGGGTCATGCTGGGCACGTGTGTGTATGTGCCCAAAATCCCAAGAGGAGAAGAAGGAATAGTGGCATCGCCATCCCCCCACCGGGGGGGGGGGCGGGGTGATTTCTCTCTCTCTTTCTTTCTCTCTCTCTAGCAAATGCATGTTCCCTCTTGCCAAACAAACAAACAAATATGGGAACAGTGATTATATTTCTCACTCAGATCAGCCAGGCACATGGGAGGGACATCTACTCATGACAAGGTCAAGAATTATGAAATGGACAGATTACAATGCACAGCCCCTCATTTCTGTCCATCCTGTCACACAAAGGACTGGGACCATTTCAGCTTTTGATTCTACCTTTGGTCAAATAACACATTTAAGTCTTTATTTTGGTGAAATAGTTGGTAAACACTTCAACATCTTATTTTTTAAAGTAAGAAAAATAAAATATATGTAGAATAGATCAGCCTCCTTTCAGGTGCCCAAAATGACTGGAATCACTAATGTTACCAAATATAACTGAAACATAAAAGACAATAGTATGATTATAGACGTGGCAGAAAATTTTAAAGGTTATTTATGAATCTATTCACCTTATTGTTAGAAATAAGATGAGGCTTAGAAGCCAAAGTCACAGGGCAGCCCCAGGACATGAGCATAGACCTCCCAAATCCTTATCTGGTGGCCTTTATCTTTCCCAAAAGGAGTATTTTTAGCAATTCTCACAGAACCTCTCACCACCATAACATATGGGTAAACTCAAATGTTCAATAACTCTCTGTACTATTGAAATAAGGATGGTAGCCTAGTGGTTAAGAGAGGTGGATCTCAGGACTGACAGATGGCATAATGGTTACGTCACTGGACTCTCATGTAGTCAACCACGGTTCAAGTCCCAGACCTGGTGGCTTAAAACGCCGGGCACATGTGCATGCATTTCCAAAATCCCAAGAGGAGAACGGAGAAGGGACTGTGACATGGCCATCACCCTGGGGAGGTGGGTGGATTTCCTCACATACTGTCTCTCTGTCTCTCTCGTAAGCACACATGCCCTATGGCAAAAATCTGTCTCTTAAAAAAGAGGTGGATCCCACATAGTCCACCATGGTCTGAATCCAGCCCAGGCAACTTGAAAAACATGCCAGGCACATGTGCACACAAATCTTAACAAGGTGGAGACATGGAGGAGAGGAGATTGTGATGTGACTACGTACCATTGAGGGGTGATTTCTCCCTCTCCCTTTCTGTCTCTGTCTATCTGGTGAGTGCTCAAGCTCTTGGGCAATTTACTAAAAAGAGAACACTGCAATTTAAAGATTAATCCCCACAACACTTAATATTTAGGAAAAACATGCTATTTAAGGAGTCTCTTAGGTGTGAACGAAAGACACAGCTGGGAATTCAGAGCCCCTGTCTTATCAGTGCAGCTCCTTGTCCCTGTGAAATAGATAAGGGTTTTGGAGCAGCCACTGCCACAGATTTCCAAATGTCAACAAACAAGCATCTGTTGCTTAATCAACCACATCCAGTTCAGTTATGTATTGCTGAGAGGATTAAGTTTAAAGGAGCTTGACATTTGTTTGTGTTTTTAGCTGTGTTTTCTTCCATTTCTCCCTGTTGTCAGATGCTACTTTTCCGGGGATCATGTTGGTTAGTTTTAACTGCTGTCACACAGAAGGGTGGGTTAATTAGTTCATAGAAGCTGACAGAACTGGCAGCTGTGGTGAGTCAGGGGTGAAAGAAGTACACAAGAAAGGGAGAAATGTACAAGGGGACTAGTAAACCTTTGTGGAAAATGGCATTATAGTATGAAACAATTTTGATGGGATCAGCAGATGGTATAATGGTTATGTCACTGGACTCCCACGTAGTTGATTGTGGTTTGAATCCCAGACCCAGTGGCTTAAAACACAGACCAGGCATGTGCATGTATGCTCAAAATTCTGAGGAGAATGTAGGAGAAGGGATTGCAGCATGGCCATCCCTCCTAGGGAGTGATTTCTCACTTTCTGTCTCTCTCTGTCTCTCCAGTGAGCACATATGCCCTGAAGCAAAAATCTCTCAAAAAATAAAAAAAGAATTTTTAAATCCATGCATAGTTTTGTTTTTCTTTTTAACAAGAGATTTTTGCTATAGGGTACATGAGTTCACCAGAAAGACATAGAAAGACAGAGACAGAAAGTAAGAAATCACCCCCTAGGGGGAATGACCACACCACAGTCCCTTCTCCTCCATTCTCCTCTCAGGATTTTGGGCATGCATGCACATACATATGGCATGAGTTTTAAGCCATTCTGGGACTTGAACTGTGGTCAACTACATGGGAGTCTAAGGCACATCTTCTATGAACATTGTTTTAATGGCCAGAGGATATATGTGCTCAACAGAAAGAGAGAGAGAAATAGAGTAAGCATGTATGTAAGAGAATGCATCCCACCCCCAGCAGGGTATGGTCCTGCCATATGTACCCATTCCCCTCCATTTCTATATACTTTTGGGATTTTGATGCACACACACACACGTGGCTGGCATGTTTTTCAAGCCACCAGGGCTCACACTATGGTCAGCCATGTGGGATCTAGCCAAGGCCACGAATTTCTTGACAATTTTTGTGTGTGTGTGTGTGTGGGGGGGGTGTGGGTGTGTGTGTGTGCGTGCTTGTATCTTATTTCCTCCTGACTCTGTATTCTGTTTTTCAATATAAAAAGTTATACCAAGTTCTAAGAATAAAGTGGTATTAGAGAAAAACTGTTCTGTGTATTCAAAATATCTTAAGTCTGACTAAGTAAAATGTGTTTATCGTAGTGCGTGGTATACTCAAATTACAAATGTCCTATATTCCAAAATTCAGTTTGTAAGGTAGACTGGTTAACACATACGTTGGTGTGGCCACATTTCTCATCAATATTATCTGCAGCCAGGAAAAGTGTTCCAAGTGTGTGCATAGTGCTTAGGCTCTCGTGCCATCTTTTAAGTTTATTCTGTATTTTTTCTACACACAAGACAGGCAGAGACAGACCGCACTCACGCCAGTGTTTTCACACCCTGATTCATCCCCAGCTTCAGCCAGCCCAGGTCATGGGTACACATGTGCCTGGCATACTCAGGGAAATATCCAGACAAGAACCTAGAACGTTCCCACGTGGGTCAGCCTCACAGAGTGTCTTGTTTTACCCCTGGACCACTGTTCAACTCCTGCTCCATGATTTCTGACCTACCCCCATAGAGAGAAGCAGAGCCATTCTTTGACGTAGAGAACATGGAAAAAGAGTTCAAGTTTGGAGGAGAAACAATGTTCTTGGACTTGCCAAGTCAGAGGTGACTTGGAGAAATCCAAGTGGAAATACTGAGTGGATGGATCTGTGGAGAAGAAGTTCAAGAGGGGAAATATAAATGTGAAGCCATCAGAATGGAGACGGTCCCTGAAGTGTGAATATGGTGGAATAGGCAAATGGCACAGAGAAGAGAAGGTGGCCTCAGGTCAAACGTTCAGGAGTTCTACATTTAGTGCTAAGCAGAGGAGAAGGAGCCTGTAGAAGAGTTTTAAAAGACATGGCCAAAAGGTAGCAGGAAAACCAGCACGACCCATGCTACAGTTTGCAGACTCTGGAATTCTAGGCTAAGTAGGCTTCCTTAAGGAGGTATGAGGGGCAGGACATGCCATGCTGTTTGAATCCTGGAAATTTTGCCCATGCTGTTTGTAGGGATATAAATCCCTTGTGTTTTATTGTGTGTGTGTGTGTGTGTTTTGTCACTGATTTGTCAATTTATTCTGGTTTATATGGAGAAGACTAGAGTATAGAGATTCTAAAGCTCTTCTATTTTTCTTTCTTTCTTTCTTTTTTTTTTTTTTTTGGAGAGGTTTTTGCTATAGGGTGCATGTACTCCCCAGAAAGACAGAGAGAGACAGAAAGACAGAAAGCGAGAAATCACCTCCCAGGGGAGATGGCCATGCCACAATCCCTTCTCCTCCATTCTCTTCTCGGGATCTTGGGCACGCATCCACCGGGGCTGGGACTCGAACCATGGTCGATGACATGGGGAGTCCAGTGATGTAGCCAATATGCCAGCTGCTGGTCCCATAAAGCTCTTCTATTAACTACCAGGTTGAGAACAATTTCTTGTGACAACCAGGATTAATGGGTATATTACAAAGACAACTTCCAAAGACAACTTCTTTAAAAAAAATAAAAAAAATTCCAGTAGGGACAGTTTTTGTAATTACAGAATACACACACACACACACACACACACAAAGATTATTACAAGATACAGAATTAATGACACAGAGCCCTCTGATCAGAATGCAGTGTCCATACTTACCTGGGTCTATAGCCTTTATCTCACCAGAATATTCTTTATGACTGCATTTTTAGAATGTTTTCAGACATAATTCTATTAGTGATATTTGAATAAGATAATGTAGAAAATTACAGACTTGACTTTAAAGTTCAAGAGTTTATAATTCCCTACCTCCTCACTTTTCTTCTTTCCTACCTCACTGCTGATGAGACGGCTCCCCCTCATTCTTCAGGGCTCAGCTTTAGCATCAGTCTCTCTAGAAAGCACTTCCCAATTCCTAGCTCTCCATGAAGCTGCCACGCAGAGACTCTTGCGTCTTTCCTTCTTGTTTTCTTAGTTTATCATTGTACACTTAGTGAAGAAGGTTTTTCATGTTTCGATTTTTCTTAGGTTTATGCCATAGGGCACCTGAATTCCTCAGAGAGACATAGACGTACAGAGAAAGGAAAAGTGAAAAATTACCCCTCAGGGGGATGGCCACACCACAATCCCTTCTCCTCCATTCTCCTGTTGAGATTTGGGGCATGTGCCTGGCGTGGTATTCAGCTCACTGGGTCTGGGATTTGAGCAGTCAGCCATGTTGGAGTCCACCACCTGACCTGCTATGTCACCTGCTGGCCCCATTGGTGGAAATTTTTCAGATTACCATGTCTTTTCCACTTAACTTTAGTCCCCATGGAAGCAGGGACTGTGTATTTTTGTGTTGTTGTTGTTCACATTTGTAGCCCCAGAGCCAGCCATGGCACATGATAAATGCTCAGTAGATGTTTGTCGATTGCTGTTGAGTGAATAGGCTGAAAACAGCATAGGCCCACTGCAGCAGGTATGATGTTCCTTTGAGGGAACAAGTGCAGATTCTGAGTTGGTTTCTGGCACACAGCTCACCAAGCCCACTCCACCACTCACTGGAAGAACAGAACTGACTCTTCTGGTGGGCTTCTCCTACCTGCAGACCAATTCCGAAACCTAAGCAACTCATGGTGCTCGAATGGCCTAAATCGGCGGCTTGCTCAAAGAAAGCTGAGAGTGCAGCAAAACCTCAAAGGGAAACAGAATGAAAATAGAGTGCTGGACCAAGTGCGGTTAGAACCCTCACCTCCATCCCCTGACATCCTCGCCTGCAGTCTCCCAGCTCCTCTCCTTTGCTCACATGATTACCAGAAGCAGCCAAGACCTCCCCCCCTTTCCCTTGGATTTCAGGATTGTGGGGGAAGAACACACAAGGTGTGTGTCAGTGTTGGAGAAGGCGTGAATGTGGGGGTTGGGATGTAAGACAAACATAAAAAGGCAGTGGGAAAGGTGGGAGAATGGAAGCAGAAGCATTCTCTCCTCCATCACTCCCACACCCTAGTCCCCTGGTGTCCTCAGCAAACAACTGGCCTGGTGAATTGCAAGGATTGTGGGTGAGTCAGGTGTCATTATGGGTGGGTGGGGAGGCTCTGCCTTAGTCCCCCTCCCAAGAGGGAGATACTGTAGGGTATGTGTACAAGGAGATTGCAAAGAGCTTGTGAAAAAATGGAATTAAAGTACTGGTTTGGGATCAGCCCTATAGTACAGTGATTAAGCACTACATTAGGGGAGCCGGATCCCACATGACCCTATGTGGTTCAAATCCCAGCACTGGCAGCTCGAAAACACCAGGTGCCTATGTGCATGCCCCAAATGCTGAGGGGATGGAGAAATGGAGTGTGGCATGAACATACCCCATTGGAGGGTGCCTTGTCTCTCTCTTTCATGAACACATATACCCTATGGCAATTAAAAAAAAAAAAAAGGAAAAAAATCATTAATTTTGGTGCAAAAGTATTTCTGAAATCGATGCATAATTTTTCATCATATGGATTTTCCACAGATATTTTGAAGAGCTTGTGTTCTTTTCTGTGATGTAAATTAATCCTGAAAGCCAGCACCCAATGTAGTATTGTTTTGTATGGCAAGTTTACTTCCCCCAAGGATTCCCATGGCTCTTTATCTCCTTCTCAAAGTTCAATCCTCTAACTAATTGTATATTTTTTACCTCTCATACATGGCCCCAAAACTATGGAAAGATTTTGTGTCTGCTTAAGAAATATATTTCTCAAGGCCAGCAGAGGGCATAGTGGTTAAGGTGCTGGACTCCCACATGGTCAACCACAGTTTGAATCCCAGACTCTGTGACTTGAAACTCATGTTGGGCATGTGTGCTTGCATGCCCCTAATCCCAAGAAGAGAATGGAGAAATAGGAATTGTAGCATGGCCATTCCCTGTTAGGAGTGGTTTCTCACATTCTCTCTGTATCTCTGATGAGTTCACGCACCCTATAGCAAAAATCTCTCTCTCTAAAAAAAAGGAAAAAAAAATTTCTCAATCAGGCAGGAAGAGGATCTGAATCTCCTAAATTAACCACAGTCACTGTAGAGTGGTGATAAGCCTGCCTCTTCACTCATGGCTTCAACAATGTCTTCTAAGTATCTGCTAGGTGTCAGACAGTACAATGAGCACGGGGTAGGCAGTACATCTACTACAGGTAATGTTCACTCCCATTCAAAGTATAGTGAGCTTTCCTTGGAGAGCTTTAAAGTCATAAAACTAAAAGAGACCTTTAAGACAATTAAAACTGACTCAGTGTGGGAAGGTACATGGCCCAAGTGGCAGAGATGGAACTAGACCAGAAACTCCAGTCTGTCTTCCCAGATGGAATGCCCTCTGGAGCTCATCACCACTGCACCACATCTAGCTCAGTTATAAGCTGCGGGCGCTGCTGGAGTTGTAGTGCCCCTGGGTCCACAGGGCAGCCCTGCTTAAGTTTAGCAACTTGTCAGTGGGATTAGGCCCAACAGTATTATTTTCAAGCCAAGTCCACAAGAGAGACGCATTCTCTGAGCTCAGAGCGTATTGAGTAATTCTCGGGGAAGCATTTCCATAAGACAGGAATAGTGGGTGTTTATATAACCACATCATTTTGACCCAAGCTCTTAATTGTGCAGTGTGGCATAGCTTAAGATAGTGCAGAGAGGAAGAAGGTGGAGAAAGGAGATGGATTAAGGCTGACATCAGAGATCTGTTCTTAGAATGAGAGGCCGTTGATGGGCGGTGACTGGAATCAGATTTCTAGTCCTATTGTTAGTCAGGTACAATAAAGGCCTTGTTAAGTGTAGCTTTATCAGTAAAAAAAAAAAAAAAAAGTTCAAGGAAAACCCTGGTAAAAATATTTATAATACTCAGAATTGTAATTCTAATTAGTACTACTTTGACTCTATAGTAGTCTATAGTGAAATTAATTAATTACTTTCTCCAGGCAGAATTGAGATATTGTATTTCCCCAATTAAAGTAGGAATTCATATCAGCATATTACATACATATACACACATATGTGCAAATAGACATGTATTTATACATACAACGATCACACCAACCTATTATTTTACAAATGCTATTTATTAGTTTGAGGGTGACTGTTATTGTAAACCACTTAAAATTATTTTTTGTTAATGAGCCTATATAAATTATTTAGCAAAATCTGACTAGTTTAAAGTATTTATATTATTTTTAGACTTTTGAACTATGTCTTTAAGACATCCTGAATTGTCAAGAAGCTTTCCCAATAAAAACAATATAATATATAGTCACTGTAATTCCTCAGTTTATCATCTAATGCAAATACCTATTCAGTTATTTTGAATAGTGCTTTAAACCAGAGGCAGGAAAAGGTATTCTGTAAATGGCAGCAAAAGAATTAACAGATTGTAAAAAGAAAACAAAAACATCATCAAATTGTATTTATTTTTTAAAATAATTATTTACTTAAATTTTATTATTTTTAAATTTGCTGTAGGGCATGTGAACTCACCAGAGAGAGAGAAAGAAAGAAAGCCTCTAGGTCTGGGACTCAAACCATGTTGGCCATATGGGATTCCAGTGCCTTAACCTCTATGCCACTGCTGGCTTCAAATTTTATTTATTTTTCAATGTAATCCCTTTGATCTTTTTTTAAATTTTTTTATACAAATTAAAAGTAAAAAATGCAAATCTCTATTCAGTAATGATTGAAGCTGAAAAGATGGGGAAGCAAAAACAGTAGGGAAGACAAAAGGAGAAGGAGCATTATAAGAATGGGCAAGAACTGAGGAACTGAAAGAAAACTAAAAGTGGTCAAAAAGAGAAGTATAAATAAAACAATATCCAGAAAAGAGAAAGATACTTAGATAAGTTATAATGGAGTAACACCAAACTCAACTCATTAGATTTATAACTCATTAGATTTATTTCATTTTTACAAGTATAGGCATAAATGGGAATATAACCTTCTAAAAGCTTTTCATGAACCTGGTCAAGCACAGATATGAGAAATACCTGGCCTGTATCTTAATGGATTGAGTCCGTGCATCTCAAACATCTATGCAACATAATTATTTGACTATGAGTAAACTCAGGCTAATGTATCTAATTCTTTGTAGCAATTTTCAAGGACCACAGGTAATTTAGGACAAAATAAGCTATTTAGTTCATAATTTTTGTGACAGAAGACTTGTAACACTCAGCTGAAAAGTTTGTTCTGTCCTACTTATTTGTATTTGGTATCATTTGTGATTCTAGAAAATGGGAAAAACTTTCAAATGAAGATGTCTATCTCAAGGAGTTAACATTTACGCAGCTTCCCAAACAAAATTTACATTAAAATATAACATTTTAGTATCTGAGGAGGCAAATTTAAACAAATCTTATCACCTTTGTTTGACCTAATTACACACCAAGTACAAGGTCAAAATTTTAAAATCAGTGTACACAATTAGATTCATCTTAAAGTTCATAACTTTTTAACATATTTTGATTTGCATATGAAAACTTTATTACCTTTTCAAAATTTGTTAATTTTTAAATTTGTCGGAAAGAGCACATTCAAGAGAGAGAGAGAAAGAAAGAAAGAAAGAGAAACACCCTTGACAGGGTCTTGTCATACTGTGATCCCCTTTCCTCAGCCTCCAGCTCAGCTTGTCTGGATCCTGGGCATATAGGAACAAACCTAGAGTATTTTCAAGATGACCCAGGGGAGGTACTGTGTCACTTTTCCTCTCTCTCTAGTGAGCTCATGCACCCTCTGGCAAACTAAGAAGCAAGGAAAGAAAGAAAGAGAGAAAGAGAGAAAGAGAAAGAGAGAGGGAGAGAAAGAGAGAGGGAGAGGGAGAGGGAGAGGGAGAGGGAGAGGGAGAGGGAGAGGGAGAGGGAGAGGGAGAGGGAGGGAGGGAGGGAGGAAAGAAGAGAGAAGAGAGAAGAGAGAAGAGAAAAAGAAAAAAAAGACCCAGGAATCAAAACCTGTGGTCAGCCTGGTGGCTTCCAGCACTTTAGTTCTCTTTGCTGTTGACTATGCCACCAGACAGGGCCTCATTTATTTTTAACATTCCAAAGGTCATTAACCTATCACCAGCATAGCAATCAAGTGTTGCTGAAAATTGGACACACTTGTTGGTAAACTAATATGTCTTTATGTCCTTTCAGTATGTGATGATTCAGGGGGAGAAACCAGTCCTTTGATCAGAATTTTAAAGATTTTTCCAGATCAAAAACAATAACCAGAAATGTTTCTTATTCACACTGATCCAGGAAGTCCAGCATGTATTTATGTAATGTGTTCTTAGATAGTTTACCATTCTTGTTTTGGAAACGCATATGCAGATGAAACTGTTGTACATTCAGAACTGTCTACTTGGAGAGATTTGGAGGCAGCAATTCTTTATACTGATTCTTTAAAGATGCTTACTGCTTAAAACCAATTTTCAAGTTCATTTTAGCTCTTTTATAATTTTTATTTATTTATTTTTGAGAGATTTTTGCTAATGGGCGTGTGTGCTTGCCAGAGAGACAGAGACAGACAGAAAGCAAGAAATAAACCTTTGGGGGGGGGGTGGCCATGCCACAATCCCTTCTCCTCCATTCTCCTCTTGGGATTTTTGGGCACACACACACACATCCACCCAGAGTGAGTTTCAAGCTGCCAGGTCCAGGACTTGAACTGTGATTGACCATGTGGGAATCCAGCACCTTAACCATTATGCCATTTATTGACCCCATTTTAGCTCTTGATCTAAAGTTCTTTCCTCAGCTTTGTGGGAAATGAATATGATAGGAATACATTCTGTCCAAAGTTCAGGATGAATTCAATCATTTAAAATCGTCTCCCACCATCCTGAAGCATAGTTTCTCTTAGAAGTACATGCTCCAAATATTTGTAACAAACACTGCTGTCATTCCCCAGCTTCATTGTGATTAAACTGTTCCATGCCTAGACCCTGAGGATATCTGCTCTTGGTGTCACTACATCATGCACACCCTGGGTGAGGACTTCAGGTGTTGGACTAAAAAGCATGGGTGCTTCTGCCAGGTTCCACACATTGCTACTTAACTGTGGAGTGATGTTAAGTGGCAAGGAGAACCTTCGTCTTCCAAGTGTTGGACCTGCTCACCAGCAACCTCTTCCCACTTTGGGAGGAATGATACCTGAGCCAGGAGTGCTTTAGTTATGGCTTAACATCACCCTCCTCCTTTGATAACAAAGAGGTGTCCAAGTTTTGACTGTGTGTGACAGGGAATACCTCTTCCTTGCTTTTGTTTGGATTGCCAGGGTTTCGGAAAGGTGCGTTTTCAAAGTAGTGAACTCTTGAGCGGGCCTCATAGCCAAGTGGCTAAAGTAGCTGGCCCTCGCATGGCCAACCGAGGTTCAAACCCCAGCCAAGATGACTTGAAAAACATGCCAGGCATGTGTGCACATGTGCCCAAAGTCCTGACAGGATGAAGAAATGAAGGAGAAGGGATTGCAGCATGACCATGTCCCTTTGGGGATTGTTTTCTCCCTATCTCTCTCTGGCAAGAGCATGTGCTTTCTGGCAATTAAAAAAAAAAAAAAAAAAAAAAAAAAAAAAAAAAAGACAGTGAATTCTTAGTCGAACATGTTCACCCCCTCCCTACCTTGAGAGTGACAGCAAAAGGTTTCTGTGTCATCAGCAGCCTGCTCTATAGAGTTTCAGGTCTCAGTACATCTGTTCTCACTGATTGGGAATTCCTATTTACAGGCTATTACTTGTCTTCACAACTATGAAGCTGCACTATTTCTGGAAACTAACTTACCTCTCATCAGTGCCATAATTTTGCTGTCTGTATATCATAGATCCTGGATCCCATAAGCTGAAAAGAACTAAAAGATTCTTTTATTTTTCTTTTTTTCTTCTTTTTGTGAGAGAGAGATTTTTGCTATAGAGCATGTGTGCTCACTGGAAAGACAGACAGAAAGTGAGAAATCACCTCCCTGTGGGATGAACATGCTGTAATCCCTTCTCCATTCTCTTCTCGGGATTTTAGGCAAACATGCACGTGCACAGGCGTGAATTATAAGCCTCTGGGTCTGGGACTCGAATTACAGTCTACTACCTGGGAGTCCAGCAACTTAGGCATTATGCCATCTGCTGGTCCAGAGCTAAGGGATTCTTGAGACAAATCCTGCAGAGGCTGATAGTTGACAGTGGGGGTCTGGGGGCGAGGGAGCTGATAGAAGCAGCTCAGAGCCCAGGGCCCTGGACTCCTGATGTTCATTTTCTCAGTTTGACTCTGGGGTGTGATTGTGTTAGAGCGGCTGTCAGCAGGCCAGGCCTCCTAGCTCCCATACAGGTTCAGCTCAGTTCACAGCTGACTGTCCTCCATGAGAGCCCCGGCGATACCTGCAGTGGTCTGCTCGGGCCACCATAATGTAATACCACACGACAAACATTGATTTTCTCAAAACTCTGAACACTGCAGATCCAGATCAAGGGACTTGCAGAGTTGGTTCTGGTCCCTGGCTTGTAGATCTGGAGAGATCGCCAGGAAGGAATTCTCAGTAAGGCAGTGACACTCACTGATCATGAAACCCTGCCCAGGAAGGATGATGGATCTGATCCATCTTGGCATGAAAATGTAACCGCACTTTCTTACTGGGTTAGAGAGTTAGGCCCTCCATGGCCTTTCCTCTGTGCACCTGTACCCTCCTCTCTCTTCCTCTTCTTATAAGGCCCCTGGCCCTGTGGGATTATGAACTCATGAACTCATTTAACCTTAATTACCTCTCTATTGGGCCTATCTCAAAATATAGCTACCCTGGGGATTTGGCCTTAAATGTATGAACCTGGTGCGGGGAAGGCATAATTCAATTTATAACGGTACCCTAGTGATGTCCACAGGAAACAGGACTGGACTCTGTTGGGCAGCTTCATTTTGCATTGTTATATCTGCCTGAAGCAACATCAGGGGCTATTCAGAGGACTTCATTGGAGTTTCTTATTTTGAGGTTAGAATCTGCAGTTTTATCTGGAGGTTGTAAAAGCACTGAATCACCGAAAATCTGATGAAAGTAATTTTTGGACATATTTTTGAATGTGATATGGAATTACAAAGGGTTTAGTTGGAAAGTATGTCTTCCTCTCATTCTTCTGTCCTGATCTATCACTAGTGACTTCTTTTTATACAGGTAGCCTGCATTGAGAAGCAATGTACAAGGAGGCTTTTCTTTTCACTCTCATAGTCGTATACCATATGCATAGTTCTAGATTTACATTTTTTACTTAATCGTAAATGGTGGCAAGTATTCAATATCAGTTCCTATGGAGCTTTTTTTTTTTTCTTTGTTTTTTGTTTGTTTGTTTTTGCCCTAGGGTACATGAACTCACTGGAGAGAGACAGAGAATTACGGTGAAAGAGGGGAGAGGGAATGACCATGCTGAAATCTCTTCTCCTCCATTCTCCCCTCGGGACTTCAGTGACATGCACACACACCCACTGTGATTTTCTTTTCTTTTATATTTTAAGGTTTTTGCCATAGGGCATGTGCACTTACCAGAGAGAGAGAGAGAGAGAGAGAGAGGGAAACTGAGAAATCTCTCCCCAGCGAAGATGGCATGGCCATGCTCTTCCAGGGATTTGGGGCATACATACCCAGTGTGATCCTCAAGCCACTGGATCTAGGACTTGAACTGCAGTCAGCCATGTGGGAGTCTAGCACCTTAACCACCATGCCACCTGCTAGCCCCTGGCGCTAATTTTTTTTAATGTATTTTACATTTTATAAAAATTTGTGCAATATCTAGTTGTCAAATACCTCAATATTCTACCCAATCTATTAATGGCCTCTTAGATTATATTTCTAGATTTAAAATGATATATCTGTCATATACAAATGGGTCATGAATATCTGTATAAATTTTTTTAGATACGAATACATATGTGTCTGTAGTACAAATTTCTAAAAGTGGAATTGCTGTGTCAAAATGTATATCCCTTTTTCTACATTGATAGAAATGACCATATTGTCCCCTCATCATAGTTTGTAAGGGAATATTTTAAGTGGATCTGAAATATGACAGCGTTTTCTGGAAGCAGGAAAACCACACAGATTTACTTCACACTATTTCTGTGTATTGGCTCACAAATCTCTCACATTCTGGAATGTTCTGTAGCTCAAACTCTTCTCTCCCATAGAGTTCTCTTGGTGTCTGCTTTTCTCACCTTTATTCTTGGTCTGTACCACGCAATAAACCTTTGGTACATGGTATTAGGATAGCTAATTGACTCTAGGACTCTCTAACACTTGGCTATATATAGTTTTGTTCTTTATTTCATGTGTATATATCATTTCTCTAATTAGATTGCCAGCTACAGACCAAAATTTACCTAATGTCTTTAAAATACATAATTTCCATAACTTAAAAAAATTGTCAGATGGCATATGTACTCACCAGAGGGAGAGACAGAGGGAAAGAGACAAAGAGAAAGAAAGAGGAAAGGTGACAAAGAACCCCTGCCCCCATGGGACATGGTAATGCCACTATCCCCTCTCCTCCTTCTCTTCTTCCTTTTGGGACTTTGGGCACGCACACACACACATATGTGCCTGTCATGTTTCTCCAGCTGCCAGGTCCAGGACTCAAACTGCATATTCAGCCATGTGGGATCCAGCCATGAATGGCCATATTTTTTTATATCTATTCTTTCCTTTATCAGCATTTTGAAATAACCTGAACAATTATTATTCCATCATGGAGATGAAATGTGTGAGACATATGAGGTCACACAGCTACAAACAGAGGACTTCCACCCACCTGGTTTTGGTTTTGCTTTTAAAGAATTATTCATTCAATTTTATTTATTGTTATCATTATTTTAAATTTTCTATACAGTGAGAAAGAGAATGGGAAAGCAAGCCACCAGGTCTGAGACACTAACTGCGATCAGTAGTATGGAAGTCCAACGCCCCTACCACCACTGCTGGCCCTTAACTGAGTTTTAACTATTCCAAATCAAGATTTTTTTTACCCTAGTATATTGCACTCCCTCTTAACATTTTGCAGTGCTGAATATTCAATAAAGAGCTGTAGGGACACTCTTCATAGCTCAGCAGTTCAAGGACCTGGATCCTATATGGCCAACCATGATTTAAATCCCCTTGAAAGCTTGAAAAACACATCAGACATATATGCATGTCCCTGCCCAAAATCCCAAGAGGGTGGAAAAATGGAGAGAAAGGCTTGGACCACACCCTCTTGGAGGGTGCTTTCTCTCTCTCTCTTTCTCACTCTCTCATTCTCTTTGGCGAGTGCATGCACTCTCTGGAAATTTTCTAAAAATAGAATTTTAGATTAATTGTACATGATTTTCCATCCACATAGTCCTCATGAAAATCAGAGAGTGACAGTTTTGAGAGAAAAACACTCCCTGCCTCAACTCCAGTAAGTCTAGCAAATGAATCCAACCATCCTTCAGTGCTGCCAGTCTTCAGGGAACCTGTACAACCTCATGCCACTTTTTCATAGACTAGATTTCCTCACTCTCAGACCTCACTTTTGGCCCTGATGCTTTTGAAACATGGTGTTTGTTGTGTGGCCGGCCACCACAGAATGGTTGCTGTTCAGTATCAGCCTCAGGCTTTGGTTAGTTCGGGTTGGTTAAATAGGCAGTGCTATGTGCGTGCGTGTTGGAGTAGCAGCTAGACAATCAATGTTAATTATAAATCACCCTTCTGATCAGTTTTCTTAAAATAATTTAAAATTTTTTTTTTTTTTTTAATTTGATCAGAGAGAGAGGAAAAGTGAGAAAGCAAGCCAACAGGTCTAGGACTCGAACTGTGGTTGGCCATGTGGGTGTCTGGTGCCTCAGCCATGCCACCTGCTGGCCCTGTTCTCCTCCTGGTCAATTTTATTCTTGCCTTCAGTCTGTGCCCATACTCAGATGTGCTCAGACATTTTGAGTCCTCAGCAGTGTCTCTTGTCATATTCTTTGGGGTTTCCCCGCAGGACAACCTGGTAACTCCTACTGTGGGGAAAGCTGGCTGTAACTTTCAACGCTGCACTATCTTTACCATTTTCAGGTTTAGGCTGGGCTGTTTTGGAGCAGGCATGACCTTGGATTTCCACTCCAAACATGGTTAATCTGCTGGCTCTTGTTTTTATCCTGCCCACAAGCAGTCCTCTCGCAGGGACTGAAAGCTTGTGTGTGTCTCTGTGTGGCTTGCAGAGGTTTTGAGGGAACTGAGATGGAGTGGGTAATTATTTGGAAAGCTCATACATTCTCAGATGCTGGTAGCAGCTATTTTTAGGCCTAAGAGGCAAATTATCACTGTTATGCCAACAACACCCTTACATGCAATTTCGTTTCATGCCAAAATGGATCAGATCCATCATCCTTCCTGGGCAGTGTTTCACGATCAGTGAGGGTCATTGCCTTACTTAGAATTCTCTCCCTAAGACCTCTGTTGTGCTTAACACCAGCCAGTGCACTGGAATTCTTTTTCTGTTTCTTTGTTTGCTTGTTTTTTTTGTTGTTGTTTGTTTTGTTTTGTTTTTTGTTTTGATTTTTGTTTTTTTTTTTTTTAATGGAGTAGTTAAAAGAAAAAGGGATAACTATCCTTCTCAACTTTAAGAAATAGCACTAAGTTATTAAAATCAGTTCTTGGCTGAAGGCAGACTATTCAGGCAGTGTGAAGACCTAAGGGATATCATGAACAAGCTCTATTTTCCAGGCCTTATTTTCTCCACTAAGAAAATGTGTGGCCCTCTTTATGATCAGGAAGGATATGACTCCATTTGACCTGGGAGGTCTAACCCAGAAATGCTTCCTACTGCCTTTTCAGAACCCGTGAATATGTGACCTTCCTTGGCAAAAGAGACTTCAGAGGTATGACTTAGTCAAATATCTTGAGATGGAGAGGTTATCCCAGACTAGCCAATGTAAATAATAAGGATCCTTTTAAAAGGCAAGCAGGAGGCTCAAAGGGTGAGAGGGAGAGAGAGACAAAGGGAGCAGAGGTCAGAGTGATGTGGCCACAAGCCAAGGAATGTCAACCACCTTGAGATGGTGGAAAAGTCAGAGTGAAATCCTTCCTTAGAGCCTCCTGAAAGAATACGGCCCTACTAGCACCCTGATTTTTAACCCAGCAACACTTATCTTTCACTTCTTATCTCTAAGACTATAATAAATTATAGTCTCATATATATAGTCTTATATAATAAATTAGTGTTGGTGTAAGTTACTAAGTTTGTGGTAATCTGCCAACCAGTAATAAGAAGCTAGTACGTCACTAGGACCAATTCTGGTGTCTCAAGGGAGGACGGCGTCACTTCTGAGGGCATCGTCTCCCCATCCTCGCTGCTCCCTGATGACCCTGGGAGGACTGATGCTGCTGCTCGTGGTGATCTGCTTCTCTGCTCCACTGTGCCTCTCCCAACTCCTGCAGGAGTCAGGTCTCAGTCCACCTCTGCTGCACCAGCCCTGGCTGCCTGGGAGCCCTTGATGTATTAGCAAATTCCAGCTCTTTTCCCCAGTGAAAACCAGACCCCTTCTCCATGGAGGACAGCCAACTTCTTAATTGTCCTTTGTGTGTCTGTGTGTGTGTGTGTGTGTGTGTGTGTGTGTGTGTCTGGGGGGAAGACAGAGGAGAATTGCTTACCACCATGCCCAGCCCACCCTTTGAAATAGTTTTACTAAGTTGCTCTTCTCCATCAAGAAAGACCAGGATTAGAGATTTCATACCCTGGAAGGCTTCGCTCACAGAGTGGAAGGTGGATCACTGGAGCTGCTCTTCTCTTCTGCTACCAGGAGTGACAAGACCCAGCTGACTGTGCCTCAGCTTCCTCTGTCCCTCACACGGGCCCTCGAAAGCAAGCTCTGGGCTCAGCACCTTATTTTATCTTCCCTTTTTCTTCCCAGTCTCTGGAAACTCTTTCTCTCATTATCTCTAGTAAAGTTTGTCTCGAAATCCCTACGTATCAGGTTGTCAGAAAAGTCATGACACATTTTTGCATAGAAAAAATATGTCATGATTTTTCCGACAACCCAACATTTAGATGGAAATTCTGAAGGCTGAGGACAAGGCATATAAAAATACAGCAATATACTAAAATTTTAAGTAAGAAGAACTCTAGTTGGAATATTATTATACATCGTTTTGTGATAAGGCATCAGAATTTGAAGGGCTTTTCTTCTTTTTTATCAATGAAGTCTCTTTCTCCTGTGAATAAGCAAGGTTTGCTACATTGAATTTCTTCAGAAGACATTGCTCTAAGAATGTCAGTTTGTTAATGATCTCCATTCAGATTTGGACTTTCTGAAGATAAACATATTAACATGATTCCAGTCTGTCTTCATTTTGTATAACTATCCTGTAATTACACTTGGAAAACCCATTCTTTGCTCT
This sequence comes from Tupaia tana, assembly GCA_026018925.1. Taxonomy (NCBI): domain Eukaryota; kingdom Metazoa; phylum Chordata; class Mammalia; order Scandentia; family Tupaiidae; genus Tupaia; species Tupaia tana. The sequence goes on from JAKSZU010000021.1 coordinate 15,124,052, forward strand.
CTAAATTTATCCTTTATTTAATAATATTCCCATTTAGTTATTGTTCTGAAATTTTGGTTAGAATATATTTATTTGCTACAAATTTGGAAAGATGTCTTTATCAGTTATTCAGCAATCGAAATATGTCACTGTTGAGAGCAGCAGTTAGCGTAATGGCTATGTCACTAGACTCCCATGTAGTCAACCGTGGTTCGAGTCCCGGACCCGGTGGCTTAAACTCATGCTGGGCGCATGTGCATGTGTGCCCAAGATCCCGAGAGGAGAACGGAGGAGAAGGGATTGCGGCATGGCCATCCCCCCGGGGGGTGATTTCTTGCTTTCCATCTCTCTGTCTCTCTCTGTCTGTCTGGCGAGTGCACGCACCCAATAGCAAAAAAAAAAAAAAAAAAAGAAAAAAAAAAAGAAAAACCTCTCCAAAAAAATAAAAAAGAAATATGCCACTGTCTTTTGCTTAAATAAGAATTTTATTTAAGGTTGAAGCCTTGACATTGAAAGTTGTATCTTTCCAATGAAGGAATTAAGTTGTGTAGCTGTAACCAGTTGGCATGATTGTGAAGATCCAGAAAGTAATATTGGCAAGTGATTGGCAAGTGGTTTACCAAATGAAAGTTGTAAATGTGGCGAGGAAAGCTATCATTTTATGTCATTTCAAAGCTGCTTACAAAAGAGAAAACAAATGGTATTTTCTAGAATAAGCAAAGGGGAACAATTAGCACTAGATGGTGAACACCCTACATTGGCTTGGGATGAGTGTCATAAGAGGCTGTTAGCCCCCAGGTATGTAGAACACAGACTGTGGATATGTGTGTCAATGAAAATTAATGATAAAATTACAGCACATTAGCAGGGCTGTCTAGAATAACCCACCTATAGTTTGGAAAATTTATATAGAAACTAAAAACCAGGCTCAAAGAAAAAAGAGAGCATTTTTATGGTTACTAGCCACAGTCTATTTACACAAATAAGTCGGTGGTTTTAACAGTGAGTTTCAGGCAAATCTCTCTCCAAACAGAATTGAAAAAGCTCTTAATTTCTCTGTTCAACAACCTGTGCCCACTGGGTGGTTTTAGAACCAGCCTAACTGTCAGCATTTACCTATAGTTTGCTTTAAGTATTGTCATCTTCAAAGCCAGCCTATAAATAATTGATAAGTCCTCGAGATTTGTTTCATGTGGTTAAAAAAACAAGGCAGAAGAATTGTGATGTGGTGCTTCAGCTTACACATTTAGTTGTTATATTACAGGATAAATGCCCAAAGATTAGAATTATTGATAAGAATATTTAAATGACTTTGACTCTTCTAGGAAGCTTAATTTGTGCAAAATGACAACATTTATCCATCTGATAGTCACAATTTATGTTAGTAATTGATTATTTCCACCTTCCTTAATTTTTTTTTCTATAGGGTGTGTGTACTCACCAGAGAAACAGAGAGTCAGAAATCACCCTCCAGAGGGGGATGGCCATGTTGCAATCCCCTTTTGTCTATACTCCTCTTGGGATTTTGGACATGTAAGCGCACATGCCTGACATGAGTTTTAAGCCACCAGATCCAGGACTCAAACCACAGTCAACTACGTGGGAGTCCAGTGACATAACCATTACGCTAGCTGTTGGTCCCTCCTTAATGTTTTAAAAGACCACTAATGGGACCAGCAGTTGGTGTAATAGCTGGACTCCCATGTAGTCAACCATGGTTCAAGTCCCGGACCCAGTGGCTTAAACTCACACTGGGTGCATGTGCATGTATGCCTGCCCAAGATCCTGAGAGGAGAATGGAGAAGGGATTGCAACGTGGCCATCCCCCCTGGGGAGGGCGTGATTTCTCACTTTCTGTCTCACTGTCTCTGTTTTTCTTGCAAGCACGTGCGCCCTATAGCAAAAACCTCTCAAAAAAATTAAATAAAATAAATAAAATAAAATAAATAAAATCCTACTTATAAGCTGCCACCTGCCCTATAATTTTTTATCTTGAGTTAATCTTGGTCTCAGTGTTCTCCTTTTGTAAACTGGGGAGGCTGGACTTTGCAGGGCTCTCTGCGTGCATGTGTGTGGCTCCCAGATACAGTATTCTGTGATCTGCAGAAACTTTTCCTAGGTCTGTTCACCTCTGAAATTCCTTCAGTGGTCAGCTTGGTACTGCTACTATCATTGGATAAGCAAGAGCCAGAACCCCCCCAACCACCACCACCACAGTAGTACAGTCCTGCCTTCAGGTTCTGCCTTGTTATAAAGACCTGGCAATTCTATTTTCCAAAGATGATGAGCTAGAGATTTAGGGTAACACCCAGAGTAACCCTGAAAGCATGATGGACACCAGCTCTTGTATTCTCTAGACCTCAGGCCCCTTTGGAAGCAACCAAGTTTTTAGCTACAAGGAGGCTAAACTTCTCCAGGTTGTGTTAGCATTTGCTGGAGGGGCAACCAAAATACAACAAATAAGGACATTTTTTTCTCATGTAAATATTCATATAAGCCACCAATTAATACTTTAAGTGTGTGAAATGTTTGGTGGTTTATAGTGGTTGATTATACTCTTGCCATTATTCCATATTTGTCAAGATACAAATAAGAGGCTTAAAGTTGACTTGGGAAGTAAAATTTTCCTAGCATTAGATTGCCACATGATAAACTCCTAAATGCTATCTCAGACTTCATGGCAGTTGGTCTGTATTGTAACCAGAGAACAATGGATTCCAGGAGGAAAGTGGCCCAGCCAAAAGGACAAATAGGACTAATGCGTTTGAGGAATATTTTTTTAAAAAAAAGTATTTGGTAAGGATATGGCAAAAGTGTTGGGTAAGTGATACAGTAGTATTTGGAAAAAAAAAAAGTAACAATGGAGATACTGAAAACCAGGTAAATTTAAAATATAATCCAATTATGAATCCCTAGAAAAACAAAGAAAATGGGCATTTATATTGAGCATCCCTAATCTGAAAATCCATAATCTAAAATGCTCAAGATATGTAAGTTTTGAGCACTGACATGACACAAGTGAAAAGTTTCACATCTAACTTCAAGTGATGGGTCATAGCCAAAATGCTACAATATAAAAACATTGTATAGAATTACCTGGAGGCTAGGGCCACCAGGTGTCATGGAAGTTAAGGCGCTGGATCATACATGGCTGACTGTGTGGTTTGAACCCCGGACCTGGTTGCTCAAAAATCAGCTAGCGTGCATGTGCGTGCATGCCCAAAATCCTGAGAGGAGAATGGAGGAGAACGGATTGTGGTGTGGTCATCCCTTTGGAGGGTGATTTCTCACTTTCTCTCTCTCTCTCTGTCTCTCTGGCAAATGCACACACCCTATAGCAATAAATAAATAAATAAATAAATAAATAAATAAATAAATAAATAAATAAAAATAGTTCAGGCTATGTATATAAGCTATATATGAAACATACATGAATTTTGTGTTTGGACTTGGGCCCCAAACCCAGAAGATCTCATTATATATCTGAAAGTATCCCCAAATCTGAAAAATCTGAAACACTTCAGGTCCCAATTTTCAGATAAGGGGCACTCAACCTGTAATTGTATGTACTAGCTGGCTCTACAATGAACAGTTTCCACATTGACTATTAACCCACCCAGTGAGGGCTCAGGAGGGAAGTAGGGATGGTGGGGGTGAGTGTGGTTAAGTCCTCTTCTACCAGGGCAAGATGTCAATAGAAAAGGCCCAAAATGGTTAAATTAACATTACTCAGAACTGTGGAGGAAATATGTGGTGAACAATCAAGAAGAGTTGGCAGTAAGTGCTTCTTGTAAGATAGTTTAAACATATAAGCCTTGCAATTGATGGAAAGTTATTTTGTATTCGTTGGAATATAAATTATATTTGAGATTTGATTTATTTTCCTTTTGAAAAAGAAAATAAAAAAATCACTTCTAACCTTAAGCAAACTTCCTAACCAGATTAGGCCTCCTTTTCTTTCTCTAAAATATGAAGAAGGAGATGATATTAAGATGGTGGATCAAACTCCCTTCTAGGGCTTAGTTGCCTGATTTTGTTCATCCCATTCAGGTTTTAGAAAGCAAAATGGTATAGCTTACATCTTCGTTGGGACAAAGCAAGCTTTATGGGCTTTTAAAGAGGATACTGTTTCTTAAATCATTTTCTGTAATTTACTTGAATATCAGTAATCTAGCCATATAAGAAAATAGCTACATTCCCTCAGAGAATTTTTTAACCATTACTTTTTCTTTTACTTTTAAGTTTAGCTTCAATATTATTACCAAGCCTGTGACATTCCCTTTAAGATGTCAACTCCTTAAGAGGGGGTGTTGTTTCCTTGTCTTAATCTTTTTATTCAGTGGTGATTATACCCCCTAGGCTAGCAAATAAAATCCATTGAGAGGTGAACAATGCTGCCCTATCAAAATATAATGTGAGCTACATATTTAATTTTAGATGTTCTGGTAGCTGTAATTTAAAAAAAAATGAAAAGGAAGGCAAAAATAAACTTAATATGTTTTATGTAACCCAGTATCTCTAAAATATTGTAATTTTAACACCTAATCAATATAAAGTATCACGGTATAAATATATCCATGTTAATAATTATCAGGGTTTTTTAATACTAGGTCTTCAAATTCCAGTGTATATTTTATACTTTAGCACATTTCAATTCAGATGCTAAATACTTGACCTGATTTAGATTTCATGAAACTCATGTTTGGGGATCAGTAGTTGGCGTAATGATTATGTTGCTGGACTCCCATGTAGTCAACCACAGTTTGAGTCCCGGACCCAGTGGCTTAAACTCACATTGGGCGTGTGTGCGTGTATGCCCAAGATCCCGAGAGGAGAATAGAAGAGAGGGGAATGTAGCATGACCATCCCCCTGAGGGGTGATTTCCCACTTTCTGTCTCTCTGTCTCTCTGGTGAGCGCACGCTCTCTATAGCAAAAACCTCTAAAAAAAAAAATGTTTGAAATAAGTAAAAAGTAAATTCTCATGCACAGACTGTTTCAAACAGTTAAAAGCTTTCTAGTAATTAAGCTGAAGAATGGTTTTAACTTAAAATTCAATTAGCTAACATTTGCTAAAATTAAAATTTGGATTTCTCAATCCTACTCTACTTGATAAATTTCAAGTACTCATTAGCAGCATGTGGCTAGTGGCACATGTTAGACATGAAGTCTTACAGAATATCTGAGAAGTTCAGTAATTTCGGTGAATACTGTCTATCTAGTATCAAAAAAATATCATTTCCTCATAAATACAGAGGTTGGAGAAAAGAATGGTTAATTCTCTTTTCATCAACATAGTTTGAGCAGTGGTTTTAAATAGCTACATGTGACTACATTCATCTTCAAAATGGATGGGCAAGAGAAGGTATGACATAAAAGATTCTAGATAGGGACTAGTAGGTGGTGTAATGGTTGCATCACTGGACTCCAACTTAGTCAACTACGGTTTGAGTCCTGGACCTGGTAGTTTAAAACTCATGCTGGACATGTGTGTGTGCGTGCCCAAAATCCCAAGAGAAGAATGGAAGAGGGGATTGTGGCATGGCCATTCCCCGAGAGAGTGATTTCTCACTTTCTCTCTGTCTCTCACTGTCTCTCTGGTGAGTGCACACACCTTATGGCAAACCTCTCTCTCTCAAAAACTGTAAAAAGATTCTAGATATTCTTGGGAACCAGCAGTTAGCGTAATGGCTATGTCGCTGGACTCCCACGTAGTTGACCGCAGTTCGCGTCCTGGACCCGGTGGCTTAAAACACGCTGGGCACGTGTGCGTGCGTGCCCAAGATCCCGAGAGGAGAATGGAGGAGAAGGGATTGCGGCATGACCATCCTCCCTGGGGGGTGATTTCTCGCTTTCTGTCTCTCTGTCTCTGTCTGTCTGTCTGGCGAGCGCACACACCCTATAGCGAAAACCTCTCAAAAAAAAAAAAAAAAGATTCTAGATATTCTGTTGAATGGATCATATTCACTCTCTCTCCTTTCCCCCTCCCTCCTCTCTCTCTCTCCCTCCCTCATTCTCTATTTAGTTAAAAAATGAGGAGGGATCAAAATCCATGGTTTTGTATTTTATGTTTTCAACTTATGAACCAGTTAAACTGTGATGTTCTAGAAGTAGCAAGTTTGAGGCATGAGCCATTATAGCTGGTATTTAAGACATCCTATAACTATAAAGAAAGATAAAAAGAGAAATAATTTTTGATACAGTGTTAATATGGATTTCTCCAGAAATAGGACTGAGATGAGGATCCAAGGCCAAGACATTTATGGGAGAGATGGTTCCAGAAAACAGCTGCTAAAAATAAAAACATGTAACAGGGAGGGAATTGAGTCAATAAACATGTTACCAGGGGCCAGCTGTGGTGTGGTAGTTAGGTGGCTGGATCTGACACCAAGGTTCAAGTCCTATACCTGGAAGCTTCAAAAACACACTGGCATATGTGCATGCATGCCCAAAATCCTGAAAGGAAAAATAGAGGGACAAAGATTGCAACATGACCATCCCCAGTGGGGGTGCTTTCTAACTCCCTCACCTCCCATCTCTCTCCAGTGAATGCATATGTCCTGCAGCAATTTTTTAAAAAAGGATGTGTTACCAAGTAAGTAACCACTGTGAATAATGACACTGAATTGCACTGAAGAACTCTAGGAAATTGTGCAGAAAATGTACCACACAGTTATACCAGCACAGAAGGAGGGAGCTGAGGCATTTATACACCCACTGCCTCAGTCATTAGTTCAGAGTGTTCCCAAACAGTGGTATTTCCTTCTCTCTGGAGGTCAAGGAGAGCCATGTAGGCAATGAAGTCCAGGTTCTGGCACTTGAAAGTCAAGACAATATGTACTAAAAGATAGAGGCTGTGTGATACGGGAGGGTAATGGGTAGCACCTGTTACAGACACACAGTGTGGAGAATGCGTGAGACAAAGGACGGGAAAGCATGTTTCAGATCTTTGGGACGTTTTCCTTCTTTTAACTTAATTTAATTTATTATTATAATCTTTTGTATATTACATTGAATCACATGCATCTTTACAGTGTATTAAATTTCTTTTTCCAGCCCGATTACCATGTGTATCAGTCACGACAAAGACATTATTATCCACATCATCATCATCAAATAGGTTTTCATCATTTTTTTCAGATTATTATTATTATTTATTCTAAATATTTTTTAAACATTCAGCTACTATATATCATTTGACTTGTATAAAGAATTTACCCAACATGAAATACTTGTCAGGCCAGTCCAGTTGAGAATACTGTACATGTTATCAACAACAGGTAACAAACCATTTCTGTGTCTCACTAATGTCATGCCTATTTGTTCTCTTGCTATCCTTTTCTATACCCTTCCCTTCTCCCCCTGCCCTGTTCCACACTGTTCTTCAGCATCCACAACTATTTTCACTGCTTTTATACCCTCCAATATTTCTTTTTTTTTTTGAGAGGTTTTTGCTGTAGGGTACGTGCACTCTATAGAAAGAGAGAAATCACCCCCTCCCTCCCCCTAGGGCATAGCCATGCCACAATCCCTTCTCCATTCTCCTCTCAGGATCTTGGGCATGCACGCACACATGCCCGGTGTGAGTTTAAACTACCAGGTCTGGAACTCAAGCCACAGTTGGCTACATGCGAGTCCAGCGACATAGCCATTACACTAACTGCTGGTCCCAACCCTCCAATATTTCAATCTCTACCATAAAATGCCAATAGTTATATATTAAGTATATACATACAATATCTTTCTACTATAAGGGCTTTTTTTTTTTTTTTTACAATGAAAGTATGAATTTATTTTGGTACAAAACCTTTTTGAGGGACCAGCAGTTAGCGTAGTCAACCACAGTTCGAGTCCTGGACCCGGCAGCTTAAACTCACGCCAGGCGCGTGTGCGTGCGTGCCCAAGATCCCGAGAGGAGAATGGAGGAGAAGGGATTGCAGCGTGGCCATCCTCCCTAGGGGGTGATTTCTCGCTTTCTGTCTCTCTGTCTCTCTCTGTCTGTCTGGCGAGTGCATGCACCCTATAGCAAAAACCTCTCCAAAAACAAAAAAACAACTTTTTGAAATTCATATAGTTTTTCCATTATACGTATTTCCATGAGTTTCTTTTTAAAAAAAACATTTTCTTAAATTAATTAATTAATTTACATTTATTCCCTAAGCATTGTCATAGCATACAAAATGTGATTTCCCATCCAGAATATATTGCATAGTGGCTTAATCATGCATATTATCATCAATAATTTTCCATTTCTAGTTTCATATGTGTGTGTGTGTGTGTGTGTGTGTGTGTATATATATGCCCCTATTTCTGATCCTCTGCTGTTTCCCACCCTCCTCCCACACTATCTCTGGTGTCTACAGTTGTTTGCATTTCTTTTCCCCCCACATTTTATTGATTGCAAAATTTCTTAAATAATTAACTACTTTCAATAGCAAGTTCAGCTAGTAATTTCAAGAAAAGCAGTTTTAACTTAAATAAATCAAAGAAATGCTAAGGAAGTTTGCTTAAAACTTAAAGCCAGGAAATAGGTTGGGATTCTGTTCAAATACTAGATACATGAATCTGTTGACAACTCAAGACAGGACAAAAATTCTTAACAACAGAAAACAAAGCCTAGAAGAAAGTCAGCAATGTTTTAGTCAAAAGTCATAAAATTCTATTTCACTAGTTCAGTCTCATGTATTTAATCTATCTTCTGTTGTGGTTCAATCTTCCCAATTAAATTCTGGGATATAATATTCAATTCCAGACTTGTCCCTATAATTAAGTTGGCTATTTTCTTAGTTTTTGAACTCTTATTTCTGTGTGTCTGTATTTAATTTTCCTCGTATAGCACTCCCTTGAGAACTTCTTGGAGATCTGGTCTGGTGTTGGTAAATTCTTTCAGGTTTTGTTTTTCTGAGGATGTTCTTGTCTTTTCTTCTCACATGAAGGATAATCTTGCCGGATACAGTATTCTTGGTTGCAATTGCTTTTCCCTTAACACTTTGAATATATTTTCCCATTCTTTCCTCACTCACATTGTTTCTGATGAGAGATCTGCTGTTAGCCTGGCGGGATATCCTTTGTAGACAACTTGCTGTTTTTCTCTTGCCAATCTTAGTATCTTGTCTTTGTGGTCTTGGTCAGTCTTGCTATAATGTCTTGGAGAAGATCTTTTTGGGTTGATTCTATTTGGGATCCTTTGTATTTCTTGGGACTAGATCTTTGAATTTGTAAAGTTTTCTTGCAGGATTTCATGGACTAGATTATCAATGCCTTTATGAGTCTCTTCATCTTCGGGGATACCAATTATATGAATGTTTGGACATTTGATGGTATCTAGTGTTTCTTGTATGTTATTCTCATTTTTGGGGGCAATTTTCTCAGTCTTTGTGGTGGATTTCTCTAGGCCAGCAATTTTATCTTCTACATGTGAGGTTCAATTTTCTGTATGATCTAGTCTGCTTATAATACTTTCAAGGGAGATTTAGTCTTCCTGTATTATAGTCTTCATCTCTAACAGGTCCATTTTATTCTTTTTAAAGTATGTATTTCCTCTTCTAGATCTTGCAAGAATTTCCTCAACTCCTGTAACTCGTCAGCTCCTCTTTTCTGCCTCTTCTGCAGTTCATTGTCTCTCTTCTCTTCCATCTCTATTAGCTTCATCATTATGAATATTCTAAATTATTTATCAGACATATCCATGATTTCCATTGAACTGTCTGTGGATGAAGAGGAGTTATTTTTTTTTTCCCCTTGGAGGAGAAGTATTTTCTTACTTTCCCATATTTCTTGTGACCCTGCAGTGATTTCTAGTCATCTGATGGATGGTATGTTTCTTCCTAATTCTTTCTTTCTTTCTTTCTTTCTTTCTTTCTTTCTTTTGAGATATTTTTGCTATAGGGTGCGTGTGCTCACCGGAAAGACAGAGAGAGACAGAGAGACAGAAAGCAAGAAATCTCCCCCAAGGGGGGATGGCCACGCCACAATCCCTTTTCCTCCATTCTCTTCTCGGGATCCCGGGCACGCATGTACACGTGCCTGGCGTGAATTTAAGCCACCAGGTCTGGGACTCAAACTGCAATCGACTACATGGGAATCCAGTGACATAGCCATTATGCTAACTGCTGGTCCCTTTCTTCCTAATTTCTTGAAGTTCAACCTGAGGGTTGAGGAGCATGCAGAAGCAGGTGATCTGGAATCTCTTTGCCATTTCATGTTTTTACCCTTTGTGCAGCTGATTCAGTGTATATTGAGGAATATATTAACCCTAATAGTATTTGAATGTTTGGCTATGATTCTCTTAGATCTATCGCTCGCGTTTGGGGCCTGGAGGCTGAATTATCAGTAGAAAAACTTCATTTCTCTTTTTTCCCTGAAATCACTAGTTCTCAGAAGCAATGGTAGAGTCTTCTTCTGTAGGCTTGCCCCTTGCCTCTCCTTGATCTTTGGGACTTTTTCAAAAAACATATTCAATTGCCCATCTCTCCCCCACTCCCCCCAACCTCATATCCTGATAAAATGGACCAAACTCTTCTTGCCCTGAGAACGATTGATGAAGAAAATAAAAATCAAGATTTATAGATTCTATTATGTATTAGTCTAAAAAGCTTTTCATGCTAATTCTCATTATATCTAGTCTAAAATTTATGTATCCAGGTCAAAGGCTTTTCATTTTTTTCCACTTTGAAGGTTGAGCACTGATCTTTGAGAAAACCATTTATTATCTGCCAAGGCATATCATCAAGTTCTAGCCCACTGTTGTTACATTTCCTTGATATATTAATAGTTGGCCTTTAACTGACCTTAATATTATTTGTTGAATTCATAGTCCATATCACCTTACCATAGGGAAAACTATGTGGGAATTAACAGCTTCCAGAAACCTTCTAGGAAAAAAAAAATAGTAAGCTTCAACTGGCCTTAAGAAAGGGATTTTCCAAGATGAACTTTATAATAAAGGAGCTCTAACTTCTACTTTTCAGAAACTACAGAATAAATATTGTTAATACTGAAAAGAAACATAGAGATGAATCAAGTAATGAGACATTTAGTAATATTCAGTGAATTAGGAATTCCAGATCACTTGTGCAAAAGGGGCAAACATTGAGAGAAGAGGGGCTTTATGTATGGAATGGTACAGTACATTATGCTGTAAATATCTACAAGTTCATTAGATTCAAGATGTTGTCATTGATTTTTAATTGTAATTCTAGTGTCCTGCCATGTTTTATTAAATTTATTTAGTGAGGAATAACTGTGATCTATCCCGGTAGTACAAAACAAAACAAAACACAAGTCCACATTTGCTTTGATTATGTGATTGTTTCAGACTGAAAAGTATATAATTTTCATTTTTACTACCTTGAGAAAGTAATATGTCATTAATTGCTAATACTGTCTTGTTCATCTTTTACTTTGAATATTTTATACTTATCTGCCTCAGAGTTTCCTCTTATTAACTAGTATGAGTAAAAGTTAACCATTTAGGAATGCTCTGTAGCTTGAGCTTCATGGTCCCCAGTGTTTGGAGGGGCCCTTGCAGTATTTAAGTGCTCTATGTTGTCAAGAAGCTCATCCCTGTTTCTGGGTCCCAGCGAAACAAAGGTTGATGTGACCCTTTCCACCTATCTCATGGTCTAAATGCAGCTTTTACACTCTCTGGGATGCTTTAAATAATTATTTGGTAGGTGATTTTAATGACATTAATAACTATTAATATTTACTGAACACATACTATGTTCTAGTTCTTTGAATGCATTCTTTCACTTAATCCTTTTCAACTCTTTGGACTAGATGAGGTCACTATTAGAGTTGTCAAAATAATGAACTTGAAACTTAAAGGTTTAGTAAATCTTCCAAGGTCACCTATTGAGAAGATATGGTAAATGATTCTGCTATTTCATTTCATTGATGAGATTATTAGAAAGAAGGAAACTCTGGGGAATTCTACACACTCACACAGTAGAAACCTATGTAAATTTTTCAGAAAAGATTGCATCATTGATCATTTTTTGTAGTTTTCTATCTTGTGATTCCATTAGTCTGTTCTTTAACAAGACTCACAGGTATACTGGGTTGTGTCCAAACCATAATTAGAATTTAAAATACTTTTATATAACCAGAAGGTTTTTAAAGTTTGATTATTTTCTCTAATAAAAACTGAACTATTGGGACCAGCAGTTGGTGTAATGGCTATGTCACTGGACTCCCATGTAGTCAACCGTGGTTTGAGTCCTGGACCCAGTGGCTTAAACTCACACCGGGCACATGTGTGTGTATGCCTAAGATCCCAAGAAGAGAATGGAGGAGAAGGGATTGTGGCATGGCCATCACCTCAGGGGGTGATTTCTCACTTTCTGTCTCTCTGTGTCTCTCTGTCTTTCTGGTGAGCACACGTACCTTATAGAAAAAGCCTCTTTAAACAACAAAAACTGAACTATTGGGTTCAGTAGGTAGGATGGAGGTTAAGGTGACTGGATCCCATTTGGCTGACTATACCATTTGAGTCCTGGACCCAGTGACTTGAAAATCACACCAGGCATATGTGTGTGTATGTGTGTGCAAGCGCACCCAAAATCCCAAGAGGAGAATGGAGGAGAAGGGACTGTGGTAGGGTGATTTCACCCTTCCTCTTTCTCTCTCTTTCTCTTGAGAGTTCATGTGCTCTGTAGCTAAAACTTTAAAACAAATAACAACAACAAAACTGTACTACTGGGCCAGCCCGTGGCATGGTGATTAAGGTATCTGGATCCCACATGCTGACTATATAATTCGAATCTTGCACCCAGTGACTTGTAAAACAAAGCAGATGCTTGTGCATATATGTCCCAAATCTCAAATGGAGAAATAGAAGACAAGGGATTGTGGCGTGATCATCTCCCATGGGGGTGCTTTCTCACTTTCCTTCAGCAATTTCTTAAAAAATGAAATTATTGTAAGATCAATTTAGTGTCCTATGATTTGTTTTATTTCAGCTTGGACTCTATCCTATCTTTTTTTTTTTTACCATTTAAAATTCTCATAAAAGCTTGAGTACATTGTTTTCGAGTCTCATTTACTAAGTATGTTTCACCAAAGTGCTATAGAAACTTAATGTCCTGTTTATATTCACCTCTCCACCTACAGTCTCCACAAATTCATAGGACATTCTGCAGACTTACACAGGAGGAGGATACATGAATTGTCTAAAAAGCATAAGTCATTGATCATCTCAAAGGTAACTGAGGAACTCATATTAGTGAGTTAATTAAGTTATTTGAGCCATTCCAAAGAAAATAAAATTGGCTATCATTAGCATATTTGTTAAAGATTTTTTTTTTTTAGAAAAGTTGGTTGACTTTAATAGCAATCTTCTAAGAAGATCTGGTGTGTAATTAAAATATACTTTAGTAACATCCAACACTTGAAGCACAGAGTACTGGGGATCAAAGATTAACCAGTGTTTTCTCAGCAACTCAGATAAGACTTTATGTTTGGAGCTAAGAGCTCTTCTGGAGAAATCATTTTGCTTGTATTGTAAGTTAGCAGTTTGGTTTCTCAATCATAAATTTGCAGACTCCAAACTCAAACACCTGAATTTAAGTTTTTATCCCCTGGAAACTGTCGTTGTTGTTCAGACTAAGACTGTGTCCCAGATTATATCCCCAGCAAGTGTGTACATGGGTTTCAGCAAAGTTATGTAGCTTGGAAGAGCAGTAACTTCCCCCAATGTAGAACATACTCTGAGACCATGGGGCCATCACTTACTCTGTGGTCTGGTATAGTTTTGCATGTATGCTGACTGGAGAGACAGAAAGTGAGAAATCACCCTCCCCCAGGGGGATGACTACAGTGCAATCCCTACTCTTCCATGTATTTGGGGCATGCATGCACATGCACCCAGTGTGAGTTTCAAACCTTCGGGTCTAGGACTCAAATCATAGTCAACCACAGTGGGAATCCAGAGCCTTAACCACTATACCACCTGCTGGCCCTCAGGTCAGGTTGCTTCTGCTTGATTTGTGAATCTTCTCCAGTCCTATGCTTCGTCTTTTCCCTTTGAGGTACTAAAATGACTCCTTACAGATCCTCCTATTTAAGACCAATGGAAAAAGAAGACATGTGCTTCTCTCACAAGGTAAATAAAACTCCCGTGTGCTCCTCCCATGCCTGGAACAGGGGTTGTGCCAGGCAGGGAGAGTGGCACAGATTGAATCAGCCTGTTGAGCAGAGGGCGTTCGTACTGCCTTGCAACGACAGAAGGTGGCACAGCTGCAGGCTGCTTTGTGAAGCTGGCAGTACTCAGACGACAGTCATGGTCCTAATAAAAGTTAACACCTATTTAGTAGTTTTTATAGGGCAGGCCCTGCGCCAAGTGATTCACTGTGAATTACCTCATTTAATAATAGGACAGGATATTTCCCTCTGGTGGGTATTTTTTTTTTCTCAGTGATTCCTACAGCAAGATCACTCACTGAGCATGTGGGTTGAAAAGAGGGAGGTTGCCAGAGAGACACACAGATACGAAGTCATCATGCACACAAAGCGGGGTCCAGGACAGCAGGACATGGCAGTCTTAGCTATTGATCTGAAGGTAGGGATCATAAATACAAGTGAAAACAGATGACTTGGGAGATTTTTCTCTCAGCAGTGATTGCTGATAAAGTGCAGGCATAGAAAGACAAATTTAGGGGCTGGCCTCATGGTCTAGAGGATAAGGGAGCCAGATCTCACATGACTGATCACACAGTTTGAATCCCAGCCCCTTTGGCTTGAAAAACATACTGTGTGTCTGTGTGTGTGTGTGTGTCCCCAAAATCCCAACAGAGAGAAATGGGGAAAAGGGATTGTGACATGACCGTGACCCAAAGGAGGGTGCTTTCTCCCTCTCCCTATTCTTTGTCTCAGTAATGTCCATAGCAACTGTATTTGTAATAGCCAAGCAATAATCCGTATATCTATCAGCCAAAGAATAAAACACATTTCGGTGTATCACATTCCATACCATGGATTGTGGCTCAGCAATACAGAGAATGGATTGCTGAGGCTCTTTCCATGGATGTTGTTGACAGCATTATGCTGAGTGACAAAATTATAAATATGGGAGCAGGAAAGGGAAGGAATTCCTTCATCGTAATGAAATATTTCAATATCTTATTCATGTTAGTGATTAAGTGACATTACTCAAGGAATAAAATGTCACAGAATTATGCACAAAGATATTTTTAAAATCTGTGCATGTTAAAACTGGTTACATCCAGGGTCAGTCAGAAGACATGGCTTGAAAACCACACTGGGTGCACATGCATGCACACATGTCCAAAATCCTGAGAGGAGAATAGGAAAGAAGGGATTGAGGCATGGTCATCCCCCCGGGGGCACGTGATCTCTTCCTTCCTCTCACTCTCTTTCTCTCCATGTCTTCTCTTTCCAGTGAACATCCGTGCCCTATAGCAAACTGGAGGGGGGGGGGTGTGATGAAATCCAAGCAAGCACTGTAATTCCTTTAAGCTCATTTATCTCTTCCACGAAAGAGAGCTGCAGAGAAAACCAGAAAGACAGATATGCATCCCCAGCAGGGTCTTCATGCCATAATCCACCTTCTGTCTTAATCAGCCAGGATCACAGGCACCATGAACACCCGACGTACATAGGAAGACCTCAGGACATGAACCTGGGACGTACCCATGTTGCCTCAGCATCGGGGAGAATTGCACTACCATTGTGCTGCCATTTTGTAACATTTAGTTTATTGCATGTGGCAATTTTCTCTTTTGATAATACACTAATTTGATATGATGACACCACTGCAAAAAAGCAGGTAGATGGGTACATGGACCTCTCTGAACTATTTTTGTCACTTCTTATTAGTCTTTAATTACTTCAAAATAAAGTGTTTTTTATTTTTTTAATGAAAGGAGCAAAAGTACATATGCAAAATATGGAAGGGGCCAGCCCTGGAACCTAGTGGTTAATATGAGCTGGATGCCAAATAGCTGACTACCTTTGAAATTCTACCCCAGAGACTTGAGAAGCATACCAGGTGTGTGTGTGTGTGTGTGTGTGTGTGTGTGTGTGTCCCCAAATTTTGACAGGATAGAGGGACAGAAGAAACGAGATTGCAATGTGACCGCACCCTATTGGGAGGCGTTTTCTCCTCTCTCTATATCTCTCCAGCAAGTGAACCCACCAGTGGCAAACAAACAAACAAACAAAATAATAATAATAAGAAGGAAGACAGAGGAGACAGAGGATAGAAGAACAGCTACAACCAGCAGGATAATGGGAATTACAAAAGGAAAATAATGTAAGAGGAAATAATTGAACAAAGTATAAAGACAAATGTTTCAAAATTAAAGAAAAAACAATATGCTCAGATGGAACAAGTTCATTATAACGAAAATAACTGATGAAACTCATAAATAGACATAGTGACATTTAAGAACATCAAAGATTATTCTAAGCTATGACTCTGAAAGGTTATGGAGAGGAAGAACAGATCACTTGCAAAGATCAAGAATCATGACATCAGACCTCGGAGCAGCAGCGTCAGTGAGCAGACAGAAGCTTCATGAATACATAGGCGGTTAAATGCAAAATGTGCAGAGCGGCAACTGACAGAACTTCAGAGAGAAACAGGTACCTCATCAGTTGCATTAGACATTTTAACACACCCCCGCCAGGCAACTGATCAGAGAGAATGAAGCAGCAATATGGAAGATCTGAATTTAATTAAAAAGCTCAATAAGATATTCCAGATAGAGGATAGGCAATGTTACTGAGTACAACTGGAACATTGACCCCCAAAAGCTGATAGTTAAGGATAAATATCAAAAGACTTTGTCTCTTGACCTTAGTGCAACAACAAAAAAGTCATAATGATTACAAATGGATAACTTTAAAAATAATGTATTTTGGGAAATGAATTAGATAATACTAAATAATCCTTAAAGGTACAAAATTTCCTTGGGGAGAGAGATGTTGTTTTTGAGTTCTATTACACAGCATGATAAATATAGTTAACAGGATGTTGTAACATTTCGGGCCAGCCAGGTGATGTGGTGGTTTAGGCGACTGGACCACCCATGGCCAACTGTGCAGTTTGAATCTCAGACCCGGCAGCTTGAAAAATATGCTGGACACATGTGCGTGCATGCCCAGAATATCCAGATAGGAGAATGGATGATAAGGGTTGTGGTGTGGTCATCCCTTTTGGAGAGTGCTTTCTCACTTTCTCTCTCTCTCTCTCTTTTTCTCTCTCTCAATATCTCTCTCTTGATCTCTTGCGAGTGCAACACACCCTATAGTAAATTGAAAAAATATATATTGTTCATTTAAAAATTAAGAGAGTAAATTTTTAGCATTCTCATCACAAAATAGTATTAAGTATTTTAAGGGATGGATATGCTAACAAACTTAATTATTCCATGTTGTATTTATAAATTATAACATTTTATACCCCATACATTTACACAATTGTCAATTTACACTGAAAAAATGAAATCTGCTTCAGAAGTGTCTTATGTCATTCAGAGAATCTTGATGGTATAATCTTCTAATGTTTATAAGGTTTAGCCTTAGATATTTTACTATTTCTGTTGCTATTATATATAGATAAATTTTTCCTTTATATTTTCTGGCTAGGTATTACTGGTATACAGGAAGCTCACTGTTTTTGTATGAACTTATGTTTAATCTTGAATGTTATATTTTACAGAATGCCTGCTAATTTAATTAACAAATAAGTTTCATGATTATTCTACCTTCCTTTTTAATCCAGCTGATATTCAGCACTTTATAAACTCATGGTAGCTACCTTTTTGCTTGGTATTATATCAAGCAATTTTACCATGTGACTTATGTAGTCATTACAATTTTAAATTTTTGGTGAATGCACCATCGATTACTTAATTATTAGGTCGTCAGGAAAGTCATGATGTATTTTTCTATGCAAAAATGTGTCATGACTTTTCCAACTCCATAGTTTACTGCCATTGGATATTGAGTTGTTGCCAACATTTTTTCACCTTTTCTTCCAGCTTTATTGAGATATCATTGACAAGTTAAAATTGTAGGTATTTAAGTGTCCTCATTCACTTTCATTTCCTGGTAGTATCAGGTGGCAGAAAGGGTGGAGGAGGCATAGTCTGCTTTTGGCAATACAGATACCCCTCTCTGAATTCTGAGGTGGGACCTGAATGATCTAACTTTAGCAGCAAAATTATCTTGGCTTGTATTTTGGGAGATGAATCAGATGATACTAAATAATCCTTAAGGATACAAAATTTCCTTGGGGAGAGATATGTTATTGTTTTTGAGTTTTATTACACAGCATGATGAATATAGTTAATAGGATGTTGTAACATTTTGGGCCAGCCAGGTGATGTGGTTTAGGCAACTGGACTGCATATAGCCAACTGTGCTGTTCGAATCCCAGACCCGGCAGCTTGAAAAATATGCTGGACATATGTGCGTGCATGCCCGTGGTCATGTGCTGTCAATAATGACAGTCTCTGCTCTTCCCCTTCCACAACACACCTCTCTGATTTCTTTCAACCTACAGCACACAGAACTTTGACTCCCAGTGTGGGCTCATCTTGGTCTGTCTTATGATTTCAATAGAAGAACTTCTAATGTTTTTCTCCCACTGACTGTAATATTTCTTTATGAGGTCATTTATCACATTTATCACAAGGAAATTTTTCTTCTACTTCTCTAAATGCAAATCAGGACTGGGTACCATTCTCTACAGATGCCTACCTTCTCTGGGAAGCCACTGCACCACATCTTTCTAAAATTAGAGGAAAGAGATAAGTGAAACAACACACACACTCACACATACATGTATATGCATTTGCTGCCATGAGGGGAGCACATACTCAGTCCTCCTATAGCTAGGGATCCAGAGTGGCCAGCATCATTTCTGCTCACATGGAATTATTCATGTTAATTGCATAGACACATCTAGCTGCAAGGGAGGCTGTGGATTGAGACTGTTTGCTGGACATGTGCATTGCTAAAACACTAACAAGAGGGGACTTCAAAAAGCTTCTGATGGGTTGATTCCATATTGCAGTGATACTGAGCTATTAAGATAATCCAGATCCCACATGGCAACTGCAGGGTGAATCCCTAGCCAGGTCAGTTTGAAACACACCAGGCAGGTATGCAAGTGCCCAAGGTCCGACAGGCTGGAAGACTGCAGAGCAGTGGGATCATGGCATGATGAGACTCTGTGGAGGGTGACCCTCTGTGTAGGATGATCCTCCTTTTCTCTCTCTCTCTCTCTCTCTCTCTCTCTCTCTCTCTCTCTCTCGTGCATGCACATGTGCTCAATCATGAATAAAGAAAAAAATTTTAAGCTCATGGAGTTTAACTCCATTTTTTTAAAAATTGGAGTTAAAATATGAATTTATTTTAGTGCAGAAAATTTTGAAATCCATGCCTAGTGGTTCCTTAAAAATTATTTAATTGTACTTATTATTATTTTTAATTTGCTATAGGGCACATATGTCCACCAGAGAGAGATAGAGGGAGCAAAATATGAAAGCAAGCCATCTGGTCCAACACTTGGCATTAGGGGAGAGAGAAGGATGGGGACATTGAGAATGAGTTTTCGGTTGCATGAACCCAGGGGTGATGTTGCCACCCTATAGGCTGCGCAGGGAAGAATGGGGCTACAAGCTCTGCAAAGTGGCCGATGTTCCACTGGTGTTCTAGATGTCCTAATGCAAGACTGAAACAGCCTGGCTCAAGCAAAGGGCCTTCTGGTTATTAATCATTTTTTGGCTTTAGGAACTTT
The DNA here is from genome assembly GCA_026018925.1 of Tupaia tana. Classification (NCBI taxonomy): domain Eukaryota; kingdom Metazoa; phylum Chordata; class Mammalia; order Scandentia; family Tupaiidae; genus Tupaia; species Tupaia tana. The sequence continues at coordinate 15,143,798 of JAKSZU010000021.1, forward strand.
TGTTTTGATTCCCTATTCATCTGCATATACCAAAGTAGATCATGGCAATTGAGCACTGTCTTGGGCAGAGGAAGCACTAGAAGTACAGGACGCACCCGCTGTCCTTTGGTAGTCGGTTGTGTATGTCCTGGCCACATTCTCTCACAAAACTGAGGAGATTCTCCAGAATACATGATAAGTATAGCACAGCAATCACTCACCACCCAGGAGCCTGAAATGTCTTTGAGTGGAAAATGATGGTAGGCTAAAATAATTTTGTAAAAGACACTCAGTATTGGAGCAACTGAGTATCACAGTAAAATAGAATTGCCCAAGCAGCAAGGTCTCTGTAGATTTCACACATACAAAATACTGTAGGCTATTTATTTACTTCTCTGAGACAGGAGTCTCCAGTGTGTTATAGATGCATAGATAGATAGATATGTAGATATCTGTATATAAATGCACACACACACACACACACACACACACACACTAGACTACCTATCTATGGCAGCTAGGTATAGCTATTGATACAGACAGAGAGATCTACAGCTAGTAGATATATGGTAGGTACATAGTGGCCACTTTAGGCAGCATTAAACTCTGAGACCACTCCAGTAGGCTTTCAGGTCTTCCCCCCACCGCACCCATTTCTCTCCTTACCTGCCTCACATGTACTGGAAGTGATTACATTCCAGGACATCTAGAAGAACCTGTTGGCTTCTCCCTGACCATGTAGCCACCCATCCCCAGGTGAAGCAAAGATCAGGGAATCCTCTGTTCGCTCCCACCGGTGCACATGTCTCCTTTGAACAAGTTAGATCTGAGGCAACTTTTTTCCTAGACATTGAGCACTGTTCAGAATGATAATTGATCCAAATCCACTTCACAGTGATAATTGATCCGAATCTACTGTTCTTTGGGCACCCTTAGTATCTAAATTCTTAATGACTTTTTCAATTGAGACAAATACATATCCCTAGTGTCATTTTTTTCACCTTGCACAATTCACAGAAGAATATCCCAGAATTCCATTTATTTTTACCATCAGCCCCTAGAAATTCAAGAGCAATATTGAAAACAGACAAGGTTGAAGTCCAGATAAGCAGACCTACCCCACTTCTACTTGCATTGTTTTTCTTTCCACGTAGATGAGTATCATGAAGATACACCAGATACAAACAGCCCAGGCCATGGCACTCAGTACTTAAGTTTAAAATAAATGCTTTAAAATAGTTAATTATACTTTATTCTTCAGGAAGATAAAATATTTCCATAAGTCTCTGAAAAGGAATGATGAGTAATTGGAAGTCTAAAATTCAGTTGCCTATTTTTAAAATGCTGACCTGGGGTTTAAAACAAGTCATCCAGTTTCAGAGACCAGCTCTTAACTGCTAGACTTTATAGTCTCTTAAGTTTAAGTAGATAGTAGGAAATTGTAGGGGGCGAAATAGTGATGGAAGCTCGAGGCTAACAGACAGTTAATATATTAAAATCTATACAATGAAAACAGCCCGGTACAAGTTTAGCAGAAAACAGTTCAGCCTCACAGAAAAACAAAGGAGAATATTCCCAAATATGTCTGTGAAAATTTAGGGGAAACACATTGTATCCTAATCTCTCTTCTTTATGCCTATCATATTATCAGAGCTCCGTACATACTGTATTATTTTAAATATAAAATTGAAGTGTAAAGTCAAACTACAGTATTTCAAGAAGTTATTTTACAGTTGATAGGTTTTTCTATGATATTGTATGGAGATGAACATTCTAAGCAGAGTAACTGGAAGCCATAAAAGAATGAAATAATGACTAATATATTAATGTGTTAGCTACTGGAAAATGTGCCCATCTAAAACTTGTGTCCATCTGAGCATACAGAAAACTCATAATAACCCCAAGGCTCCCTCTTCAAAAAGACTAATTCCAGAGCTTTAAGTAAATATGCCTAAAGAATATAAATATGGGAATAAATTAAATGAGAAATTATGAGTCTACCAAACTCAAATCCTTCTGAAATAGCTGCAGCAGGAATGGTCTCACCAGGCCGGATTAGTCCAGTGTACAAAGAAGATCATGTTTCTGTAGAGACAAAACCCACCAGCAGCCTTAATCCCTCCCAAAACCTCAGACCACATGCAGCCATTAGGCTAAGTAAACATGAAAGGAGAAAGAGCATCAAAATTGTCAGTTAGAGTCTGCAAAATTGCAATGCGAGCCATCAGTTTCAGTACTTCCCTGAAATAACAGCCAAACCCAAACACTGTGTGGCTTTCCAATTTTACAACTGGAACAATGCAGACATTTTAGAAATTTTTTTAAATATACAAGTATGTAGCAAACACATTGGTATGTTGTTAGCTTTGAAAGTATTTATTCAGCCTAAGTGAAACACCATCAAGGAATTTAGGATTGAAGATTTGCATTTAGATCAGGTCAAGTGAAAGTCCTTAGTAACTAAGAAACTTGCAACACCCTGAGAAAATGTAATCTGGTGGTTCTATCTATAATAGCTGGCTAGCTCTAGCATGTGGACAAGGGCAGTTTTAAGCAGCTGTGCAGGGTTTCATATTGCTCAAAATCTACAACATCCAAATTGCAAATTGACTTCCTTTAATTTGTAGTCATCCCAAGTAATGGGATATTTCCATGTAGAGGTGGCGCCTGTGTACCCCAGTCAACTTGCATCTTTCTCCATGGATTTGAATGGGGCTGATTCCCTGAGAACCTATCATAGTGAAATTGATAGTCTCATCCATGTATCAGCCACAATGACTGCTGGGTTGGTGCATTTGAACTTGGGTTCACGTTACTAAAGACCCTGTTGTAGAGAACCCCAGGACTCACTGAGACACTGTACATGGTGACACTGTACATAGTGTCATAAAGACAATGACACACATCACTCAGGCCCTAGAAGAGTGCCACTGTTGCTTCAGACCATCCCATTATGGGGCAAATAGGATGGTGGGAGTATTTGAGAGCAAAGACAAAACAATCCTGGGATTATCTATATATACCGTATCCATATTCCCTTTACTTGGTTTGAGTACATGCAAGTTATTTTCATTGAATTAGGTAAAACAGAAAATAGTTCTGAGACTATTATTTCATAATGGTAAATTCTATTAAGAACTCTTTAAGAAAAGAAAACAACAAAAACCTTGTTTTGGTGGCGTGGGTAACTCGTTCCCTGTGAGAGAATATTGTCTTGGAAATGGGCCATAGAGATCTGTATTTGGGTGTTCATAGTGTCTGCATGTGGGAAGGGAGAGAGCTCTCAGATAAGCAGCAAAAAGCCAGATACTTTAAACTTTTGGTGCAGTGTGCACAGCACCCCTTCCCATCCTCAGGGATCTATGGAATGCGACATATATCTGTAAATTGGCTGGCTAAGAGAGTCAACCTTTACAGACTCGAGGTCATGTACACTGTAGAGAGCTGAAAAGAAAGTCCCAAGATCATGGCCTCTAGGGTGCAGAATCATGAATGCAGTTCGTCATCCTTAGGTTGAGAAAAGAAGAGAACATTTGACTCATTTCTGGCTATTAGGTCATTCTTGCTCAGCACAGAATCCTCAAACAGCGTTCTCATTTGGTTGCATGTTACTTTGTCCAGACCTTTTACTAGGCTCTGTCCACCTCATCCCCGTCCCCTGATGGCCTCTTCCTTGCCCCTCTCATCACAGGTGTAGAAGACATAGTGGCCATAATGATTCCTGAGCCCAAAGGGAAGGAGATAGTGAGCCTGCTGGAAAGGAACATCACTGTGACCATGTACATCACCATCGGCACACGGAACCTGCAGAAATACGTCAGCCGCACTTCGGTTGTGTTTGTCTCCATCTCCTTCATCGTCCTGATGATCATTTCTCTCGCATGGCTGGTCTTTTATTATATCCAGAGGTTCCGATATGCAAATGCCAGAGACAGGAACCAGGTGAGTAGCAAAAAGTTTAATTTTTTTAATTATTGCAAAAGCAATATATGTTATTACATAAACATTGAACATGACAGAAAATTGCAACATGAAACCAAAATGACCTGCTGTACCCCACTCAAGATAAACACTGTTGGGACCAGCAGGTGGCATGGTGGCTAAGGCACTGGACACTCCCACACGGCCAACCACGGTTTGAGTCCTGGACCTGGTGGCTTGCTTTCTCACTTTCTCTCTCTCTCTCTGTCTCCCTCTGGTCAAATTAAATAAATGAATAAATTTTAAAAAAGATAAACACTGTTAATATGCAGCGTGACTTTTCAGATATTTTCCAAATACACGTATTCCCATATTTTACTGGTATTGTGTAAAATGGAGGTGATTTGTCCCACATTCCTATTGTTTATTATTTGATATTTATTTATTACTCACATAATGAAGGGGAAAAGAGGAAAGGAAATGAGATTTTACTACTGGTGCCAATACAGTTAGGAAAGAGCCAAGATTTCCTCCTTGTGAACAAGAGAGGAAAAGGAGATAAAAACTAAAAGCCATTTTGAAAAATTGTTTTTGAAGATATAGACACATGGTATAAAATGCAAAATGGATATATAAAATGGTATATAATGAAAAGGAAGTGCTTTCCCGTAGGTATTCTTCAGCTACTGAGCTTCTTTTCTTCAACTGGCATCTCTTCCAGGGATATTTTACGCACTTATAAACACATATCATATATGTGTATGTACATATGCACACACATGCATATATATATATATATATATATATATATATATATATAATATATATGTACAAACACACACCCATAGAAGCATAGTTCATAAACTTAATGGGAAATAGAATTAAAGTATGAGTTTATTTTGGTGCAAATATTTTTTGAAATTCATGCAGTTTTTATAAAATGCATTTTCCTTGAACATTTTGAAGACCCCCATATGCACACACACACATATACACACATGCAGATGTGTTGTGTATTAGATATAAATGTTTTAACAAATGATAGCACACGACTCCATATATACTTCTCTTCATTTTGGAGATTATCCTGGAGATTTATTCATATTAACACACAAACCAAACCAAGCTGCCGTGTTCCATCTTTATAGGAATTCAGAATATTTTAAATGTATAGAATAAATCAGGAGAAATATATAACCTTGCAATGTCAGATTTTCCTATCTAAGAATAATATATATCTTTCCTTTCATGCAGCTCTTTGTCTCCTGTAGCATTTTTAAATATGCATATTCATCTTACACATTCTTCTTATGCTATTTCTAAGAATTATATTGTTTCTATTATAGAATTTCTTTTTTATATAAGAAGTTTTGGATTTTTATTTATTTTGTACATTATTAATAGCCTCATTACTATCACAATAATAATAATAATAGTAACTTGTAGTGTTTATTATATATAGGCTTAGTCTAAGAACTTTCTATGTATTGGGTCATTGGAAAAGTCATGACATTTTTTATGACATATTTTTCTATGTAAAAATGTGTCATGACTTTTCCAATGTCCCAATATTTACATACTTAAGCTCTTTGACAGCTCTGTGATCACTTTACTGTCTCTATTTTACAGAGGGGAAAACTGGGTATAGAGAGGTTAGGTAATTGCCCAAGGTCACACAGGTAGTTACTAACAGAGCCAGCAACTGAATGCCACAAGACTTCAGAGTCTATACTCCTAACCACTATATTGTAGTATGTGACTGTGTTTATTAGTTTACCAGGATTATGTTAATAATGCAGTAGTGTACTTCCTTCAATTTTTAAACATCCTCTTTTTTTGTTATTTCATTAGCTTATATATTAAACTTCCTGAATAATCCAAAGTAATAGTGATTACAGTAAATATATTTCTCTTCATTCATTATTTAATGGGAACATCCTCCATCTAATGGGTTGTTTATTTTTTTAATCAGTTTTCCATTTTTTTATTTCCTCATGTATTCTTCCCAGTCAAAATAAAAATTTTATCATGTTGTAAACTATATAATGTCAGGAATGTTAACCTAGTCTGATTTTACTAAGAGTTTTTCATCAAGTATGCATGTTTAATTCTAACTGATGCCTTTTCAACAACTATAGCCTAAGTTTTCTCTTTTGACCCATTAAAAGGAATAGACAATATTAGTGGCTTTCCCAATATTGAACCATCCTGAACTTCCAGTACCTATGATTCCTCTAACATATCTGGATCATATTTGTTTGTATTTTACTAAAAATGTCATTTATGGGGTCAGAGGATGACGTACTGATTATGTCACTGGACTCCCACATGACTGATGGTGTTTTGAGGCCTAGACCCAGTAGCTTGAAAATCACAAGTGTGGGTGCGTGTACCTGTGTGCCCAAGATGCCAGAAAGAGAATGGAGGAGAAGGGATTGCAATGTAGCCATCCCCTGGGGGGGGCTATTTCTTATTTCCCTCTCTCTCTCTCTCTCTCTCTGTCTCTCTGTCTCTGTCTCTCTCTGGTAAGCACACACACCCTATGGCAAAAAACCTCTTAAAAAAAGAATATTATTCATATGTGAAAATTTCCCCATAGTTTACATTTCTATTATGTTTAGGTAATGGTTAAACTGGCTTTATAAGAATAATTTGCACTTTTCTCTATCTTTCTGTAGTTTAGAGCTAACAAAGTAAAATTTAAGCTTCAATTCCTTAGTCATACTGGCCACATTTGATGCAGCTGCCATATGGCAAATCCAAAAGGAAGGACAAGTGATCTATTACTCCAATGTAATTGCTACTAATTGAGTATATTACCTTTCAGGAATTTAACCCAGCATACCTAGCCAGTAAACTGTCTATGTATGTATGCAGCACAAACACATACGTATTAGTTTTGTACTCTAGTTTGTACTAAATGATGAGCTTGTCCCCCTGTCATTAAATAATTTTCAAAACTAGGATTTTTGTGGTTACATAGTATTTAGGTTCTATCACATACTAAAAGTGGGAACATTACTTATTTTTTTTTAATTCATTAGCTTTCTATACCTTTCTTTTATGGTTACAGTCAGGATTAAATAAGTTAATGAATATTATTTTTAAAGCTGCTGAGCATGACACTAATCACTTAATCAGCTTTCCACAAGTGGTATTCATTATTATTGTCACGTAGACTCCTCAACGACTGCATACAAATCCAATTTTGCCACTTTCATAAAATATTATTGAACTTAAATGAGCACAATACCAGTTAGACACACTGCAGTGAAATAGAGGTGAAACGAATATGGTTGGTTCCTTTGGAGTTACATATAAAAACACTCCATGTGTTATATATGTGTGTGTTGTACCAGTTACTGTTATATTTTTGAAGTTTTTGTCATAGGGCACATGTGCTCCTCAGAGAGAAACAGAGAAAGACAGTGAGAAGGAAAGGGACAAACCACCCCCCGAGGGGGTGGCCATGGTACAATCCCTTCTCCTCCATTCTCCTCCTGGGATTCTGGGTGCATACACACACACAAGCCTGGCATGAGTTTCAAACCGCTGGTTCCAGGACTTGAACTGTGGTTTGGACATGTGGGAGTCTAGTGCCATAACAACTATACCAACTGTTGATATGATATGCTAGTTATTTAAAAAGACAGTCCCCCAGTTAATCAAACAATAATAAATAAATAGATAACCAGCAATCATTAAGCAGTTGAGGCTAGACTGACATTTTAAGCTTGGATTAGTTTAATAATTGTTTCTATCATGCTTTCACTCTGCACTCGTAGATATAGCTTGCGTGTCTGTCTAGACACATGGACATTCTATGAAGGATGTGAGAAACAAACTGGAAGCTGATGGTATGGAAGTGGTTCAGGGGGTTTAAGATTGTGCTCTGCTTGAATTACAGGGTGTGAGTCAGGGTCATTCAGTGAATTGGGTTCATGTTAAATGTTAGCACTGTGTCCTGATCAAAGTGCACACTACACTTTAGCCCTTTGATGGATAGCATAAGCACATGCCATTTCCCTTAGAAAAACATTTTCTCTTTTGATGGATAATGTGCCACTCCAGTCACAGTTACAGCTGTGCCAGCTCTAGTTATACTAAGCATCCAGTTAACTTAAATCATTAATTTTATGAAACTATTAGTGACCTTCAGAAAGTGACTCTCAGGTTAGATATAGGCTTACAGCCTGAAATGGACTAATGTTACATCAGTGAAGTACCCAACCATCCAGGTATGTGGAAGAGAGACTGAACTCGAATTAGCCAGACAAGCACCCAGTCTCTGCTTGTCTTTGATCAGATGATGGCATAATGGTTACATAGCTAGGCTCCTGCATTGTCAACCACGGTTGGAGTTACAAATCAAACAGCTTAAACTCACCCTGGGCACATGTGCTCATGTGCCCAAGACCATGAGAAAGAATGGAGGAGAAGGGATTGTGGCATGGCCATCCCTCTGGGGGGTGATTTCTTGCTTTCTGTCTCTCTGGCAAGCACATACACACTATTGCAAAAGTCTCTCTCTCTAAAAAAAAAAAAAAAAAAAAAAAAAAGGATAAAAGAAAGAAAATCACCAGCATCTTGCATGATCATAACCCCTTTTGTGCCACACTGTACCTAGAGAAGCTCATTTCAGTGCAGGGTCCATGGAGTAAGCTCTGCTAGATATTCTTTTTTAAGAGAGATTTGTGCTATAATGCATATGTACTCACCAGAGACAGAGAGAGAGAAAGTGAGAAACCACCCCCGGGGGGGGGGGGGGGGTGGTGGCCATGCCTCAATACCCTCTCCTCCATTTTCCTCTAGGAATTTTGAACAGGCACCTACATGTGAGTTTTCAAGTCACCAGCTCTAGGATTTGAACCGCAGTCTATCACGTGAGAGTCCAGCACCTTAATCACTATGCCACCTGCTGGCTCCTTCTAGATATTCTTTTTTTTAATAATTATTTTATTTCATTTATTATTATTATTTTAAAATTTGCTACAGGGCACATGTGCTCACCAGAGAGTGCTAAATAGAGAGAAAGTAAGAAAGCAAGCCAACAGGTCTGGGACTCAAACCGTGATTGGCGGTGCACCCCAACCACAATGCCACCTGCTGGCCCCCCACTAGATATTCTTTACGTTTGTGCCTCACAGCAAGGTCTTTTAGATAGGAACATGGAGAATAAGAGCTATGACTAAAAACAGAGCGGGAGGGTGGACTGGTACACTGTGATTTCCTAAAGCAATTACAGCATGTTAAATCGTGTACAGGGTAAGTGATAAAGACACCAACTTCGGAGTCAAATGGTTCTGAATTCTCATCTTTACTCTGGAGACTCATCATCGTCTGGCCTTGAATGATTTCCTTCAGTTTTTTAAGCCTAGGCTTTCTAACACGGAAAGTGAGAATGACATACCAATCCCAGAGGCTTAGCATGAGGAACAAGTGAAAAAAATGCATGTAACATATTATTAGAGGCTAGTTGACTGGGTCATCTTTAGTGGATAAAATAATTTTTAGACAATAGTATCTCCCCCACCCCCAATTTAAGTAGCTTAATTCTTATATAACTCACTTATAATTAAGCCTAGAAATTGGCATTTTAGCTCTGGTGACACAGTTTGAAACAAAACAGGATTTTTTTCTTTCACTTTTTTCCCCAGAGTTCCAGAAGAAGGAGAGCATATAAATAGACTACAGAGAAGGAATCTGGTTTTGTTGGAGAATAACTTCCATTTAACACTGTTTTTAATTAACAATAATAATGTATATATGCTGTAAACAAAAATAGACAAAAGGGTAGGCATTTGCAAATCAATTTTCTTTCCATCCAAACTCTGTTTAGCAATTTCCTTTCCAAACTCTACTCAGAGGCAACAATTCTTAACACTTCCTTTTCCTTCCTTCCAGAAGTTTTGGGTATATTTATAAGAAAAGTTATTTTCTACATTTATGACATAGACAAGGACTCTTCTCTCATATCACCTGTATTATAGTGTCAACAAACAATATAGATGAGGTAGACAGAGGCCATTTGGGGGAATAGGACAGTAGTCAGGATGACAGGTGGTGGGTTTGGACTAGAGTGATGGAGGTGGAAAAGTGAAGATGGGGTCAGATTCCAGCACTGTCCTGGTGACTTTTCAGGCTGAACACCTCTCAGAATGATCATGAGAACCAATGTCCCCAGAGAGCTGCAGGTGGGAAGCTACATTTGTAGGAACTGGGAGGCGGTAGACACCTGGTTGTAATCCTACTCACAAGTTTAAGGATGCTGACTGTCCAGTGCAGAATTGTAGTTTTAGCACTTACAGAGACATTTGATATAATTAATTTGAAAGAGAGAAATGTTAAGTGATTTTTTTTCAGAAGTTGTTGATTTCAAATCAAAGTAGTTTCCATCAGACCAGCCACATCAACAGCATTGAGGAGTACAGGAGATTTAATCTATGGGAAAGGTTGCTGGCCCCCTCCTAGCAAGAAAACGAGAAACTAAGGGTCAGGTAGATGGTGATCGAACAGTAAAACACAATGCTCTGGGAGGCTGACCCACATGACAGGGTTCCAGATTCACGTTCAGAGACCTCCCTGAGTATTCTAGGTACATGCATGCCTGTGAGCAGGACTGGCTGGACTTGAGAATGGATCATGGCATCAAGACGCTGTTGAGAGTCCTTTCTTTTTCTCTTTCTCTCTGTGTGTCTCTCATGGAAAAAATAAAATTAAAATAAAAAAGAAACTCCTGACCATTGAATATTGAACATTGACCTTTTTGACTTTAGAAGTAAGAGCCAGTCATAAAGTTCTTCCTAGGATCTATCAATAGTTTAAGATGCCTACCATGGGGCTTTTCAGAGGATACTGAGGCTCCATGTCGATCTACCCATCTAATGACTTAACCTAGTAACCTCATCTTGTACTTTGAGATGGCTGGCCAGATTCATGACAGGATTCCTGATCTTGAGCAGCAATGTGCACTATGGCCAGCTGTCCCCACCATACTAGGAGGTTGAGACAGTGTGTACCCTTATTCCTCAGAGGTGCTGTCTTTGCTGCCATCCACCAATTCTCCTCCTTACCAAAATCCTACAGGGTGGCTAAGTGAGCCTGGTAAGTAGCATTCCTGCTGTGGCCAAGATTGTGGCCATGGCAGGTGAGCTTGTCTACTTGGAATACTCCAGGACAGCCAGCTCCAACCTTTCCGGCACCAGGGACGAGTTTCATAGAAGATGATTTTTCCATGGATGGGGTAGAGAGGGATGGTTTACAAGAGCATGTAACCTAGACCCCTCACATGTGCAGTTCCCAATAGGGTTCACACTCCTATGAGAATCTAATGCTGCTGATGATCTGAACGGAAACAGAGGTCAGGTGGTAATGTGAGCAATGGGGAGTGGCTATAAATACAGATGAAGCTGCGCTTGTTCACCCATTGGTCACCTCCTGCTGTGTGGCCCAGTTCCTAAAAGGCCGTGGACTGGTACTGGTCCATACCTGGGAGTTTGGGACGCCTGCTCTAAGACATTTTCTCACTTCTTCTAGGGCATCCCCTCTCAGACACAAGGACAGAGTGCGTCCTGAAAACCACCTGATTCCCAAGATATCATAGCTGTTACAGATATGGACAGATAAAATAAACTAAATAGTGCTTTTGTTTGTTTGTTTTCATAAACAGCATCGTCTTTGAGGCTCACCCAAGGAAACCAGATGTGTTTTGATTTGTTTTATGTGAGTCCTGGTAATGAGAGTCAACAAAGTTCTCTTGAATGATTGACCTCCCCCTGAGAACACCTTTTCCTATTACTGCATACACAGAACTCAGTGCCCTTTGAATTTTCTTGAATATATTGATACTCAGGTTATGTTGGAACACAAGAAATAAGAAATTGGAAACAAATTTCAACTTTACAGGGAAAGCAGTAAGAATATGCCAAGTGTCAGCCACCAAGGGAGTATCTAGGCAGAGAGACTTCTGTTTCCTAAGGAAAAAGAGCTAAAACTTTTCCTGAAACTGTTCTTTAAAAAAGGTGAAAAATCCTCAGGGACCAAAAGGCAAAAGTTCATGTTGTGTCCATGTAGTTGAGCTCTGGATTGGCTTTTTTTTTTTTTTTTTTTTTTACATAATTTAGATAGTTTCAAAGCATCTTTTGCTCTGCACAAGTAAAAATCATGAGCTGGTAAATCAGATACCTCATTTTATCAGTAAGAGGAACTGAGGCCCAGGACATTTCAGTGATTTGGCCAAAGTCACACAGATAATGATGGAAATAATACAAAGAGTTGGATCTTCCAGCTTCCAAGTCATTGCCTTCTCCTCTCTAACACCTCCCATAAATAACAGCCCTGACATTTTTACTTCATGACATCTGTGCACAAATACACTGAAATCATCACTCTTATTAGGTCATCATGGCCATCAAAATGGTCTAATTTTTTTACCTACTTTTCTAGACTTGTAGAGTGGTGATCTACATAATGGAATTTGATGGGACTGGCTGTAATGATGTCTGTCATATCAGCCAAGCCTGGAAGCCTCATTATTAGGTAGCAGAGAGTGTGAGGGAAGTGTCTGTCATCCATAGCCACATGAGGTTCCAGACACTAGAAGTCAACCATCTATACTTTGACAGTGTCCTCCCTTCACCTCGAACATAAGAATATGTAGTCATTTTTGGGACCAGCAGATGGCGTAATGGGTACATCGCTGGACTCTCATGTAGTCAACTGTGGTTTGGGTCCTGGACCCAGTGGCTTAAACTCATACCAGGTGTGTGCGCGTGAGTGCTCAAAATCTCAAGAGGAGAATGGAGGAGAAGGGATTGCAGCGTGGCCATCCCCCTGGGGGGTGATTTCTCGCTTTCTGTCTCTCTGTCTCTCTCTGTCTGGCGAGCGCATGCGCCCTATAGCAAAAACCTCTCAAAAAAAAAATCTATACTTCAGGATTCAACAAATACTTGGAATGCATCTTTGGCATCCTGCTGGTTACTGAAGTATTTTCCCTGCAAAAAGTTGTGAGTTGCTTGATAAAGTTGTAGTTGATTGGCAAGAGGTCAGGTGAATATGGCAGATGAAGCAAACCTTCATAGTTTTGACGTGTTTGTCGTGTAACACGCGGTCAGGCATTGTTGTGAAGAACTGGGCCTTCTTTGTTGATGGATGCCTACTATAGGCATTGTAATTTTCAGTTCATCTCATCGATTTACTAAGCATATTTCTCAGATGTAATGCTTTTACCAGGTTCAGAAAGTCATAATGAATCAGACCCTACTAAACAGTGACCATGACTTTTTTGGTGCAAGTTTGGCTTTGGGAAGTGCTTTAGAGCTTCTTCTCGGTCCAAACACTGAGTTTGCCATGGCCAGTTGTCATATAATATCCACTTTTCATCACACGTCACAATCCAGTTGAGAAATGGTTCTTTGCTGCTGCATGGAATAAGAGAAGATGACACTTCACAATGATTTTAAAAATTTTTCCATCAGCTCTTGAGGCACCCACTCATTGAGCTTTTTCACCCTTCCAATTTGCTTCAAATACCAGATGACTCTAGAATGGTCAACTGAGAATTGAGTTCTTTGGTAACTTCTCATATAGTTGTGAGAGGATCAGCTTTGATGAGTGCTCTCAATTGTTGTCAACTTCCAATGGCTGGCTGCTATGCTCTCCATCTTCAAGGCTCTCATCTCCTTTACAAATCTTCTTGAACCCCCACTGCACTGTATGTTTGCTAGCAGTTTCTGGGCCAATCACTGTCAATGTTGCAAGTTGTCTCCACTGCGTTATGACCCATTTTGAGCTCCAATAAGAAAATTGCTCAAATTTGCTTCTTGTCTGACATCATTTCCATACTCTAAAATACAAAATAATATAAAATAAACAGGAAGTAACAAGACATTTTAAAAAAAAACATAAAGCGGGGACCAGCAATTAGTGTAATGGCTATGTTGCTAGACTCCCATGTAGTCGACCGTGGTTTGCGTCCTGGACCCGGTGGCTTAAAACTCATGCCGGGCGCATGTGTGTGCGTGCCTAAGATCCCAAGAGGAGAATGGAAGAGAAGGGATTGTGATGTGGCCATCCCCTCTGAGGGGTGATTTCTTGCTTTCTGTCTCTCTGTCTCTCTCTGTCTGGCGAGCACACGCACCCTAGAGAGAAAAAAAAAAAAAAAAAAAAAACCATAAAGCCAGAAATGTACATTATATTGGTGTATACCATGACCACATTTATTTAAGAATGTGTCGAATATCAAACAGCAAATTTCAACAGTGCAAATCTACAGTCATTTTTGCACCAACCTAATACCTATGATTCTGTATTGACTTTCCATAAATCAGTTTGTCTTCATTCTTTTCAAGGAACAAATAATCTTGGTAAATATTTTCTTATGCCTAATTAGATCAAATTGGTGAGTAAATCTAATTACCAACATAGCCCAACTCCTGACCATCTTTAGTGAAAAACATGATTTAAGTCTGGTTGGATTAGAAAAAAATGATAGGAGTACCCTAGATAAAAAAGTAGAATCCCTACCCGAAACAGAAAACTGGCACAACTGATGTGGCCCTCAAGCCTCCCATCTGCATTATTTTACTCTGAATTTCTAAGAATTACAAAGAAAAGAGTCTGTTTTGTGATAGACTTCAGGGTCCAACCCGAGATTCTCTTATCAGGCTATGTGCAAGTCTCCATTTGAGCAAGGCCTGCACTTTTCCTTTCTCGTTATACCTGTTACAGTTAAAGACCTAAAGACAGAAGTGACCAACTACAGAAGCAGCAACTGCTTATTTGAGTCACTTCCTTAAGAATGTTTGTCTTCACACATTATTTTTTTAATTTGCATTTTCAAAATCCAGTAATACTAGTTTGAAAAGTATTGGACATGGGACTTATTTTCACATATGATTTTTATGTCACTCAAAAATAGAGACATTTGGGAACCAGCAGATGGCATGGTGGTTAAGGGGCTGGACTCCCACATGGCTGACCATGCTTTGAGTCCCAGACTTGGCAACTTGAAATGCACACTGAGTGCATGTGCATGTGTGTCCAAAATCCCAAGAGGAGAATGGAGGAGAAGGGATTGTGGTGTGGCCATCCTCACTGGAGGGTGATTTCTCACTTTCCCTCTTATTGTCTGTCTCTTTCTGTTTCCAGCAAACACATGTACCCTATGGCAAAAACTTCAAAACCAAACAGTAACAACAAGAAAAATAAAAAAAATGCATGTGCTGATATAGTTGACTCCATGCAAAAAAGGACACAGCATTTTATAAAACTTTATGGTACTTTTCCCTTTATTTTGTTAACTCAGAACTTACAGAGAAAAATCAAATACTCCATGGTCTTTTGATTATCTTCTATCTTAGAAGCTGATTCACTTGTACCTGCAGGTACTGGACTATTTGCTCATGCCCTGCCAGGGGACATTTTCATATCCTTCACCAGCCACTGCCAAAATGCTATAGTTTTCCTCCTTAAAAGAGGTTATAAATGTATTATCTATCAATAACATGGAATGAGGCCTGATTCAAGGAACTTCACCAAAAATGGGGGAAAATACCTTTATGCCATTTTTCATAATATGTAAGAAAAATATGTCTTCCTACCTTTATGAATATTTAATTTTTTAGGGCTTCCAGGAAAGAAAGCCTCATAGATTTGATGATGAAGAGGAATTTATTATCTTCCCTTTTACTTTAGTCTCTCAGTCTACTAATTCTGATACTTGGGGAAGCCTATCTCCTAAATCAAGGGTCCCTAATTCCCAGGCCATGGATTGATACCTGTCTTGGCCTGTTAGGAACCTGGCCGCACAACAGGAAGTGAATGGTGGGAGAGCAAGCAAAGCCTCCATCAGTATTTAGAGCCACTCCCCATTGCTCACATTACACCTGAGCTCCACCTCCTGTCAGATCAAGGGAATGAAGTTCTCATAAGAACTCACACTCTATTGTGAACTCTGCATGAGAGGGATCTAGGTTGCACTCTTGTAAACTAGCTCCTTCTCCCCCTACTGGTCTGTAGAAACACTGTCTTCTAAAATCAGTCCCTGGTGCTGAAAAGGTTGGGTTCTGCTGTCCTAAATGACTTTCTCTTCTACTGAACTCCTTTCACCCCTCTAGGCCACGTTCATCAAATACCATGACAGAATTCCTCTTTCTAATCCTCTAACCACTCACTTTACTGTTAAGTCATCATCCCTTAGTGTACCTTAGGGTACCTTAGTGTCAGCTTGCTTTACATTTCCTGAACAAATGTACCATTTTTAAAAAGTAAAGGCAGCTTGCATTTCCTTTTAAAGAGCATAGAAAGGAAAAGAGAAAAGGGAGTGTTTTCAAAAGCCACCCTATTTTTATTCATATATAACCCAAAGTAAAGCTAAATACATAGCCAAAGTTGCCTTACATGCTCACATTTAAGAAGGACATATTTCATTTGCTAAAAAATTACTTTCAATTAAATTGAAATTTGAAAATACATTGGCTTCCTTTGAGAGTAAGTTATAACCATTGTTTTAAAATAGTTTTTTCCCATTTAATCACTTTGCTCAGTCTTTGAAAAAAAAACAATTTAAGTGATTGCATTGGGTCTAAGTATTATATAAAACCAATTGAAAACAATTGTAAAAATATTTGTGTTCTTGACTTAAGAAACAGGGACCAGGACCAGCACATGGCATGATGATTACATCACTGGATTTCCACATAGTTGACAGCAGTTTGAGTCCTGGTCTCAGTGGCTTAAAACTCATGCCGGGTGCATGTTCTTGTGTGCCCAAAATCCCAAGAGGAAAATGGAGGAGAAGGGACTGTGGCATAGCTATCCTCCAGGGGGTGATTTCTTGATTTCTGTATCTTTGTATCTCTCTGGCAGACAGATGTGCACTGTAACAAAATTCCCTCTTAAAAAAAAAAAGAAATTAAAAAAAGAAAAGAGAAAAGGAAAACAGGGACCATAGTAATGCAGTGCTCTGTGAAGCTGACATTATGAGAATGTTCTGGGTTTATATCCTGAACTTGCCAGGCATGTACTTGCCTGTGATCTGGGGCCAGCTGGGGCTGGAGCTAGATTACAGCATGAAATCCTGTTAGATATGCCTATCTCTGTCTCTCACTCATGGAAGAAGGAAAGAAAGCAAACATAAAAATTTATTTTTAAAAAAATTTGCATTTGTTTATTTGGGATACAAATTTTTTTATTCCAAATGTAATATTCTTCAAGTTTATGGCACTTACTTCGAGTAACCAGTAGCTCTTTCTCAGTGCCTTTCAGCCCTTGCCCCTGGACCCTTCAGTGCTGTATAATGACTAGTTGAGGCTGGTTGGTCTTCCCAAGGCTAGGACACAACTTTGCTTTCTTACAACATATCACTTATAGTTTATTCATAAGTTTTCCCATTAACTGACTGAAATTTCCCTTGTTTTCCATGCTTTAAGAAAAACCCATTGGGTAACGATTTTATTCACTCATTTGTGGAGTTTCCACTAGATTACAAACTAGATTATAAGAATTTTTGTGTGTTTTTCACTAGTATTTTTCTAAAACTCAGATCTATGCTTGGCACAGAGTAAGTGATCAAAAATAGGTGTTGAATGATTGAGTGCCAATTACTGAAGCAGCTTTATTCTATGTGCTGGAAACACAGTGGGAAGCAAAAATAAACACAGGCTTACATGAAAGGAGTGTAACAGGAATTGAGCATAAAAAAATATTGATTTTTTAAAGACGTTTTTACTGTAGGGTGCATGCACTTGCCAGAAAGACAGAGAGACAGAGACAGAAAGCGAGGAATCACCCCCTGCCCAGGGGAATGGCCACACCGCAATCCTTTCTCCTCTATTCTCCTCTCGAAATCTTGGGCATGGCATGCACACACATGTGCCTGGCGTGAGTTTAAGCCTTCGGGTCTGGGACTCGAACCACAGTTGAATACATGGGAGTCCAGCTACATAGCCATTACATCAACTGCTGGTTCCCACAAATATCAAATTTTAAATGTGATGGTGCCATAAAACTAGAGATACAAAGTGCTCTGGAAGCCTGGATTAGAGGAATCTTGCTGGAGGACATCTAGAAAGGGCTATCTGAAGAAGTGGCTCTCTGAAGAGTTGAGTCCAAAAGGTGATTAGCGAGAGAGGAGAGGAAAGTCCATTATATTTAGTTTCTCACTCTCATGTAGCCCCTGGGTAATTATGCTTACATATAGTTTCTCTTTTTCCCTGATATCTCTGTTTGCTAACTGTTCGTGTACTTCTGCATAGTTTTTTTCTTTTTTTAAGATTGATATATTCTGCCTTAGAACACATGTGCTCACCAGAGAGATAGAGTTAGATGGAGAGAATCACCACCACCACCACCCACCCCACCACCACCACCACCCCCACCACCAACACCACCACCCCCACCAGGAAGAATGTCCACACCAAAATCCCTTCTTCCCCATTTTCTTCTCAAGATTTTGGGTATGAACATACATGTACTCAGCATGTTTTTCAGGCTGCCAGACCCAGGATTCACCCCACAGTCAGTCATGTAGGATCCAGGACTTTAACCACTATGCCACCTGCTGGCCCCTACATAAATCTTAACGTGTACATAGATTTCCTTTTAGGAAATGGCCAAGACTTATTCTGCTGTTAAAAATGCCAGTATTATTTTACAAATGAAGGATGAACTGTCAAAGAGAAAAACTGAGTTAACAAGGAGAACATCTCCTTTTCAATTTATTTACTATCATTGCTGTGTGCCTAGGGAAGTGCCACGTCATACTTAATAGATTTTGATTGGTTGGCCAACTGTTTGGTTGATTAGTGCCTGTTTGGTTGGCTGAGAGCTGGTTGACTTTTAACTGATTGGTTCAATGCCTAGCTAGTTGACTGGATGATTGCTGAATAAAGATGAGGGGAAATGATCAGCTTTGGCCTTAAAGTCAGCCATAATACATTTTTTGTATGTTTGTTTAATGCCAAAGGGCAATTGCATTTATATGAGGGGAAAAGAATATGAAAGAGAAAAAATGAGACCAGCAGATGGCAGAGCGGCTACATCGCTGAACTCCCACATAGTTGACCACAGTTCGAGTCCCAGACCTGGCAGCTTAAAACTCATGCTGGGTGCGTGTGCATGTGTGCCCAAAATCCTGAGAAGACATTGGAAGAGAATGGATTGCAGGAGGGTCATCCCCTTGGGGGGTGATATATAACCTTCTGTCTCTGTCTCTCTATGTCTCCAGCAACCACACACTACAGCAAAAACTGTCTTTAAATAAAGAGAGAGAGAGAGAGAAAAAAAAAAAACCTTCCATCAGGGTCTCGTCAATCCACAGTCATTTTTCATCCAATTCTCCATCCTGTCAAGATTCCTGAATACAAATGCATGTACCGTGCTTGTTTTTCAGTGTCCCAAATCTGGGACTTGAACCTTGGTCTATCACATGGGATCCAGCTTCCTCTACACAGTGCTTAACCACAGCACTATGGCATCAGCCTGCAGAGTTAATAGAGTTTAACTGACTGTCACTAACTTTATTATATTTATTAAATATCCAAACAATTTATTTAAGCTTTGTAAGTGCCAGTTTGTCCTATAAAGCAATGTTTTTCTCAGGAGGCTACTGGAAGGATATAAAGGTGATATTGCATATAAAACTTTAACATGACATCTAGGTTGTGTTAAATGATCACTCAGATATGTTCACTATTTTAAAGAAAATAAAGAGGTTTTAATATTTTTCAAAAGAAAATTCATGAAAGCAGTCTGTATTAAATGTGAGTCTGTATTTAAATATTATCCCTGTTAATCTTCGTTCTTCAAATGTAAATATGCATCTATGGCCGACCAGAATTACTCATATCTAAGGAAATAATACATGGAGAAAACTCACAAGTACAAAAACAAACTCCCTGGTAGCACCACCCTAGGCCCACCCGCTCCCTCTCCCTCTCCCACTCTTCCTCCTTGCCCTCCTATTGTGTTATTGTAGGCTCCTAAGGGTAGTCATTTTCTCTATCAAGAAGAAGGTGGGGCATGATAACTTATTTCCTGACAGGGGTAATAATTGTTACCCAGGGTTTTGCTTTACAACTGCTTCCTAAACAGAACTTTATGTACTATACATTTTTCTGTACACAGCATTACACATACATTAAGGAAGTGAAATTGGCATGTGAGAATGTGATAGGATAGGATAGAATAGACCACATTTAAACCTAGTTTATATGAGCAAATAGAAAAATATACAAACAAAAGATACTTTTTTTTAAATTTATTTTTAGAGGTTTTTGCCTTAGGGTGTGTGCATTTGCTGAAGAGAGAGCAAGACAGAGACAATGAGAGGGAAAGTGAGAAATCACCCCTCAGGGGCAAGGTCACACCACAATCCCTTCTCCTCCATTTTCCTCCTTGGGGATACATGCACACGCACCTGGTGTGATTTTCAAGCCACCAGGTCCAGGACTCGAACCGTAGTCAGCCATATGGAAGTCCAGCAACATAACCACTATGTCATCTGCTGGTCCATAAATACTGGTTATTAAAAACAGGAGAGGAAGTTTATTCCAGCTACTCCAGGTTGGCTATCTCCACATCATGTCAAAAACTAAGTAGCGGAAGTAGCAAGTGACTAAGCCTGTTGTGCTTGTTTGCTGGTCGGTGCAGATATAACCTGCTCTCAAATCCCTGTAGGGCTCGATCTTGCTGTGTCATATGCCATTTACTGGCCGCAACGCATGAAGAACTGCTCTCTGTGACAAAGCTCATTCATACACCTAAGAGCCACGTTGTGCAGAGACCATTGCCCGTCTCTTCTAGCCACCATCATTAATGTTCATACCACATGTGCAAGATTCCAGAGATAACTGTCCTGGCTTATTAAATGCCATAAGAAATGAAGTCAAGAATTACATAACCGTGTTGTTAACAAGCAGCTTTTGCTTTTCAGCGCCGACTGGGAGATGCAGCAAAGAAAGCCATCAGCAAGCTCCAGGTCAGGACCATCAAGAAGGGTGACAAGGTAATGGACACTCTTCTTTTTAGTGAGCAAAAAGTCAAAACAGCTTTTCACTTCTTTCTTTTCTTTAATGATTTTGTCACAGAGCATGTGCATTTGCCAAAGAGAGAGATAGAGACAGTGAGAAGGAAAGTGAGAAACCAACCCCTTCACCCCACAAGGAGGATGGCCATGCCACAATCCCTTTTCCTCCATTCTCCTCCCAGGATTTTGGGCGCATGTGCATATGTGTCCGGCATGATTCTCAAGGCTCTAGGTCTGCGACTCAAACCACAGTCAGCCATGTGGGAGTCCAACGCCTTAATCACCATACCACCTACTGGCCCAGCTCCTTAATTTTCTGACAGCCAGGACAGACAGAAAGAGAGGGAAGGATGGGAAAGGGAAATGCATGCTAACAGTTGGGCTGTAAATGTTGGTTACTTACTCACAAGCATTCACACCATACCATCTGCCATTGTTATCATTACTGTCATGGACCTGTAGTTACCAATCTAGCACTTTTATAGAAGAGATCAGGAAGAATCACAGCAGAGAAAATTAACAAAATACCTTTCATTTGAATAAATACTCATTTATTCAGTTAATATTATTCAATACCTACTGTGTGAAGGACATTAAATACCATATATTAGGCAAAGTTACCTAACCTTTCTGACTGTGTTTCCTCCTAAAACATACTAAAGGCTGCTTTATAGTGTGGCTATAAAGATTAAAGTACATAGAGCCACATCACACCATACTCGGCATGTGGGAGTTGCTCAACAAATGTGTTTACATTGTCTGTTTTCCCTCATAGGTGTATAATATTATAGGTGATTCAAATATTGTCCCTATTATGAAAACTTACCTTCATATGTGCCTTTTCTCCTCCATTTCCCCAATTCCCTTCACCATGTGGCCCTCCCCATACATTGGTGTTTTATTGCAACGCATCACTTGCATTGTATTGTATTCTATTTTCTCTCTACTTTCCTGCAATTGCATTATCTTATATTAACTATCAGTGTTGGAATTTCTACGCTTAAGCAGTAATATAATAATTAAGAAATGGTATTCTCAAAAAGTAAATAAATAAAAAATAATTTAAAGCTGTTTATGAAATACATAGAACAAAATAGTTGGGTAGAAAAATATGAGAAATTGAAACTAGTATACCGAAAAAAAAAAAAGATGAAGCCAGTATGAAATTAGTACACAAATTACCTGAACTAGTGCATATGACCTAAAGTGTGTAATTGAAATGGGTCCTAAGTTTAGGTAGGGGCAGTTTCACAGTCAATGCAAAGAAGGAAACGATACACGGGTTCTTCAAAGAGTTCATAGGAGATGAGTATTATGAAAAAAAAAATGCATGGGTTGCAAAAATATTTGAATAAAAATACCCCCCCCCCTTTTTTTTTGGTTTCTGCCATAGAGTGCATGTGCTCACTGGAGAGAGAGAGAGAGATAGTGAGAGAAAGGGAGAAATTACCCCTCCCACCCTCGGGAGATGGCCACACCGAGTACCTTCTCTCCATTCTCCTCTTGGGATTTGGGGCACACATGCACATGTATCTGTGATGATTTTCAAGCCTCCAAGTCTGGGACTGGAACCACGGTTGGCCATGTAGGAGTCCAGCACCTTAACCACCATGCCACCTGCTAGCCCCAATAAACTTATCTTTTAATTCCACTTTTCCATAATTTTTTGAAGTCCTTTTATATTCAATATCCTAACAATATTTAATTAACTTATTCCAACATCACTTAAGATAAAAATGAAATGACTGTTCTTGGTGTTATGACCTAAAAAGGTTTGTGCAGAATCCTTGCAAGGAAGACAATGTGTGCTGCGCTATGTTCCCCACTTAAGTCTACACTGTCAATGAAGGAAGTACTGGGTCATCGGAAAAGTCATGATGTATTTTTCTATGAAAAAATTGCATCATGACTTTGCCAATAACCCATTATATTTAGTCCCTCCGAAATCTAGTATTTAGAATCCCATGGTTATTGCAATAACCTTCTTCACTATAAATAAGGGACAACAAAGCAATACAGTCCAAAGGTCACTCACCTCCCAAAGCAGAAATTTTAGAGCAATAGCTTGCCATATAGATAGTCCTCAACTTGCCATGGTTTGGCTTATTGTTTGACTTTATGATAGTGCAGAAGCAATATGTACTCAGTAGGAACAGTACCTTAATTACAACCATTCTGTTTTTCACTTTCAGTACAATATTCAACGAATTACACGAGATACTCAGCACTTGATTATAAGATGGCTTTATGTTAGATCAGCAGTCCCCAACCTTTTGGGCACCAGAGACTGGTTTCATGGAATACAGTTTTTTCCACAAACTGCAGGGGCTAGGAGGATGGTTTCACAGTGATTCAAGTACATTACATTTGTTGTGTACTTTATTTCTATTATTATTACACTGTAGGATATAATGAAATAGTTATACTACTCACTACAATACAGAATCCATGGGAGCCCTGAACTTGCTTTTCTGCAATGAGAATGCAACTGCATTTAAAGCCAAACTGGAATATGGGGTCAATGAGTGAACACTGGGATTTTTGACCTATGTCAGTGAGAGAATCTAATTTACTGGTCTGACAGGGGGCAGGGCTCAAGTGGTAATGCTAGTAATGGAGAGTGGCTATAAATACAGATGAACTTTGCTTGCTCAGTTGCCACTCACCTCCTCCTGTGTGGTTCGGTTCCTACCAGGTCACAGACTGGCTCATGGCCTGAGGACTGGGGACCCCTGTGTTAGATGATTTTGCTCAACTGTAGGCTAATATAAGTGTTCTAAGTATGTTTAAGCTGGGCAAGGCTAGGCTAACTTATCTTTGTTAGTTTAGGTATATTAAATGCATTTTTTACTTACAGTATTTTCAATTTATGATACTCTATCACCTATAATGAGGTGAGGTGCATCTGTTCATGGGTTTGAGACTTCTTGGGCATTGCAAGAGATTAATTACATACACCAGGTGTCTCAAGCCTGAATAATCAATTTGTATCATACATCTTTGCTATTATTTATTCAACTATATAAAAATGTGATTGGCTTCATAAGATAAAATTCATTTAAAAGCATTACTTAATTTTAAATACATTTTGTTCCTTACTTTCCTTCCCCCCATGCAATCAGAGAATAACAAAAGTACAGGGACTTTATAATACCTTATGAGGTGTTAAAGGAGATTTAGATACTTGAAAAAAATCGAAACCACTATTTTATGTTTATATTTATATATTAAATCACAAAGGAATGGATAAGTTAAATATCAGTCACATAATTCTCCATAAATATTGTTTTACATCCTCAGGATTTTGATATGCTGCCCCTAATCATAATTAAGAGCATTATTAATGACAGTACATTAGAAAATGGGTTTCTCTGAGGCCAGCACTTGATGTGGTGGTTAAGGCTCCCACATGGTCAACCATCATTCAAGTCCCAGACCCAGTGGCTTGAAAATCATGCCTAAAATCCCAAGAAGAGGATGGAAGAGAAGGGAGTGTGGCATGACCATCCCCTCAGGGGAGTGATTTCTCACTTTCCCTCTCTCTATCTCTGTCTCTCAGTGGTGCTCATGCCCTGTAGAAAAAAAAAAAAAAAATTTAAAGAAAACTGATTTCCTCACAAAAGTACAGTAGAACCTAGAAGTAAAGATTACAGGTGGGAGGGTTGGCCAATGAGCCAATAGACACTAAACTGTTGATGACAGTAAACTGGCACCAGGACTGCTGAAACTTCGCTCCAGGCAAGCGCTCCTTTGGTTTGTTGTTTGAGTATTTACACAAGAGTTGAAGCGAAGAAAGTAGGCTCATCCATGCTTCCTCTGTTGCAGGAAACAGAGCCCGATTTTGACAACTGTGCAGTTTGTATCGAAGGGTACAAGCCCAACGACGTGGTCAGGATCCTGCCCTGCCGGTGAGTCACTAGGCTGCCTGCTTTTGATTGGGTCCTCTGTGGACAGTGCCTGCCTGGCCTCCTGGCTCAGACCTGCTCGGCCTAGCCCTGCAAGGTCAGTCTGTCTCCATGCTTCCGTGTTTACACTTCAAACAGCCAAAATCCTACTCCTTTTCATTTATCCTTTGTCCTTGAACACACTTTGTCTAGTGAAACTAGAAATATTTTCTGATCTTTGGAGGGACATATATGGCCACAAACTAGAACCTCCTAGTATGCATTTTCTTGAACAGATTTATGATGCTCAGAATCAATGTTGGCTTTTACCGGTATTAATTTAATTTTAATTAAAATTAATGAAAAGAAAAAAATCTTGCAAGTATTTTGTAAATAATCACAAATGGTTCAACAATCAGAATATGGCCAGGAATAAGTAGGAAGCCAAAGACAGTTTCCATTTCCCTTAATTTTTTTTTAAACAAAAAAAGAATGTGACAAATTCCCCAAAATTTCTGGAATCCGGGAGAGAGAGCCCAGCATGTATAGTTGGGAAAAAGCTCCAGGCCATTCTCATGGTACCCTAATCCTGCTCCCAAACTGAAGTTCACTACCAAAGTATCTGAATTCTTTCTACATTGTTGAAACTAAATCCATTTAAATACTTCAGTAAAACCAAGTATTTTAAAGTTGCATAAAAACTATTCATTGAATTGAAATCCTTTTTAGTATTTTTTTCATCTCTGCCCTAAAAATAAAAATGAAATGATGCTTTCATGAATGATTGTTCACTTAGAAATACTGGCTGTAGGGAACCAGCAGTTAGCGTAATGGCTATGTCGCTGGACTCCCACGTAGTCAACCGCAGTTCGCGTCCCGGACCCGGTGGCTTAAAACTCACGCTGGGCGCGTGTGCGTGTGTGCCCAAGATCCCGAGAGGAGAATGGAGGAGGAGGGATTGCAGCGTGACCATCCCCCCTGGGGGGTGATTTCTCGCTTTCTGTCTCTAAGTCTCTCTCTCTCTGTCTGGCGAGCGCACGCGCCCTATAGCAAAAATCTCTCCAAAAAAAAAAAAAAAAGAAATACTGGCTGTAGAAATGTTTAGAGAACTTAAAAAAAGATACCACAAATATCCAAAATAAGCCATTTATTCATAAAACAATGCAATCCAGACCTACTTAATAGAAACACAAACAAAATAAACCTTTAGAGGATTGTGTAATAATCCCCAAATGATCAAAGAGATGACAAAAAAGTGTTACTCACATAGATGCAGAAAACTCCCAAGGGAGAATGGATCTTGCTGGAAATGCCCACAGGCAAATTGAGGAAAGCAGGCATCAGGAAAAAGCACCCTGCAGCCCCAGCCAAATTCTTACAAGTGTGATTCAGTGTCTATTTATTTGTAGATACTGAACCACCTCTGAAACAAAATCTAAGCTAGGACAAGATTTGGTAGTTTTCTTCATACAATACTATCTATGAATTCTTTACAGACATTACTCTTAGTACTGACATGGTAACTTCCAGAAACACTGGCAAAGAACAGCAGCATGTGGGCTTTGGGAAGCCCCTTGGAATAGCATCTTTCCTCTCTGCAGTATTTTATTAAGTGTTTTTTGTTAAGCCTCATAGTTAGAAGCAAGGAAAGTATTTTCCTTTCCTTTTCTACTTGGAGGTTGGTTGGATTCCTGTAAGGCTATGACTAACAAAAAATATTCAAAGCAAATAAAAGTTAAATAGCTACTTACTTCTTCCTGAGAATCCATTACAAATGTAATTAAGAAATATGTTTTCAAAATTATATGTATGGCATTACATTAGGTCAGCAATTTATACAGCATGAAAAAATGTATTCATTTGAGGTTCTGTCAGGAATGGATGTTGTGTTACTTCATGTAATTCCTGGAGACGGCATGATATCCAATGTATAGATGTACTACAACTTAACTCACCATAGAATTCTTGGTTGATTTCAATTATTTTTTCTTATTTTATTTACATTCAATTGATTTCAAATTTTTAATCATGACAAATTGCATGGCTTTTACAGTATTTACATTTTTTATGATGTATTACTCCAAATCTCCTCTTACAGTAAATATTTTTGAACTATTGAATCAATTTTATATTTACCATAAAAAATAACACTTTAGGGGCTTGTTCATTTACACTATCCCTGGCCTTAAGCCAGTTCAATTTGGCTTCAGGCACCTCCTTTTTAACATGATATTTGGTTCTCAGCTCATGATTTTCTTCTTTTGGCTGCAAACTCCTAGCTGTTAATCTACTTTTATTTTCTTATTATGGCCTCTACTTTGAATAACAAGATGCATTGAGCATTACCAAACACAGGTTATAGTTAATTACTCTTTGGTCTTATACTAGTCTCTATATATCTGTTCTTTGAACCGCGCTTACATTTTTTTCATGCTGATTTAAAATGGAGGTATTTTTATGCCTGTTGCTGGTTTCTGCCAGACAGTTTGCATTAATGGGTGTTATCAAACAAATGTACTGGCATTTGCTTTCTGCTAGATAATTTCCTCTGGGGTATTATTAAGCCTTTGCTCCTATGAACTTCATAGCCTCTCTTTCCTATTATTTCCAAGCTGACTCATCCACAGAATTTTTTGCATCTCCTTGGAGTAAAAACTGTTTCAAAAAAATGTTCCAGTTTTTCATCTCCCTTCTCATACTTTTTCCCTCTGGCCTTGTAACTTCTGACCTACTGGGTGCATCCTGTCTCTACCATAAACCATTTAGGAGATCTTTCCAGATTACCCAGGTATATTCTAGTACCACTGCTTTTTTCAAAATCATCCTGTTATTTGTGTTTGTCATTGCGACCCCTGCACAAATTATTTTGAATTAGTAAATGCTTTCCTCTCATTATTTGCAGTGGTTATTTAAAGTGATCACAAAGACACCTACCCTTTGTTCTCCTTCATTCTTTCCTCATTCTGGTCTTTCCCTAGCAAAGGGAAGTGATTCCCTGGGTGAGCCTGGACACCTATAGGTGAGGTCAGGGGCCCTACAGCACACAACACACACAGCCGCACACAGCCCCTCAGCCTCCAACATTCTGACCTGCACAGTTTGGGTTTGATCCCAGGACACTATTTCCCAAGAAACTTCAGTTTTGCTTCATCATGAGTATGCCAAAATCTACCTTATACCGTATTGAAGGGGTGGGTTTTGTGACTTGGGTTAATATTTGTGCCTAAGGTTTCAAAGATGCCCTGTTGAATCATTGTATTAAATTGTCATCTCTTGTTCAGAGAATAAGTTCTCTAATTCTGTGGTTTGATCCGACAGTGTCCCTACTCTTCTTCAATCATGATTCATTTCAGTCTACATAAAGACCCAATTTCATATACACAAGTGTCTCCAAAAGGCTATGAACCCCTTAGGCAGGCCAGAGGCCCTGCTTGTCATTTACTCAAAACAAATAATAGCTGTGTCCTTTCCTACATTCCTGTAAAATTTGTTCCCATCTCTGACTTACCACCATAGCCTTATCACTGGGAGGATATTCATTTCTACTATTGCCTTTTCCTTTGATTTTGCAAACTCTCCACAATTGAGGAAAAGTTTAAAAGCAGCTAATAATAAGCAGACCTTTATGATAGACTTTTTAGTCATTTCATTCAGAACAAAAAACATGTTGTAGCAACCATATGCCAGGAAGACTGGAAAGTGTCTCTAATAAAAAGATAAATGCTAGGACAAGCAGGTGGTGTGGTGGGTGAGGTGCTGGACTCCAACATGGTTGACCACGGTTTGAATCCTGGATCTGGCAGTGCCTTGCTTTGTCACTTTCCTCTCTGTCTGTCTGTCTCTCTGGTGAGCGCATGTGCTCTATAGCAAATTTAAAAATAATAATAAATAAAATGAATTAATTTTTAAAAGATAAATACCATGATCCAGGCCTTAAGGAAAACATAGGTGACTCTCTCTACCCGTGGGTTCTTTATCTGCAGATTCAACGGAACACAGATCAAAAATATGTGGAAAAAAAAAATTCCACATGGTTTCAGAAAACACAGCTTGAATTTGCCATGTAGATGTTGAATTGGGTATTAAAAGATATCTAGAGATGACTTAAAATCTGAAAGAGATATGCATAGATTATATGCAAATACTACGTCCTTTTATGTAAGGGATTTGAACACCGTGGATTTTGGTATCTATGGCAGATCCTGGAACCAGTGCCCTGGGGATACCAAGGGACAACTGTAGTCTAGTGGGAGAGTGGAGGAGTCCAACCCGGTAGGGCCCCAGGATTTGTTTTGAGCTTTTGACCTTTAAGTACCACTTAGGTTGGGTCAGCACGTTGGCAAGGCCGCTGCTGTGTGCCCCCTCCCCACCGACCTAGAAATAAAACTTAAGTCGAACTAGCATGTCAGCAAGGCCGCTTGCTATTTGCTCTGGAAACTGTGGTAGCCTTGCTGGGAAGCGACCCCTTTCTGACTCTCTAATATACTACTATAAAAGAATTACATAACTCTTTTATACATCCTGAGTATATGATAAATTTTTCTAAGAAGTCCCCTGACTGCTCTCCTTTGCTCTGACCACCTATTGTTAATTACAATGCTTCACTCTGGCACGGTCACAATAGAGGGTGTGCTGAAGTCACATTTAGGCAGAAATTTTTTTGACCTTTGGAAGGCCCTTTAAGATACATTTAATATAAGCTTAAAAATAATCTTTTAGGCCAAAATGGGTCCAGGGCACTCCTACCCCACTATGGCTAGTGTTTTAGCAAAATACAGAACAGTGGCGCCACAGGCACAATAGAGTGTTTTAAGTATGCCACAAACTCACTTTAAAGTTCTTTATTAACTTGTTAGTCACTTTACCGCCAGCTGAAAAAGCTGTCCCCGCCCTTACTTAGTGAATAGTAATTTTACCCCTTTAAGATATATTAGGATTTCTTGAATTAAGTTTTAGATCCCTATAAAATTATATAAGTTCCATTCTTTATTGAGATCCATAAGAACTAATATCTATACTTGAGATTTTCTTTTCTCAGTATCGTGCTCAGTAATCACAAGATGGCTGTCGCGCCGCATCAGCTAATAATTATCTCTGTTTGCTGGAGCTGCTTTCCCTAAACTGCATTCCGTGAAGACGCCTACATCAAACAAACAATTGTGAAACTGCACTAGACCCACCCTTAGTCCAACCCTAAATGAAACCCATGCTCCCTATTGTTAAAACTTTATGAGCTGATAATCAAAACACGTAGCCCCTCTCCCATTTACTTGCATGTATCACATTTTCAATAAAAAAGGCACGATGATTCCTAGCAGTTGTCACTACTCAGAGAGCGATCTCTGGGGGTGTCCGACTGAGGACATGCATAAAAATGGCACCAAGGCCTTAGTCTTCCTTTCCTGTGCCGCCTCCGACAAGTCAACCCACCCCTGCCGAGGCTGGACCCCGTCAGGAGAGACAGGAAGTTAAATAGGTAATCAGGATACGGAGTGACACATGCAACAATAAGTATGTAAATATTTTGAAGGAACAAATATAAGCATACAAGAGTTAAAAAGGAACTGCAGGGAAAAATGTAGTATCTTCATATTTTCTAACAGTGGCTTGTTTCATCCATTACATAATCATGGAAAATTTGGAAAATGGAGAAAATATTGAAATAGCTGTCTAACTCCTTCACTTTGGTAACTACTGCTAACCTTTTTATATGTTTCCTTTATATTTCCTGTGTCTATTTTTGCAAGTTTGAGATACTCCTGTTATCATTTAATATCCTACTCTTGGCACTCACCATTATAAGAATTTGCTAGAAATAGTACTGGATTATTTATGGCTTGATTTGACCTTCCTTTGGCCTCTGACACTGTAGTCACAGCTGACCTAAGTCTAAGCTGCGTAAATCAACCAAAGCCCCTGGGAGGTTGGCATGTATGTCAAACCTGCTCATCAGAGGGCAGAGTCAGGGCCAGCAGGTGGTGTGAAGGTTAAGGTGGCTGGCTCCCACATGGCCATCCGT
This sequence comes from Tupaia tana, assembly GCA_026018925.1. Lineage (NCBI taxonomy): Eukaryota > Metazoa > Chordata > Mammalia > Scandentia > Tupaiidae > Tupaia > Tupaia tana. The sequence goes on from JAKSZU010000021.1 coordinate 15,174,627, forward strand.
GTAGTCCAAGTCCTGGATGCAGTGACTTAAAAAATCACATTGGGTGTGTGTATATGCATACCCAAAATCCTAAGGGAAGAATGGAGAAGAGAAAGGGTTGCAGTGTGGCCATTCCCTCTGAGGGTAATGTCTGCCTGTCTGCCTGTCTAGCTCTTTCTCTCTCTCCAGCAAGTACCTGTAGCCCATAGCAGACAAAACAAACAAAACACACACACACACACACACACACACACACACACACATATATACACAGAGGGCAGAGGCATTTCCTGTCCCAGTCACAGTTGTCCACTGAGGTAAGACAGCAGGGTGTGCTGACCCCTTCAGCTTCTTTCTTAATGATGCTCCAGGGGTTAGCTGTGTCATTTCAGTGGCTCACTCCTCCAGAGAAAACAGAGAAGGCTGTTTCTCATATCTAACCGCTCTAGTTGGCTATCTAAGAGTGGCCGTAAGGAGTCAGTCCTGCTGACTTACTGTTGTTGGAGTTGGATTACAAAATCCACTAAAACTCAAGTTATCTTTGGTTGAGACTCTCCAACTTTTTTTTTTTTTTTTTTTTTTTGAGAGAGAGAGACAGAGATTTTAGCTATAGGGCATGTGTGTTGCCAGAGAGACAGAGACAGAAAGCAAGAAATCAGCCCCTGGGGGATGGGGGATGGCCATGTTGCAATCCCTTCTCCTCCATTCTCCTCTCAAGATCTTGGGCATGCACACACACACACACACATGTGCCCAGTGTAAGGTTTTTTTTTTGGGGGAGGAGAGATTTTTTGCTATAGAGCGCATGCGCTCACCAGACAGACAGAGAGAGACAGAAAGCGAGAAATCATCTCCCAGGGGGGATGGCCACGCCGCAATCCCTTCTCCATTCTCCTCTCGGGATCTTGGGCACGAACGCACATGCGCCCGGTGTGAGTTTAAGCCACCGGGTCCGGGACTTGAACCGCAGTTGACTGCGTGGGAGTCCAGCAACATAGCCATTACGCTAACTGCTGGTCCCCCCACTGTAAGTTTTAAGCCACCAAGTCCGGAGTTCGAACCTTGGTTGACAACATGGGAGGCCAACGACGTAACCACTGCACCATCTGCTGGTCCCAACACTCCCCAACTTTTCACTTGCTTGTGTAGTTACCTTTGATACCTGCAGGGTACCCTAGGAACTAGCCTTGCCACTGCTCCTTTATCGTAGAGTACGGGGAGGTGGAGTAAGCAGCTGGTGACCCCTTTTCTGAAATAGTTCTGGCTGGGAAGGGTTGCACCCATACTGAGGAAGGTCCACACTGAAGTAGATCCCACACAATGTTAGAAGGAGGGCCTGCTCTGAGCAGCTCTGAGTCAAGGTCAGTATGTACCTCTGCAGGCTCACTTGGACCCAAGCTTCACAACAGGGTGTGTGTTTCACATGAGCAAGATTATCTGTTAGATCAAACAATTCTGGAGTTGTTTTATGGGTGGGTTTTGTTTTGTTTTGGTAAAATATACATAACAAAACTTAAGCCATTTTTTAAGTTCCATGGCATTAAGGACATTCTCATTGCTGTGTAACCATCACCACCATTCATCTCTGGGACATCATCATCTTCCCAAATAGAAACTCTAAACCCATTAAACAATAACTCCTATTTTCTCTGCGTGGAGAAGGAGACAGAGAGAGAAAGAGGGGGTGTTTTAATTTAGTCGTGTATGCAGAGAGGAAAATGTCAGGGAGGAAATTTAGATTTTGTTTCGAGAATCTAATTAAAGTTGGCTAGCTAAAAGTTGTTTTTTTACATACTCAATTAAAAATATGACGCAGAATGACAGTTCTACATATTTTTATTACCGTGGTGCTAAGCTGTAGCACTCTCAGTAGTAGTAGCAGTACTGGTGTGATTCCTGTCACCATCATTATCACTATCACTTCCTTCATTTCTGCCCTGGCTTTCAGCAGTAGCCTTCCTAGTAATCTCCCTGCTTCTATTTCTACATTGTTTTATTTTTATTTTTTTTTTAATTTTTGCTATGGAGCACATGTGCTCACTGAAGACAAAAAGACAAGAGAAAGTGAGAAGGCTACCCCAAGGGTGTGGCCTTACTACAGTCCCTTCTCTTTTGTTCTACTCTCTAGATTTTGAGCATATATGTACATGTATCTAGCGTGATTTTTAAGCTGCTGGGTTCTAGATAGAACCATGCAGTCAGCCACGTGCTATCTAGCTGCCTTAACCATTCTGCCATCTGCTGGCCCTATTCCTGCTCTTAATTATTCATTCTGAGACTATTTTTAATTGTCAAGTTAGATTAGCTAGACTCCAGGTACTTTTTCAGTGAGTACAAAGTCAAACTCATTAAATGTAACAAAGGTGTGACTAAAAAAGTGATTCTTTGGGAAGATTAATTAGAATGTAATTTGGTCCTATTTTTCTTAAATGTATTGTGGTAACAAGTTAAATTTACAAAGAAACGAATGACATGCACTATTTCATGGAGCCTTTCCAGGAGAATTGAGTTTGCTGGTGAGCAGTAGCTATTGATTTTCTCTGGGATTACTGTAAGAAACAATTTTAGGACATCTGCCACCATGTCTCATGTGAGAATTTTGTACTTGGACATCACAGGGATTCACGTATTGAATATATATATTTCTCCTAAGCAAGGAGAATGTTTTTATATTGTAGTTACTGATTTGTGATACTGTTTGCATGTTTTTGTTTGTTGATAGAAAGCTAAGAGTGAAATTTGCAACCTACCCCAGCAAAAATATCTTTTTCAGCCTCTTCTCTGACTATTCTATGTCTTCATTTTTATTTTTCTCTCATTTGCTTTGATGGCATCATTTTGGATATTTTCATCTTCTGAGTTGTTTGATGTTCTTCCTATAGTAAACATTTTCCATGTCTTTAGAAACCTTGTCAACATTTTAAATTCACATATGATATCCCATGTGCCATAATTTATTTGCTTGTTTTGATTTTTTTTTTTTTTTTTTTTTTTTTTTTTTTTTGCCAGAGGGCACTTGTACTCGCTAGAGTGAGAGGGGGACTCCCAATGGCACGTGGTTAACCACCATCTTTTCTCCTTCGTTTCTCTATTGTGTTGTGATTTGGGGCAGCACGCACATATATATCTGGTATGTTTTTCAAGCTGCCAGGGTTGGGATTAAAACTGTGGTGTCAGATCTGGCCCCCTTAACCATGAGACCATGAGGCGGGCCCTAGTTTCAAATGCTTAGATTGTTCTCTACACATATTTCTTCTGCGGTTACCAGTCAGATTGTGGTAAATATTAGGTCACCAGGAAAGTCTGACTTATCTTTCTATGTTTTTCTATGCAAAAATGCATCATGACTTTCCCGTCGACCCAAAAGCTCTGTGGGTAGACCTTAGTTCACATTTCAGATTATTTTCTTGTTTCTAGGAGCCATAAATTTAAATTTCCTTTATTATATCTTATGAAGTTGTTCTTAAAGTGTTTTCTCTTTTTTTAAGAGAGATTTTTGCTATAAGATGCATGTGCTTGCCCGAGAGACAGAGAGACAAAAATGAAAAAGTCACCCTCCCCAAGGGGTGATGGCTATACTACAATCCCTTCTCCAGTCTCCTCTCAGGATTTTGAGCACACGCACACACATACACACACACACACACACACACACACACGTGCCCAGCATGAATTTCAAGCTGCTGGGTCTGGGACTCAAACCACAGTTAGCCATGTAGGAGTCAGGGATATAACCATTTTGCCATCTGTTCGTCCCAAGGCATTTTCTATACAAGTAAAAGCTAGGAAGAATATCCTAAGCAAAGTGGGAACCTGAAATGATTAGAGTATAATGCCTGGGTGGAGTTTGCAGCTAAGGAGGAGGCACCCCAGTTCTTTTAGGACCCAGATGCCCAGCTGAGAGGCTTGCATTGTAGACAGGTGCGGAGGATTCTGCCGATGGGTTCAGGTTGTGCTTCCCCAGCACCCTTGCAGCAGCATGGAGCACAGCTCAAGAGGGTCTGACTAGAGTCACAGGTAGCAGTTAGGAGACTGTTGCAAGGTCTAGGTAAGACATGCTTGAGACCTAAGTGGAGCATGGTTCTGGGATGGGAGAGATGGACGTAGTCAGATAAATGCTAGGGGTGGACAGTGGCGGTGGCTGCCACTTCTCACATTGGTAGCTGCTGGATGCATCTGTAATGACATTTAAATTGTGTCCATCTGGGACCAGCAGGTGATATGGTGGTTAAAGCACTGAATCCCAAATGGCTGACTCCAGAGTTTGAGTCCTGGACCCAACAACTTGAAAAACACACCACGCATATGTGTGCGCATGCCCGAAATCTTAAGAGGAGAATGGAGAAGGAGTTGTGACATGGCCATCCCTCCTGGCAGGTGATTTCTCACTTTCCCTCTCTGTCTGCCTCTCTCAGGCAAGCACACATGCCCAATGGCAAAAATACTAAAAATTTTAAAAGTGCTCATATCTTTCTGTTTGGATTCTTAGTAGAAAAAAATACATAAGTCTAGCAGCTCACACACCAGCACTCAAACACCATAGCCCAAGAAACAGATTTCAAACACTGAGACAGATTTTCTTTATCAAGAAAAAATACCCTCCGAGGACCAGCTTAGCTTATCTTCTTAAGCCTTTTTGGGGGAAGTTATCCAGCCCCAGGACACTCCCATAACTGGGGCATAGAGACAAAACTCCACCTGGGGTAGACCATTAGCTTCTATGCGTAAACATACTATGAATCTGTGACCCTTCCTCTTTCTCCTCTCTCCCTTTCAGGAGCAAGGCTAAATTTCTGGATCAGTTCAAGAGCTCCTTTTTGTAATGTGGGACATAGAATATATCACATTGTCTCTTGTTTGTTTAGCTTTTTTATTTAATTTGAAATGTAAGGCTATACTTTGATAAAAATCAGAACACGATTACCAGCATTAGTGTTGTAAGAGATGATGTGGAGATTGAAACACAATTATATACCAGGCTAAAAGTTAAAGCCAGAATAAACGGTTCCTATTAAAACACAGTACCAAGTAATCGTAAAGGACAAATGAAACTCGTGTGTATAAAATGGGGCAGTAGATACTCTAACTTGTAAAGGAATTTCTGATCGCATTTCAGTGTCTGAGTCAGATGAAACCTAAAAGGGGTAGGCCTAGAGATTAGGAAAAGGAATTTTTCTGAGGCCTGCTGAAAAGCCAAAACCTAAATTCGGCCTGCTAGTTTCAATGAATTCTTTGAAGGTCTGTTATGTACATATCATGTGTCTGCAGTTGACAGGCTATAAATCATCCATGTCCATCTGACAAGTCAGTCAGCCAGCTGCTTTTTCCTTCTCAGAGATGTGACTGATATATATCTTTAACGTGGACCTAATTATTAATTGACTCCTCTAATACTATATGCCATTCCCCAAGGACAGGTGGCATTGCCCTAACAGAGAAACATCTCTGAGAGAGATCTCATGTAAAGTGCATGGGCAACAGTAGAGGGATCAGCTGTAAAGCTTTCTGAACAAGCTTGTGAAAGCTTGTTGAGCTGCTGAGACCAGAACAATGGCTTGTCTGTCAAGGCCTAGGCTTTTTAAAAATTTAGTTAAGGTGCCAGCAGGTGATGTAGTGGTTAAGGTGCTGGACTCCCAAATGGCCAACTGCAGTTCGAGTCCGGGACCCAGTGGCTTGAAACTCATGCCTGGCACATATGTAGGCATGCCTAAAATCCCAAGAGGAGAATGGAGGAGAAGGGGTTGTGGCATGGCCATCCCTTCTGGAGAATGATGTCTCACTTTCTCTCTCTCTCTCTCTCTCTCTCTCTCTCTCTCTCTCTAGCAAGTGCACGCATCCTATAGCTAAAACCTCTCTTTAAAAAAAATTAAAAATTGAGCTAGAAGATTTACTGAGCTAATAGATGAGAGCACAGTGCCTACACCAAAAATGCCTTCCTAATAGCAGCTCCCATCCAGCAGGCTCCTTTGAAGGCTGTTCCTTCAGGACGTTCAGAGTTTCGTTTTCATTGGCTGATTTCAGCCAAACCCACCTGCACAGGGCATGCTTCCCTGCTCCTCCCAAACTCACGTAGGATTCACGTCTTGCGTCTCTCATGACAACCAAAGGCACAATCAGAGTTGGACTCTGATGTCATTGGTGAACTTTCCGTTTTAGAGGAGAGGCTCATGAAAGGGCTTCCATTCATTCTCCCTGCCAGCAAAGACAGGATCATACCAATGGAACACGAAGGGGCCAGGAGTAGTGCAACTGAACCCACAGGGCACAGATCATGGGTTCATATCATTTCTTGGGAACTCCATGATGGGTTCTGTCATAAAGGTCCTGGTGGAGCTACCTCTCTTCCAGGAGAAATAAATAAACTATTAAAAAAAAAAAAAAAAGAAAGAAAGAAATGAAACTTACAACCAGATGTAAAAATGAAAATTATTTTCATGTTAGAAAATTCGGAGAATCACAATTAAGATGTAATGATAACACTAAAAATATAGACTTAAGATTTTTAAACCTAGGGAGCAGTCTGATTTTAAGATGAGTCAAATGAAAGTGTGGACAGGAAAAATTTCCAAGCTCTTTATGAGGAAAAAAAAAAGTTACAAAATGCTGTAATGTGATCGGGATTCTGATTATGAGTTTTATAACTCATGAAGTAGAAAACAAAGGGCACTTTCTAGCCAGGCAGAAATGGCCTGTCCTGGTTTCACCCTGCCGGGCCTGTTACATATGCTTGATTAGGAACAGATTTTTTTCCAAGTCCCTTGTTATGAAAAGAGTGATGAATATTGGCTGATTCTTATAAGACTTGAGTTATTCTTTTATCCCCATGTTATGCAAATTGGATTATTGGGCATTCTATTTATAGCTTTTTATTTACATACTTTTCTAAAAAAATAACTTCCAAGGTTTTCTTGCTAATGGTGGAGAATTTTGAACATAGAGAAAAGTATAAATAAGTAAAAATAATAATCTCACTACTCAGAAATAATCATCATTAACACTGATATATTGTATTTTTATAATGCATATGTACTCATATATGTACATGCATGTATATGTATGTGTTTAGACATTGTACTGTTAGGTGATTGACATAGTTTCATTCTGCTTTTGCATAATAAAATATAAGCATTTTCTCATAACTATAAATTATTATCTTTTTTCTTTTTTAGAGAGATTTTTGCTATAGGGTACATGTGCTTGCCAGAGACACAGAGAGAGAAAGTAAGAAACTAGCCCCCAGGGGAATGGCCATACCACAATCCCTTCTCTTCCAGTCTCCTCCTGGGATCTTGGACACACATGCACACAGGCCCAGTGTGAATTTCAAGCCACCAAGTCTGGGATGCGAACCCAGTTGGCTATGTGGGAGTCCAGTGATATAACTGCTACACCATCTGCTGGCCCCAATATAAGCACTTTCTTTTCTTTTCTTTTCTTTTCTTTTCTTTTCTTTTCTTTTCTTTTCTTTTCTTTTCTTTTTATTTTATTTTATTTTATTTTAGAGGAGAGGCTCATGAAAGCACTTCCATTCATTCTCCCTGCCAGGAAAAACATGATCATAACAAAGTAACATGAAGGTGACAGGAATAGTGCAACTGAACCCACAGGGCACAGATCATGGGTTCATATAATTTCTTGGGAACTCCATGATGGGTTCTGTCATAGTCCAGCTATGTCGCTGGATTCCCATGTAGTCGACTGTGGTTTGAGTCCCGGACCCAGTGGCTTAAACTCATGCCAGGTGCGTGTGCGTGCATGCCCAGGATCCTGAGAGGAGAATGGAGGAGAAGGGATTGCGGCATGGCCATCCCCCCTGAATGGAGGAGAAGGGATTGCAGTGTGGCCATCCCCCCCGGGGGGGGGGGTGATTTCTCGCTTTCTGTCTCTCTGTCTCTGTCTTTCTGGCAAGCGCACGCACCCTATAGCAAAAAAACTCTCAAAAAAAATTTTTTTTTCTTATAACCTTATAAATTATTTGAAAATATTTTAGTGGTTCCTTAATATTCCATTTTTGGAATTTATTTGTCTTCTATCGTTCAGCATTTAAATGTCCTTGTTTTAAGTTTGTTTACTTATTTATTTAAGGAGAGAGAGAGAGACAGAAACCCCCAACAGGGTCTTCATGGCACATTCCACCCCTGGTCTCAGCCTGCCTGGATCAAGGGCACTGCAGATGGTGTGTTCAGGGAAGTTCCTGGACGTGAACCCAGGACCCTTCCGATGTGGTCCTGCTGTGCCATCCCCGGCCCTCTTCTAGAAGTTCATTATATAATCATGATATCGGTTGGGTTTTAGTATTGTTATCTTTGATTCTGCAGATGGCATAGTGGTTACATCACTGGACTCCACATGGCTGACAGTAGTTTGATTCCTGGAACCGGTGGCTTGAAACTCACGCCAGGCATGTGTGCACGCATGCCCAAGATCTGGGAAGAAAAAGGAGAAGAAATTATGATGTGACCATGCTCCCCTTGGAGGGATTTCTCACTTTCTCTCTCACTGTCTCTGTCTCTGTCTGGCAAGCACATGTGGCCTATGGCAAAAAACTCTCAAAAAAAATACATATATATATATATATATATATATATATATATATGTAGAGGGTACATGCACTCAACAGAGAAAGATACAGAGAGAGAAGGAATGTGAGAAAACATCCCCATGGGACAAGGTCATACTGCAATTCCTTCTCCTTCATTTCTCTATCCTATTGGTTTAGGGCATATGCTCAGCATATTTTTCAAGAGTTTTGAAATTCCCTCATAATTTCCATTTCCAAAATCCAAACTCACAGTCAGCCATGTGAGAACCAGCTCCCACCAGGTCAGCCCTAAAATAAATGATTTTTTTAACTTTGTTTGTTTAACCTTTTCCTCATTTTAATCCTTTCCTATCATTAAATATGATAACTGATCAATGAACTTCATTTTTTCAGATTTACCTGAAAATGTATGCTGGTATATGGTATCTCACTAGTCATTGTTTATGAAAACCATTGTTTTAAAAAAAGTTTCATAAACTCCACTCAAGAGTTATATGGTGTAGTGGGAGTTTAAAACAGCATAGTCACTTCAGGAATTTGAGTTTACTGCAGTTCAATGTATGCTACCCGTGACCTAGCAAACCAAGAAAAATGAATGCACGTGTTCGGACTTATACAAGAATGGCCATAGCACATTTATCTGTAGTAGCCAACAAGATTCTGGCCTTCGTGTTTGAAATTATAGTCAAAAACCCAAATGTGTAACAATAACAAAAAAATTGGGTTACATATATATAATGGAATCCTACTTAGCAATTTAAAAAATAAAAATTAAAATTAAAAATAGTGATGTATGGGACCAAGAGGTGGCATAGCGGTTATGTCACTGAACTCCCACTTGGCTGACTATAGTTCGAGTCCTGGACCTGGAGGCTTGAAAAATCACACTGGGTCAATCCAGTGGGAAATGGAAAATCTTTTTAGTAAATGGTATTGGAAAAACTGCAGAAAGATTAAACTGGATCCCTATCTTTCACCATTAGCAAAAATCACTCAAAATGGATCAAAGATCTGAAATTAAGGCCTCAAACTATAAAACTACTGATGGAAAACACTGGGGAAACTCTGGAAGACATTGGGCTAGGCACAGATTTCTTAAATAAGACACCCAAAGCACAGGCAATAATCCCCAAAATAGACAAGTGGGGTTACATCAGATTAAGAAGTTTCTGCAGGGGGACCAGCAGTTAGCGCAATGGCTATGTCGCTGGACTCCCACGTAGTCGACCGCGGTTCGCGTCCCGGACCCTGTGGTTTAAAACTCATGCCGGGCGCATGTGCATGCGTGCTCAAGATCCCGAGAGGAGAATAGAGGAGAAGGGATTGCGGCATGACCATCCCCCCTGGGGGGGTGAATTCTCGCTTTCTGTCTCTCTGTCTCTCTCTGTCTGTCTGGTGAGCGCATGCGCCCTATAGTGAAAACCTCTCTAAATAAATAAATAAATAAATAAATTTTTGAAAAATTAAAAAAAAAAGAAGTTTCTGCACAGGAAAGGACATAGATTAGTGTGAATCGACAACCCTTGGAATGGGAGATTATTTTTGTAAACTGCCTTAGATAAGAGACTTATAACCAGAATATATAGAGGACTCAAGCATCTTACCTGAAAAAAAAAAAATTAACCCAATTAAAAGATGGAAAAACAAGCTGGACAAAAAACTTTAAGGAACTCATATAAACAGTCAAAAAGCATATGAGGAAATGTTCACAGCCCTCATTATAAGGGAGATGCAGATTAAAACCACAATGAGAGGGGCTGGCAGGTAGCAGGGTGGTTAAGAATGCGGGACTCTCACATGGCCAACCACGGTTCAAGTCTAAACCTGTTGGCTTGCTTTCTCACTTTCCCTCTCTCTCACTCATTCACTCTGTCCCTCTCTGGTCAAATTTAAATAAATAAATAAAGTTAAATAAAAATAATTCTTAAAAAAAAAATACACCACAATAAGACACCACCTAATCCCTTGTTGGAATGACAAAGGTTAAAAATACAAAAAATTATGTGTTGGTGGAGTTGTGGTGAAAGAGGAACTCTCCTACACTGCTATTGGGAATGTAAATTGATCCAGCCACTGTGGAAAACAATATGAAGTTTCCTCAAAGACCTACAAATAGAACTACCATATGATCCAGCAATTCCACTCTTGGGTATCTACCCAAAGGGCAAGAGAAGGCTCAGTTGGAAAGGCGCTTGCACATCAATGTTTATTGAGGCGTTATTCACGATTGCTAAGACATGGAACCAACACAAATGTCCACAAACAGATGAATGGATTGCAAAAAGTGTGTCACATATACTCTATGGAATACTATTCAGCCATAAAAAAGCAAGACCTTGGCATTTGCTAGAAAGTGGTTGAATATGGAAGATTTATTGCTAAGTGAAACAAGCCAGGCTATAAAAGAGAGACATTGTATGTCTCCACTTAATATATACCAACTGTCTATGGTAGAGACTGAAAGATTGGATAACGTAAAAGCAGTGAAAATAGTTATGGACACTGGAGACAGTGCAGAAAGAGGGGGAGAGTATAGGGAGAGAAGTCAGGGAGAAAAAAATAAGCAAGACATTTGTGGGACACAGAAATGGTTTTTCACCTGTTGATGACAGCGTGTATAGTATCCTCAACTGGACTGGTCTGAGGTGTATTTCATGTTGAAGGTAAATTATCTTTACAAGTCAAATGGTGTATAGTGATCAAATGTTTAAAATAATAATAATAATAATAATAATAAATTATAAATGAAAAAAATAGAAAGAAAATCACACTGGGTGTGTGTGAGTGCTCAAGATCCTGGGAGGAGAATGGCAGAAAAGGGGTTATGGTGTGGCCATCCCCCCTGAAGGGGGAGGGTGATTTTCATCTTCCCTCTCACTGTGTCTCCCTATCTTGCTCAAGACACAGATTAAGCTGAAAAACATCACTTTGAGCAAAAGAAGCCAGGAAAAATGAATACATATTTTATAATCATTTATGTAAAATTTGGTGAAAGGCAGAACTAATCAATATGGAGAAGTCAGTGTGGTTACAGGGCAGGGAGGATTTTCTGGGATGATGAGCACTATACATTTTCATCTGGGTAGTGTGTACTTAAACATGGACACACTCAGATCCTCAAACTTGCCTAACACATATTCATTTTATTGTACATTATACTTTCATTTAAAGTATTATTTTAAAAAAGTAAAGTACCAAAGAAGCTATGTCACAGAACTTAGAAAACAGGGCCAGCTCCTGACCTAGTGGTTAGGATGGCTGGATCCCACAGGGCCAACCACACAGTTTTGAGTCTCAGAGCTGGTGACTTGAAAAACATGCCAAGTACATGTGTATGTGTGGCCAAAATCCTGAGAGGAGGGAAAAATTGAGGGGTAGGGATTATAGCATGACTGTGTCCCATGGGGAGGTGCTTTCTTGCTTTCTCTGCCTCCAGTGAGTGCTTGTACTCACTGGCAAATTTTAAAAAAAGAAAGAAACAAAGAAAACAAGGATTTAGAAAACAATAATTAGCTTTACACATTAACCAAAATTATGCAATATTGAAGTTCAAAGTGTGCTGTGATAGTGTTTTCTAATCATGTTTCTTTGATTACATCAGATTTTTATGTGTACAGTGTCACATGCATAAACTGCCAATACTCAGATACTACTTAATTAAGGAATTGAAGAAAGGAAACCTGAGCAGAGATGGCAGTGCTGGAAAATAATATCTGATGTATCCATTTCTCTTGTCTTTTCACCAGAGCAAGTGCTGCCTTAGCAAAGAAGCCTTGCACTGCAATAACCTCGTTAAATATGGCAGTCTGACTTCAAATGTCCTGGTCCCTGGTTCTATTAATCAACTAGACACACAGGAGGAATGCCAGCCAGCTTTACTGCTCCAGTCGAATGATATAATTAGATCAGGGTCAAGTTTCTACAGAGCCTTCCTCTACCAGAACCTCAAGGAGGGAAACATGCTCTAAAATGAGGGTTCTACAGTCACCTCAGAATTTGCATCCCCCAAATATCAATTTCGTCCACTGTGGCTCAAAAATTTTGAATTTAATAGCAAGAGAATCTGCTGCAGTTTCTTAAGATTTTTAGTTTTGGGAGGGTTTTCTTTCATACTATTTAAACACTATATAATGAAGAATTGGGTGAAATAACAGGTTGATGATCATAGTACTTTAATTTTGAGAAGTGCTCTAGTGTTTACAAGGCTCTTTTCTACTTAATGTTTAATTTCTATCTCACAATAGACATAATACAGATAGAGAGGTGCCATTGTCACCCCTTTATTTTGCTAAAAAAAAAAAAAAAAAAAAAAAAAAAAAAAAAAAAAACCTGAATGTAGAGAGGTTGGTCCCAGGGCCCAGAGCTGAGCCGGGCCTGCTGACTTCTGCCCTGGAGCCCTTCCCACTGTCCCACGGGCAGTAGATCTGACACCTGAGCACACACTCATCTCCACGCTGTAACGGAGCTCTGTCAGACAGTCGGCTCCGTGGGCATACAGTTTTGACTGAAAATATGCCTCAGAAACCCCCATCTCTCTCCAAGCCAAGTATCTAAGACCCTAAGAAAGCCTAATCAAATCTAGCTCAGCTTTAAGGATTTTATTTTCTCCATTATGGGGCTTGAAAACAGGCAGTGTTTTTCACAGAAAGGGCAGTACTTAAGAGATATTCAGTAATTTATTATATCCTCTTTTTCCTTTTTTTTCTCCGCTATATGAAACTAATGTGTTAGCTTGCCAAAACGAAGTAATTCTGTTTATAGCAATGGCCAGAATATGGCTACTGTTGGTTCTGTGTGACAAGTGTCCTTCTCATAGAAGGGCAGTGTTCAGGAAATGAGCAGTAATTTACATTATCACATTCTATTTCTCTTTATTTATTTTTCCTTTAAACATGTTTACATAACGTGAAGAGGGAATTAAGGAAAGGGAGCTTCTCATCACTGGTGCATTCATTTCAGATCAAATGCTTTGGCAGAATCATCCCCACAAGGACGTGCTGAGATGGTGGGATAGAGCTGATGGTGGGAAGAGACAGGTGTCTGTCCCCCTGACTTGGTCAGCACTCTTACAGGGACTTTCTGTATAGGAGACAGAGAAAGGAAATAACTTAATGAGGAGCTCACTGTCATGAGGGATGAGGGACGGCACGGCTCAGGTCCACAATTATTTTCCTCATTGTTCATGTTACATCGTCCTCAGTCCATCTAGATTACTTCAGAATATTGATCTGGTCTCACCTTTTCTGACTTTATTTTCTGTTTTTATACTTCAAATAGCATATATATACATATATATATTTTTTGAGAGATTTTAGCTGTAGGGTGCATGCCTTCACCAGAGAGACAGAGGCAGACAGAAAGCAAGAAATCACCCCATGGAGGGATGGTCATACCATAATCCCCTCTCCATTCTCCTCAGGATTTTGTGCAAACACGACACACATGGCTGGTGTGAGTTTCAAGCTGCTGGATCAGGACTTGAACTGTGGTCAACCACATGGGAGTCTAGCCCCTTAACCACTATGCCACCTGTGGCCCCAAACAGCCTATATTTCAACCCAACTGAGTTTTCATATGTATCTCCACCCTGCCTTTCTGCCTTGACTCACATGACTTGCTTCTCTTTGAATTTCTTTCCTCCCATCACATTACAATTCTTCCTATGCTCTCTCTGCACTGTGTGAAGTCTTATTACATCCCATCACTCCATAGCAACTGCTCCCTCCCCTGAATTCTGTGGCTGTTTTACTAATATTTGTCTAGGACCACAACTTTGCATGTTGTGCTAACATCGCCTAACATAGTCAATACTGCTGTCATCCACTGAACGCTTACTAGTAACTAAAGCCTTTACTTACAAGGGTTTAAGTTGTGCAACTCTGTAAAGTACTTGACTACTCAGGATGGGCTCCGCCGCAGTAACAGCAACAAAACCCTCGGTGGCAGTGGCGTAACACAACAAAGAGTTCGGATTTGGCTGTGTGTCCACCAGACAACAGAAGGAAAAGCTGCTTAAGGCAGCGGGATTGATAAAACCATCACCATCTTGAACACTGTTGATTGACAGGTCAGTAATTAAATGCCATGGCCTGAAGTGAAATGTGAAATCTGTTATTTCTCATCATGACTTATTAGCCAGAATGAGTCACATGGCCACAGCTGCCGCCACAAGAACCTGTAATTTTCCCATGTGCCTGAAAGATAGGAAACAGGTAGTGGATAAATGGGGTTAATGGGTGCCCTCAGATGGGTGCGGTTATTATTCTCATTTTGTACTCTAAGACACTAAGACTCAGAGGGGTTAAGACTGAGCTAGAGCACAAGAATACATTGGGAAAGAATAAAAATTTAAATACCTCCACTACCCCTCTGATCCATGACAACTCCGTTGTGAGGTAGGGGTCGGACGTGCAGAACTGGGTAAAAACCCTGAAACCCTGACTATAGTACCAGCTGTGGAATAGGTTTGAGTCCTCACTCCGGCTTACTAGCTCTTCGGAGTTCATATAATTCACTTCCCCTGCCTCTTCTATGAAATAAGAATAATTTGTACCTCATAAGGCTGCTGTACATTATTACGTCTGCAGCATGCCTGGTACACAGCAGAGATTCAGTAACTGGGAGGTATCATCAGCAGTGTTCATTAATTAGAAACTCAGTCTTCCTTCATTGGCAATTTTGAAAATAAGATTTGGAAACTCTGTAGAACATTTTAGCTTACCTATAGAAGCACTGGATTTTATTATTCTTTTTTTAAATAGGTAAGTTGCCTCAGAGTGTTGAATTTTTAGACATGTAAATGACTCACATTCCTTAATAACCATATCAATGGGGAATGAAATAGCTCCCATTGAGCCAAAAAGAAAGTCATGGTACCCTAACCTCAAGTGTTGAGTGGTGCCATCTAACACAGCATATGGAAGTGAACAAGATAGGAAAGACAGAAGGCTCTTCCTTCTCCAGGTGTGGGACGTGTCCTTTAAGTGGAGAAAAACTCACACGTAGGAAGAAAACAACAGAAAATAAGTGTCAGTCAGTGGGGAAATTAGGTTGGTCTGTCATCGCGCTAAAGTATATGAGAACTTACTCATCCTCACCTCAGCATCGGTCTGCAGCTGACCATATCCTCTGAGGGAGGAGGAGATCTTAGAAGATATCCAGCACATGGGGAGCCAGAATGCTTCTCTAAAATGTTTGTTTCCCTTTTGTGATCGAGGAAGGGCAATAGTTGAGCTCAAGCCTCTCTTATATTTCCACTGTGTCAGGACTGTTAACAGAAAGGGTGTTGTGATGCCTGGCTCCCCGTGTGTGCTTTCTCACGGAGCACGTGTTGAACTGTGGGAAGGGGCAGTGCTCTGCTATGAATCGTGCAGGGGAAAGGAGTGAAGACCGACTTGGCCTTAGAGATGTTTACCAACTTGGTGCATTTCACTAAATTCCAGATTCTTTCTCTGTTCCTTTATTTATTTTGTCTAGTGACCTCTATTTTTTTTTTTTTTTTAATTTGGGAGAGGAAAGAATGTTCTGTGATTCCAATTGTAAGAATATAGTTTTCAAATCTGACATTCAACATAAGAAATATGGTACTGGAGGGCCAGCAGGTAGCATAGTGGTCAAGGTGATGAAATCCCACATGGCTGATCATGGTTCAAGTCCCAGAACTGGTGGCTTGAAAATCATGCTGGGCACATGGGCATGCATGTCCAAAATCCGGAGCAGAAAATGGAAGAGAAGGGACCATGGTGACATGGCCATCCCTCCTATGAGGTGATTTCTCACTTTCTCTCTGTCTCTCTGGCGAGCACACACACTCTATAGCAGAAATCTCTCTCTTAAAAGAGAGAGAGAGAGAGAGAGAAAGAAAGATGGAGCTAGAAATACATGAATTTTAGTCGACAATAAGTGTGACCACCCTGTGTGTCAATTTCAGCACTTTTTCTCTTTTGTACTTATTCTCCCTTTGATTATTATTATTATTATTTTGAGAAGTTTTTAGCTATAGGGCACGTGCACTCGCCAGAAAAACAGAGAGAGACAGAGAGACAGAAAGCGAGAAATCACCCCCCAGGGGGGATGGCCACACCGCAATCCCTTCTCCTCCATTCTCCTCTCGGGATCTTGGGCACACAGGCACACGCGCCTGGTGTGAGTTTAAACCACCGGGTCTGGGACTCGAACCACTGTCAACTACATGGGAGTCCAGCGACATAGCCATTACACTAACTGCTGGTCCCTCCCTCTGATTATTTTTTTAAAATTTATAGTTAGCTTCTTTCTAGATTAGGAAAAAACATCACAGTAATCACATTTTATCCAGAAACAAGATGTATAGCAGTGAGTAAGATTAATGTTCATTTACAATTAAGTGCCAGGGAGTGACAGGACTTATGCTTCAAGCTCTGTGGGCATTTATTCACTCCCTTCTCTCTCTCTCTCTTTCTCACATACACACTGACTCATTTACTCACAAACTCCATACTCATAAGATCAAATTTCACAGATGAGTCTTAGAGACTGAAGGCAACTTGTCTAAGATGGAAAAGCCAGAAAGCCATGGATGTAGGAATGTGGCCTGTATGTTTAGTTCATGAGCACTGCTGCCTTGCAGGGGTGGACCTGGCCTTATTCATCTTTGTACCCTGTTCCAAGTACAGAACAGCGTGGAACAAGGGGGTGACGTCACTTGTGCTATATTTCAGGAAGATAAATCTGGCAACGATGAGTGGGATGAAGAGAACACGCAAAGACTGGCCGCATAGAGAACAGTTTGGAAGCTACTGCAGAAACACAGAGGAAAGATAATGAGGTGATGAATGAAGGAGCAGCACTGAGAAAAGGAAAGCGATGAACATGAAAGATTTAGGAAGAGCGAGTGTGTGGGACTTGCTGACTGTGTCGGCAGGGAGGAGCGCTGGGCCCGGAATCAATAAATATCTGTTCATGCGGCAAATGTTTCCTGAGCGTGACTTGTGCAAATCAAGCAGACAGGGGTTTTGCTCTTGTAGAGCTAAAGCTTATTACAATTGGAGAATGTATCAGTCATGGTTCTCCAGAAAAATAGAACCAGTCAAAGATACATAGATACAGACATAGAAAGAGATTTTTCAAGGAATTGGTTGACGTGGGTCGTTTTCTTTTTTTTAAAGATTTTATTTCCCATAGGGTGCGTGTGCTTGCCAGAGAGAGACAGACAAAGAGTAGGAAAGAGAAATTTTCTTTCCTACTCTTTGGGATGGGCACGCTGCAATCCCTTCCCCGCCATTGTCCTCGGGATTCTGGGCACATACCCACACACACCTGGTGTGATTTTCAAGTCTCTGTGTCTGGTACTGAAATCATAGTTGGCTATGTGGGAGTCCAGGGTCTTAACAACTACGCTACCTACTAGTCTTGATTTACATGATTGTAGGGGCTGGTCAGTCTGAAATCCATAGAGCAGCAGACCTTACAGACTAGAGACTCCTGGGTAGAGGCTTAGGCAGAATTTCTTCTAAGGGAAACCTCAGGTTTGCTCTTTAAGTCTTTGAAACGATTAGATAAGGCCTACCCACATCATTGAGCATGATCTCCTTCATGTAAAGCCAACCAATTGTAGATATTAACCACATCTGCAAAATACCTTCATAGCAACACACAGACTTGGGTTTGGTTGAATAACTAGGTACTACTGTCTTGCTATTGTGACATAAAAACCCACCATTACAGAGGAGATGCAAGAATGACCAGAGCATGGAGAGAATTAGAGTGTTGGAGAATAACTGCCACTGTCTGTGGGTTGGGAGACTCAGGTGAAGGCTGCTCTGCTTGAGTGGATCCTTCTCTATTTTACAGATGAGCAACTGAGACTTGAGGATATTAAGTAACATATGTCAGTATTAAAACAGCTCATGATTAGCCCCATGTCATCCTGCCTCCCAGGAATGGTCAGAGGGACCAGAATGTTGAATTTTCTCAGTGGGTTAGCAAGTTCAGGTTAGGAGCTTATCTCCTGAATAGAAGCTGAACACGGGAGGGGTGATACTGCTTTTGGAGGGTACAGAGGGTAGCTTCATCCAGCTTGGGTGCCAGACAACCTCTTCTCTGTTGCCTGTCCCTCACTTGACTGCACTGGGAATGGTGCCTTCCAGATGCTCAGCTCAAGGCTTGTGCGTGAGCTTAGAATACCCTTTTGCACCACCTTCTCCTTCATGGGGACAATGTGAGCCCTAGGTCTCAGCTTTGTCACTTAGTCAGAGAGCTCTTCCTGGAGTACCCTAACAAGGCGAAATCTCTCCATTATAAGCCCCACAAACATCCTGTTCTCCTAGCATGGTACTGAGTAGTGTTGTCACTAAGTAGATTATGCTCCAACGGGGTAGGACCCATGTCACCACCATGAGGTTCTCAGCTCTGAGCACAGTTCTTGATATATACTGCTTACTGGATGAGACGATCAAGGAATGAAAGCAAGCCGTACACACTTCCCACACAGTAAAGTCGGGGGCAGACTAGACAGCGTTCTGGAACTGTAATGGCATATCCTGCTGCTCTTCTTCTACTCCCCATCCCCAAATCTTATCATACCCTCCATACAGCTAATCCCATCCTTGACATGTGAGTTCTTTTTAACTTCATTTTAAAAGGTGGCACTTCCTGAACTCTTCTCCAATTTAGGGGAGGGGTAGTTTTTAAGCATTTGAGCTCAAAGCCCTTGAACATGAAGCCAGTGAGGTTTTAGGGACTGTTACAACAAAGAAGGTGAAAGTGAGAGAATAGGGTGGAATATTCCAGAATACTTCTCATTAGAAGGAAGGTGGGGGAGGAGGCATGGATGGAGCAAACCTCATGCTCAACAGGCAACCAGGCCTCTCTCTTCTTGCCCCAGGTGGGAAATTCTGAGTATTCCTGCCTATGGGCTGGTACCTTGGGAGAAAGATGAACAGCTACTGACTCAAGCAGCTCCTGATATCTCTGAGGGGGCTCTTTAGAGCCTGGGTGGAAGGGGGAGTGTGGTTAGGAAGCCCGCCTGTACCTACTAAATACCGCCCTTCTGCCACTCAGATGAAGGCTCTTAACAGCTGGCTTAGGAGAACGGTGATGCGGCTGAGCACATCACTCTACAGACATGGTTACCCGCTGGGAAACTGTAGAGCCCATCACTCTGGCTTCTGACTTGACAATAGCAGGCATAACAACTTAAAATGTGATTTGAATTATTACATACTTCTAGGAGCTCTTCTGCCCTTTGGCATTAGACCCCAAATATGAATGAGAATCAGCCTTTTACTCTACTTTTTTCTTCTGACTATGGAAGAAGTTTTGGATTTTTAAAAAAGTAGCATCTTTCTAGACAGCCTGTAAGGTCTGTCCACATTCCCCCACTTGCATTCTTTCCATTAAGAATTCTTTCATTGAGAAAGAGAAATCTTTGTTACTACATTCTGTACATATTCTGAGACTTGGAAGACGTGGCTGCAAGTCACATAGGACATTTCTGATCTAGAAATACTTTGACCAGGTCACCACAGGGTGTAACAGGAAACACGTGGCCCAGGAGTTAAGTGGTGAAGGTTTCAGTCTTGGCCCTGGCACTGAGCAATTGAATGACTGCGGACCAGTCACTGGGCTGTGGTGGACTAGGTAGTCTCTGCAGTTACCGCCGCTCTAAGATGTGTGGTTCTCATTGCAGGCATCTTTTCCACAAGTCCTGTGTTGACCCCTGGCTTCTAGACCATCGCACCTGCCCCATGTGCAAGATGAACATTCTTAAAGCCCTAGGGATCCCGGTAAGCACAGCACAGCCTACAGCATCGTAATGTCTGTCTTTCTGCATCATCCCCAAAGCAGGGAGAGAACATCACCCCTGGGTTTTCCACTTCCCCCCAATCACATAGCAGTTGCATCATCTTATGAAGCCCCAAAAGAACTCTCATGTCAGGAAACATTTCTCCTCTCATTGTTCCTCGATAAGAGGACATTATGACCCTGACACCATGTCCATTGTATCTGGGAGTTACACAGCCACGTGTGCAGCTGTGGGCTTCTCCTGGGGGCTGCAGGGTATGAGCACAGGTGAGGCCCCAGCAGGAGCATACAGGCCAGTTGCTCATTGACCACCTCTTGTGTTATCACCTCTACTTGGTCATCAAGGAGATCTGGAGGCCACACTTCTTAGGGTAGCCCCATAGTCACCTAGCTTTCAGAGGGAACAAGATCCTCCTCCCAGCCTCAGGAAGGGAGGACTAACTTCTGCTAAACTGAGACCTCTGTGGAGACTTGGTGGAAACCAGAGCCATTTAATTCTAGCGCTACTATCAAACTGGTACCTAGGTTACACGTTTTCTAAAGTTTAGTGTGTCTCCCAGTGCAAAGAGAATCCCACCAGCTGACTTGATACTCCAGGGAAAGACGTTCCCATGACCATATCCAGTAAAGCCCACCATGCGGCTAGTGGGGGACCGGTTGCTATGTGTTAGTCCCCCTAAGCACGGGAAGGCAGGAAGCAAGCCAGGCCGCAATATTTGAAGGCTGCACAGAGAGATGTGAGGAAGACATGAAGCACTATCTGAAGGAAGCTGAGCAAAACAAAGAGACCAGCTTCCCCTTCTTGCCCCTTTCACTTTGCTGCAACCCCCCCCCCCCCCATGTCACTCCTCACTACTAATGGCAGAGAGAATAAAGGGAATGTTAATAGTCCCAAGATGTCACTGAAGAAAGAAAGATCAGATTGTATATCAAAGACTTTCTTTAATGCCAAAGGGCTAATTATTGTAGGAATATCAGAGTAGCTCTGTTGGAGAGGGCAAACCCAGACATAATGAGGGCATGCGCTGGCTGAATTTTCTTCCATGCACCACCTGCCTCAACTTGTGTGGCTACAGATTTGAGTTTGATTTTATTTTTTAATTTTTTTTTTTTTTTTTTTTTTTTAGGGATTTTTTGCTATAGGGCACATGCGCTTACCAGAGAGACAGAAAGTGAGAAATCACCACCCCCCAGAGGGGACGGCCATACTGTAATCTCTTCTCCTTCATTCTTCTCTTGGGATTTTAGGCACACATGCACATGCACCAGGTGTTGAGTTTCAAGCCTCTGGGTCTGGGACTCAAACTGAAGGTCGACTATGTGGGAGTCCAGTGACACCACCTGCTGGTCCCTGAGCTTAATTTTAAAGACAGTACATTACCATTTTAGACCAACATTGTAGACACACAATGCATTCAAGGTGAAATTTTGTAACAGTGAACATGAGACATGACTAAAAAGCCAACATCTCTATCAGATGTTGGTGACTTTAAAAATCAATTTCTGCACTTTTCACATTTCTGGTTCTTTTGAGGGAGTGAGGAAATGTATGTATGTGTGTGCTTGCATGTGTGTGCTTGCATTGTTTGTGTGTGCCTACGTGTGTGTACCTGTGTGCATACTTGCATGTGGGCATGTGTGTGCCTGCATGTGTATTTTTGTCTCCAAAATCTTTAGACCTCACAATTAAAGGGAGGGAGTTTCTTTTTCAAAAAAGTGTCTGGTCTTTGGTCATTCAATGAAATCTAACACTCTCATCCCAAAGTTAAATTTTATACTAAACACCATTTGACTCTAAAAGCTACTTGTAAATGAATTGTAAATGTGGCTATCAGTTGTCTTCAATTAGAAGACAACTAGAATTATTGGGTAGCCTTTGGCATATCTGCAGAATTATTAACATTATATTAGCAGTTGGGCATTCCGGTCATGGTTTGATCCAGTGAAATCTGGAGAAGATTTTACTTAGCACACTTGACTCCCAAAAAAATAAATATGAATAGTATCATGTGGATTTTGCCAAGAATGTTTAAAGACCAGCCAAATAAGAACACAACACATGGGGACCAGCAGATGGTGGTGTAATGGTTACATTGCTGGACTCCCATGTAGTGGACCGTGGTTCCAGTCCTGGATCCTGTGGCTTAAACTCTTGCCAGGTGCACATATATGTGTGCCCAAGATCCCGAGAGGAGAATGAGGAGAAGGGATTGCGACATGGCCATCCCCCCTGCAGGGTAATGTCTTACTTTCTGTCTCTCCAGAGAGTGCACATACCCTATAGCAAAAATCTCTCTCTCTCTCTCTCTTTTTTTTTTTTTTTTTTTTTTAAAAAAAAAAGACCCACATTGAAGCTTGCCACATGGGACAGATCATCCTCCACAAATAAGGGATATACAATGTGTGACTTCTCACAAAGCACCATCCTCTGTGTCCCTGCTTTTGTCCTAGAGGATGACAAAGTCAGGATCAGAGAGGGTTTGGGATGTTATTCCACTCCATCAGTCCGCCATTGGACAGCACGAAGCCTAAATTATACCAGCGAGGTGACATTCTATACCATTCTTCAAAATTTTCATCTCATCAAACTCACAGCCCTCTAATTAGAAAATATCTCTCATACATAACTTAAACCTTTTTTTTGCAGCTGAAAGGCATTGTCTTACAATTTACCCATACTCCTTATCCTGTTTCTTGCTATTGAAGGAAAATTAAAATGGGTCTGTCACTCCCTGATAATGGAGTCTGTTGGGCCTTCATCTCTGTGTCCCTTATATATGCTAAGAGTTCAGTAACTGTTGGTAAAGATATAGCCTTACCAAGTCTTGAAGCCTTCCTGACAGAATCATATTAATGAAGTTCACCCTGATTCTTCTTTGAACAGTGTCAACTCACTAACAACTTGGTCTTCATCCTGATTCTCTCTGGATGGTTTATTATTTTTGTTTGTTGTTGTTTTTAACTCAGTGCCCTGAGCTTGCTGGTGCCATAAGGTAGATAAATATAAGTTGAAAGCCAGGAATTGTGAACTCATTTTCATTTTGCAAATGATTCTCTCTAGTGAATTATAGAGTGAGAGCCCAGCTCATGGATCACGGAACTCTCCTAACCATGGGTATCGCTTTACATTATGCTTCACCAAGAGAAATATAATACTGAACGGAAAGGGGTGGGGAGTTCTTTGCCATCAGAAGTGTTTTTATACTTTTCTCTACATTATAGTGCTTCACCCTGCTTTCTACCCAGTCAGGCCTGCGTCTGTCTTTGCAGGATCACAGATCAGTTTCAGTGCATCCTCCTCCCTGCACCACATAACCCGGTTGTTTCCTTAGCTAGCCGACACTTCCTTCTGTCACCATTATCCTGATGTGAATAGGAGGAGGATTATTATTGAAGAGAAAAATCCTGAGCAGCTGGTGTCTTCACAGGACACCGACTGTTTAGAGTTGATTTATTGAGGAGTTTCCCCATGCTGACCTAAATTTAAATTTCTCGACCAGGTTCACTTGCAGGTGGCATCTGACATCTTTTTAAATGTCATAATTGTGACTTCTCTTAGAGGGATATGCATTTGGTTTCTTTTCAAAATATTCTTTTTGATGATTCATGTAGAGTGGATATAGGGCCAGCAGCTGGCATGGAGTTTAAGGCAACTGGATCCCACAAAGCTGACTCTATGGTTCAAATCCTGGAACCAGCAGCTTGAAAATCACACCAGGCACATGTGTGTACATGCCCAAAATCCCAAAAGGAGAATGGAGGAGGAGGGATTGTAGTATGGCCATCCCCCAAGGAGGAAATTTCTCACTTTCTCTCTCCAGTGAGCTCACATGCCCTATAACAAACTAAAAAAATAAAATAAAATAAAAATAAAAAATAATAAGGTAGACATAAACTGAGGTTCTATAAGTTTGGACTGTTAAAATTTTATCCAAGCGGGAACCAGAAGGTGGCACAGTGGTTAAGGTGCTGGACTCCCATGTAATCGACCACAGTTTGAGCCCTGGACTTGAGAGCTTCAAACTGACACCAGGTGCATGCGTGTGCATGCCCGAGAACCCAAGAAGAGTGGAGGAGAAGAGATTGTGGCATGGCCATCCCCTCCCTGGGAGGCAGGGGGTGATTTCTCACTTTCTGTCTCTCTTCCTAGCAAGCGTATGCACCCTACAGCAAAAATCTCTCTCTCAAAAAAAATTTTTATTCAAGCCAAATTTTTTGTGATTGCTGCCACTGACAGTCTTATGGAGCTAATTGGCCCTTTCTTTCTTACCCTTTCCATTAAAGGTAGAGTCCTGTTCCCACTAGCATGCAAATTAAGAGCAAAGGAACACACTGCATTAGAATTTTAAGAAAATACTTGACAATGTCAACAACCAGGATCAATGATTCAAAAAATATATCAACATTACAAATGACTACATTCAGATGCAAAAATGGGGTGGGGTACCCTGCAATCCCTTCTCTATTTCTCCATCCTGTGGATTTGGGGCTCACACATTTGCCTGGTGTGTTCTTCAAGCTACCAGAGACAGGATCTAGCTCCCTTAACCATTACAAACCGGCCCTAGGTTTTCTCTCTCTCTCTCCCTTTTTTTTTTTTTTTTTTTTTTTTTTTTTGAGAGATTTTCGCTATAGGGCACGTGCGCTCGCCAGACAGACAGACAGAGACAGAGAGATAGAAAGCGAGAAATCACCCCCCAGGGGGGATGGCCACGCTGCAATCCCTTCTCCTCCATTCTCCTCTCGGGATCTTGGGCAGGCACGCACACGCGCCCGGCATGAGTTTTAAGCCACCGGGTCCAGGACGCAAACCGCGGTCGACTACGTGGGAGTCCAGCGACATAGCCATTACGTTAACTGCTAGTTCCCTCTCTCTCTCTTTTTTTTAACGTTCTTGCCATAGGGCACGTGCATTCACTGGAGAGAGACAGAGAGACAGTGAGAAGGGAAGTGAGAAATCACTCCCAACAGGGGATAGCCACACCATAATCTCTTTTCCTCCAGTCTTCTTCTAGGATTTTGGGCACCCACACATGTAAATTTCAAGTCACAAGGTTTGGGACTCAGTCATGTGGAAGTCCAGTGTATTAACCACCATGCCACTTGCTGGCCCAGTTTTCTCTTAATGAGCTTTAAAAACATAGTAGCTGTAGTGATGCTATTCAGTCAGTGTCAGCTGAAAATTTTCCTCACCTAATCATCTGGCAGTCATCTTCCAAACACACTGGGAGTATAAAAAGTATGTCATTCGGGCCAGCCTGTGGCCTGCTGGCTAGGGTGGCTGACTCCCACATGACCAACTATACAATCCAGTTCCCAGACCCAGCAGCTTGAATGAAACATGCCAGGCACATGTGCCCCAAAAGAGCCAGATGTGGTGTGCACTTGTCCCAAAATCCCTAAAGGAAGAAAAGATGGAGACGGGATTGCAGCCTGACCATCCTCTGGGGGTGCTTTCTCACTTTTCCTCTCTCTTTCTCTGTCCTTCCAGCCAACCCTCTGGCAAATTTTAAAAAAGAGGGGAAAAATGATGTCATTATCATCTCAAGACAAAGTTCAGAACAGACCAAAAAAGTTAACAACTATTCTTAACATTCCTTTAAGACCAAGACCAGCAGATGGTGTAATGGTTATGTCGCTGGGCTCCCACATGGCCAGTGGTGGTTCGAGTCCTAGAACCAGCAACTTGAAACTCATGCTGGGTGTGTGTGTGTGTGTGCCCAAAATCCCAAGAGGAGAATAGAGGAGAAGGGATTGCAGTGTGTCCATCCCCCTGGGGGGGGTGATGTCTCGCTTTCTGTCTCTGTTTCTCCAGCAAGTGCACATGCCCTCTAGCAAAAATCTCTCTTAAAAAAACAATTCCTTTAAGACCATACCCCTCCACAACCACCATTTTTTTTTTTCTTATTTGTTTTAAATTTTGCCAGAAGGTGTGTGCACTCATCAGAGAGACAGAAGAGAAAGAAAGAGCGCACTCACTTTGGGGAATGTTCATATGTTCATTCTGCAATCCCTTGTCCTCATCCATCCCACCTTTATGGACTTTGGACCCACACGCACATAAACCCAGTGTGTTTCTCAGGTCTGGTACATAAACCATGCAGTTGAGTTGGTCACATCAGACCAGGCCATGTTAACCACTATATCACAAGCTGGCCCACCACCATCTTTTAGGTCATTTTAAAATTTTATTCTTTAAGACAGAGTCTGTCACAGTCAGCTCCCTAGTTGGGACAAGTGCACACCACACCTGGCTCCTTTTTAGACAGGGTCTGGCTATGCTGCCAAGATGAGCTTTGAGCTCACAATCCTATCTCAGCCTCCTCACCTTGCTGGGATTACAGGTGTATGCCACTGTGTCCTGACTAGGTTAGACTGGGAATCAAACCTCCGCTGCCCACCGAGCCCACCGAGCATAGCAGCTTAGCTACATGTGCCACTATGAGTCACATAGCTACCCAACAACTGAAAGTCATTTAGAAAGCTGTTTGTAGCAGAGATACGTATAAATGCATTCACCCTTGCTTCCAACAACAAAACCAACGCGAAAGAATAAAGCTCGCAGAGTGAGGTACTGCCTAGTAATAGAGGAGCCCAGTTGTGCTCGCCCAGGTAGATGGTATTGGTCTTGCAGGGCGGAGTGCTCTCACTGCTGTGCCGTCGAAGGGGATGGTCAGCGGTCTAGGGAAGGAAGAGAGAGCCCTATAATGAGGAGGTTATTGAACAAGGCGGTCATGCCCTAGTTCTATGATTCTAAGATTTCATTTAGAAGATCTGACTAATGTATGATCAATTCCATGTTAAGTACATGGGGGTATTTTTCTATAGATGGTTTATTGGCTTTTGCCTTTTAAAAAAATAGCCTTACCATGTGTTTTTGTGAGTTTGTATGCATGTATCTTTAATCAACAGTGAGTCGGATTCTATCCTCTTTTCTAGTCTCATATCATTAGTGTATTTGTAAATAATGCATGAGTCTTCGGGGATAATGATCAGGCTGCCAGCTATGGCTTATGTGCACAGTAAATACTGTATGTAAGGAAGAGCTGTCATCACAAATAAATATTACATACAAGCCCTAAGTAATTTTCAATGTAGCGAGATTGTGGCTCCTGCTTAGATGTAAAAGGAACCTCTGGAAAGAGTATTTTGGAAAATCTTTTGATGCTAATGTTACAGAAACTATTATATATGGACCTTTTCTAAATAAAGTAGCTCCAGAAGAAAACAGTAAAGAACTTAGTTTTCCATTGAGACAAAATAGTTGTACTGTAGATATTTTACCTCTAAGGTTCATGGCATGCACTAAGAATGAATTCTTTTCCACTCCCACCAGCCCAATGCTGACTGCATGGACGATCTACCTACCGACTTCGAGGGCTCTCTGGGAGGTCCACCCACCAACCAGATCACAGGTGCCAGTGACACAACGGTGAATGAAAGTTCCGTTACTTTGGACCCTGCTGTCCGGACTGTGGGAGCCTTGCAGGTGGTCCAGGATGCAGATCCCATGCCCCAAGAGGGAGAAGTCATCTTCACTACTAACAGTAAGTTCTGCTGTGCTTGAAACTGCCATAGCCAAAAGAGCTGTTACCCTTTTGTGAATGAAGTGAATTAAGAATAATTACCTTTCTCAAAAAAGAAAAAGCAATTGAGTATATCATTGCCATGTTCTGTAGTCACAGGCTGCACCCGGCCCTGAGCAGCTGGTTCTTACCAGAGCCAGTAGGACAGAAGCAGATGTGGTTGTGTGTGTACATCTTGTCTGCCCACACATGAAACCAGGCCACACATATCACCGCCCCGCACTGTCCATGTCTCCTTCCCCATGGTACCCAAGGCAGGCATGGTGGTGTTTCTGGCCTCCGAGAGTGGAGGGCAGGTCAGAGAAGCAACCACAGTAATGCTTGGCAAGACTGGGATAGGGCACAACTGTACCTGTGTGTGTATGTGTGTGTAGGTGATGCACATGTGTACATGTGTGCATGCTGGAGTCCTCATGAGTGTGCATGAGGCTGTTTTCCCTGTAGTTGTAGAACTCACATGTAAATGACACTTCTTTGCAAGGGCATTTTTACAGAGCAGCAGAAACCCCTGTACATGGTAGCATATTAAAATATCTTCTGGGTATTCTTCTTCTGCCCTCCCACATTGTTCTGTCTGATGATCATAAAAACATTAAAATATTCATAATGCATCAAAATCAAAACTAAAATTTAAAGTATTTACTATTCCATCAAATATAGCAGAGATCAAAGCTTCAGGAGTTCTAAGAAAATCATCATGCAAATTAACCTACCTTTAAGGTTAAAAGGGTGAATGGGTATTGCAATTTTTAAACAAAGTGTATTTCTTTCTGTTCACAGATGTAGCTTATTCACGACAGATTGTTCAAAAATATAGGAAAGCAGATTGAAGTACTTTGGGATATTTGCTTTTAATATAGACTTTTAAAGTATGAGTTTATTTTATTGCAATAATTTTTCAAATCCATGTGTAGTTTTGTTCTTCCTTGTTTTCAAATTTACATTTTATCATTGTACGTCTCTGTAGCACACAATATAGGTTTTCAAAGTGTAAATGTTGTACATGACAGTCAAATCAAGAATATTACCATTACATTATTTGCAACAGAGAACTTAATATTCTTTTGTCTACTAAGTGTTTGGTTCCTTTGTCCCTTTCACCCACCCTCTACCATCTACACCCCTTCGTTACAACTTCTGGTCTCTACACTTTCCCCCTTACTATAGTATCTTTGGATCTTTCCATTTATGCCATAGAGTGCAGATCTTCAGAATATACTGAGCAGGGATATAGAGTGTGTCTTTCAGAATGTGCCTTACTCCACTTAAATCTATATTCATCCACTTTGAATCAAATTACTGGATCTCTTTGCTCCTTATGGCTGCATAGTATTCCATAGTGTATATGCACCATATTTTTTTTTTCAAATCTGGTCATCAGTTCTTGGGCACCTAGGTTGGTTCCATGTCTTAGCAATTATGAATAATACTACAGTAAACAGGAATATGATAGTGTCTTATCCACTGAGTGTTTTCTTACCCTTCAGGTAAATACCAAGAAGTGGGATTATTGGATCATATGATAGTTCTGTTTGTAGGTTTTTGGGGAACCTCCATATTGTTTTCCACAGAGGCTGTTCTAATTTAAATATCCACTAGCAGTGTAAGAGGTTTCCTTTTCATCACAGCCTCAGCAACACTTGGTGTTCTTTATTTTTTTTTTATCCTAGCCATTCTAACTGAGATTAAATGATATCTTTTTGTGGTTTTGATTTGTGTTTTTCTTATGATAAGAGATAATGAGTATTTTAAATGCATTTTGTCTGTTCATGTGTTTTCCTTGGAAAGTTATCTATTTAGCTCATTTATCCATTTTTAATTGATTAATCAATTTTTTTGTAGGTGAGCTGCTTTAGTTTCCTATACATTCTGATTATCAATCCCTTGTTTGAGGAATAATTTACAAATATTTTCTCCCATTCTGAGGGTTCCATCTTCACTCTAATTGTTCTTAACTTTGCTGTGGTGCAGAAATTTTTTAGCTCAATGTAACCACACTTATCTATTTTGGGGATTATTGCCCATGCCTGAGGGGTCTTATTTAAGAAATCTTTACTTACTCCAATGTATTCCCTAAGTTTTCTACCAGTAGTTTTATAGTTTGATTTGATTTTTGTTAATGGTCAGAGATAATGGTCCAGTTTCATTTTTCTGAGTGGATATCCAGTTCTTCTAGCACCATTTGCTGAAAAGACTTTCTTTTCCCCACTGTATTGTGTTATACACTTTGCTAAAGACCAGTTGATTGTATTACTTGGACCTATTTTGGGATTCTCTGTTGCATACCATTAGTTTGTGTTTATTTTTGTGCCAGTACCATGCTGTTTGGATTATCACTACTTTATAATATATTTTGAGATTGGGTAACGAATTACCTTCTACTTTATTCATTTTGCACAGTATTGCCCTGGTGAGACAGGGTCTTTTATAACTCCAGACAAATTTTATGATTGTTTTCTTTCTTTTGATAAAGAATATCACTGGTAATTTGATGGAACTCACATTGAGTATTTAAGTTAATTTGGGTAAGACTGACATTTTGATTACGTTTAATCTTCTAATCCAAGAGCACAGAATGTCTATTTCTTTCTATTTGATTTCTTTTTTCAGTTTTTCATATTTTACTTGTAGAAGTCTTTCATCTCTTTCATTAAGTTTATTCCTAGGTGTATGTGGATATTGTAAATAGGATTGCTTTCTTCAATTTTGTTTTAGTCTGTTCATTGTTGGTGTACAAAAATGCTATAGATTTTATATATGATTTCATATCCTAATACTTTACTAAATTCAGTTATCACTTTTAGGAGTTTTATTGTAGATTCCATTGGGTTTTCTATGTATGTAATCATGTCACCTATGAATAGGGACAGTTAAGTTTCTTTTCCTATCTGAATGCCTTTTATTTTGCTCTCTTGTCTAATAGCATTGGCCAGGACTTCAAGCACCATCTTGAAAAGGAATGAAAAAAGTGTGCAGTTATTATTCTAGCATTTAGTGGGAAAACTTTCAGCTTTCACCATTTAGTGTTTTAGCAATGAATTTGCTTTTATTATGTTGAGAAATGTCCCTTTTATACATATTTTGCTGAGTCTTGATTATGAATGGCTGTTGTATTTTATCAGATGTATTTTATCTTTCCTTCTGTTAAGGTGATGTATTGCATTTATTGTTTTGCACATGCTGAACCATCATTTCATACCTGGGATAAAGCCTACCTGGTCATAGTGTACAATCTTTTTTGATGTGCTGTTGGATTCAGCTTGCAAGTATCTCATCAAGGATTTTTGCCTCAGTATTCATTAGGGATGTTGGTCTGTAGCTATTTTTTGTTGTTGTTTGCTTTTGTTATGAAAGTGATGGAATCATCATAGAATGATTTTTAGAAGGATTTGTTCCTTTTGGAGTTTTACAGACAGTTTGAGGACAATTGGTATTAATATTCTATAAAAGTTTTGTAGAATTCAGAAGTGAAGCCAATGGGACCTGGACTTTTCCTTGTTAGGAGATTATTTATTATTGAGTCAATCTCATTGCTTGTTACTGGTCTATTAAGATTTTCTATTTCTTCCTGATTCAGCCTGTATGATATATCCAGGAATTTTTCCATCTCATCTTGGCTTGCTAGTGTGTTGGCATATAGTTGCTTATAATATCCTCTCATAATTTTTTTTGTATTCTGATATATCTGTTGTAATATTACTAGCTATGTTACTGATTTTATCTATTTCATTCCTTTCTCTGGTTTTCTTGTTTAGTTGAGGTAATAGTTTGTCCATTTTGTTTATCCTCTCAAAAAACCAGCTTTGGGACCAGCAGATGGCATAGCAGTTACATCACTGTACTCCCACATGGCCAACTGTGGTTCAGGTCTCAGACCCGGTGGCTTCAAAATCATGCTGCGTGTGTGTGTGTAAATGCCCAAGATCTGGGGAGGAGAATAGAGGACTGGGATTATGGCGTGACCATCCTCCTTGGGCGATTGATTTCTCACTTTCTCTCTCACTGTGTCTGTTTCTGTTTTCTTTCTCTGGTGAGTGCATGTACCTTAAGGCAAAAATCTCTAAAAAAACAAACAAACAAAACAAACAAAAGAAAACAGCTTTTTGGGGGCCAGCAAGTGGCATAGTTGCATTATTAGACTCCCATATGGCCAACCATGCTCAAGTCCTGGACCCATAAGTCCTGGCTTGAAACTTAGGCCAGGCGCATGTGTGTGTATGCCCAAAATCCCAGGAGGAGAATGGAGAAGGGATTCTGGTGCGGCCATCCCCCAGGGGTGTGATTTCTTGATCTCTGTCTCTTCCACAATCACATACACCCTATAGCAAAAATTTCTCTCTAAACAAAACAACCTTTTTATTTTGAGGGGGGGTATAATTATTCTCTAGTTCATTTATTTTAGTTCTAATCTTTATTATTTCTTTTCTAC
This sequence comes from Tupaia tana, assembly GCA_026018925.1. Taxonomy (NCBI): domain Eukaryota; kingdom Metazoa; phylum Chordata; class Mammalia; order Scandentia; family Tupaiidae; genus Tupaia; species Tupaia tana. The sequence continues at coordinate 15,206,947 of JAKSZU010000021.1, forward strand.
TGATAATTATGGGAGATTTTTGTTCTTTCTTTTCCAGTTCCTTGAAGTTTAATGTCAAATTATTTATTCACCATCTATTTTTTCTTCTGAACACTAATTTCTATGAACTTATCTCTTATAACTGCTTCACTATGTTCCAAAGGCTATGGAGAGTCATGTGTACATTATCAATTCTTTCCATGAATCTTTTGATTTCAGTCTTCTTCAGTAGTTTGCAAGTTGTTCAGGAGTAGGTTATTCATTTTCTACATTTTTATGTATTTTTGAGGGTTCTTCCTGCTGTCGATTTTAAGTTTAATTTCTGTGATCACAGAAGATGCTGGCTGCAGGGACCAGCAGTTGGCGTAATGGCTATGTCTCTGAACTCCCATGTAGTTGACCGCGGTCCGAGTCCCAGACCTGGTGGCTTAAACTCACGCCAGGTGCGTGTGTGTGCGTGCCCAAGATCCCGAGAGAATAATGGAGGAGAAGGGATTGTGGCGTGGCCATCCCCCTGGGGGGTAATTTCTTGCTTTCTGTCTCTCTGTCTCTCTCTTGTCTCTATCAAGCACACACACCCTATAGTAAAAACCTCTCTAAAAATAAAAAAAAAAGATGCTGGCTGCAGTTCCTATACTTTTTTTTTTGGTGCCTTTTCATGTGGTTAATCTTCAGGAATGTTTCATGTGGAGATGAAAAAAAGTGCATTTTTTAGTCGCTGGGTTAAATAAATGTTTCCTATATATCTTTCATGTTTATTTGGCTTAAAGTATCAATTAGTCCTTTTTGTTTGTTTGTTTTGTCTAGATGACCTGTCTGTCCAGAGTTGACCGTCAGGTATTGAAATCCCTAACAATTTGAGTATTGCACTCTATCTGTCCCATCAGATCTAGCAGTCTTTTTTTTTACATATTTGGTTGTTCCAGTGTTGGGTGCATGAATATTTATAATTGCTTTATCTTCTTAATGAATTAATCCTTTTAGAACTATTACATATAGTGTCCTTCTTTGTCTCTTTTTACCATTTTATCTTACAGACTATCTTGTCTTGATATCAGTATTGTGACATCAGCCTTTTTGTTATTTGTTTGCATGAAATGATTTTTTTCCAGTCCTTCACGTACAGTCTGTCTTTGTCAATGAAGTGTATTTCTTATGAGCAACATATAGTGGGTTCCTATATTTTTTAATCCATTAACCCAATCTGTGTCTTTTAGTTGAGGAATTTAATCCAGTAATATTCAATGTTTTTATCCATATGTACCAAATTATCCCTTTCATTTTGTTATTTTTGTTTTAGTTGTTTTGTGTTCTCTTATTTCTATTATATATTTATCTTTTAGTTTTCCTGATGTAATATTCCTTTAAATATTTCCCGAAGAGCTGGTTTAGTGTTGGTTAACTCATTCAGTCTTTTTGGTTTTTTTTGTTTTGTTTTTTTCTTAATCTGGGAATGATTTTATTTTGCCTTCCCATTTGACTGATAATCTTGCTGAGTGTAGTATTCTTGACTGAAATTGTTTTTCTTTTAGAATTTTAAATATATCTTCCCATTCTTTCCTTGCCTGCAGCTTTTTCATTTGGGATGTTTGATGTTATCTAATGGGGTAACTCGGTGTTTCTCTCTTGCCATTTTTAGAATATTACCTTTGTCTTTGAGTTTTACCAATTTGGATATGATGTGCCTTGGAGTAGATCTGATGTTAAATCTATTGGTTATGTCCAATACCTCTCTAAAGTTGAAAGTTTTCACTTAATATGTCACGAAAGAGATTTTTCATGCCTTTACTTATCTCTTTGTCTTCTGGAGTACTCATTATATGGATATTTGGTCATTTAATGGTGTATAGGATTTCCTACATGTTGTCCATTTTTAATGATTATTTTTCCAATGGATATTTTTGGTGGCTTAAACTAAATTAGGGGTTTTGTCTTCAAAGTCAGAGAGTCTTTCTTTTGCATGACCTAATCTGCTGTTAATACTTTCAAGAGGTTTTGATTTCTTACATTGTATTCATGTCCAGGAGTTCTGTTTGATTCTTTTTTAGGATTTCCATCTCTTTATGTATTATTAGTCTTTCCTTTAAGTCATGAAGTGATTTTCTTATCTCCTGGCATTTGTTGTCCATTTTCTCTTGCACCTCACTGAGTTTTGTTATAATAAATATTCTGAATTTTTTTTCTGACATTTCTGTAATTTCTTTCATAACCATTATTGTTGAGGAGGAGTTGTGCTCATTTAGGGGAGAGGGTTTCCTGGTTTTCTTATATTTCTTGGAACTCTGCTTTGATTTTTAGGCATTTGGTGAAGTATAATATTTACTTATTCCTAGTTCTTTTGGATAGGTTTCTGTAGCTGTGTGCTCATGGACTCCCCCTACAATGTGAGTTACATCTGTACTAGTTTCCCTCTCATTCTTTGGATAGGAGTGCTGGTATCCACAGAGGAAACTTGGGGTTTAGATTTTTAAGTGAGAATTTCTCTCCTTTTTTTCCTTGGGGTGGGTGGGGAGAGAATTCCTCCAGAGCCTCACTGTCCTCAGAAGGTTTTATTCTCTTTACCCAAATCTCTCTGGCCCCAACATGGTTGGGGCTGAGCCAGGGAGAAAGAACATAATGTGGTAGCTCAAGTTGCATGGCTCACAGGCCAGGACAGTCTCTGCTTTCTCCTCACTCCATGATGAACAGGGAAAGGTCAAGGATCATCTCAGGCTGAATGGCCTGTTCTTCCTCCTCACTAAGGGGCTGTTGCGAGGTGGGACTCAATCAGCACAGACGAGGTGACCCCTCCTATCTCCTTGCTCCAGGATGAGAAGAAACCAGATGGTGATCAGTATGGGCCAGGACAGTCTCTACTTCCTTTTAACTCCGGGAAGAGCACAGTGGCAATCAGCTCAGGCCAGGCAACCTCACTCCAGGGAGGGTGGAAGCTGGCAGGATTTTTATTTCTATTTTTTAACATATTTGTGATTTTTATGGAATTTATAAAATAATGCTGAAATATAAAGATTTTTTTTTATGGTGAAGAAACAACACTCTACATTATTGAAAGATTGATAAATTAAAAAAAAAAAAAAACACTCAGGGAACTAATACCCAGAGATAATCACTCTTAACATTTTAGCCTTGGGATTGGCAGGTAGTATGGTGGTTAGGGACACTGGACTCCCATGTGCCTGACTGCAGTTTGAGTCCTGGAGCTGACAGCTTCCTTTCCCTCTCTCTCTCTCTGTCTGTCTCACTCTGGTCAAATTAAAAATAACAATAATGATACATAAGATAAAGGAAATAATTCTTTAAACTATTTTGGCCTGTTTTTTTGGTGTTTTTTTTTTTTGTTTTATTATCACTATTATTATTTCCAGGGCATGTAAACTTGCTACAGAGTGAGAAAAGAGAAAAAACATACCCCAGTGGGGCATGGTCATGTCACAGTCTCTTTCCATTTCTGCTTCCCATTCAGAATTTTGAGTATGCACACACATATACCTGGCGCAATTTTTTTTTTTTTTTGGAGAGGTTTTTGCTATAGGGCGCGTATGCTCGCCAGACAGAGAGAGACAGAGAAACAGAAAGAGAGAAATCACCCCCCAGCGGGGGTGGCCACGCCTCAATCCCTTCTCCGTTCTCCTCTCGGGATCTTGGGCACGCACACACATGAGCCCGGCATGAGTTTTAAGCCACTGGGTCCGGGACGCGAACTGCGGTCAACTACATGGGAGTCCTGCGACATAGCCATTACGCTAACTGCTGGTCCCGGGCCTGGCACATTTTTCAAGTCATCAGGACCAGAATTCAAACTGCAGTTGGCCATATGGGATCCAGCTCCCACTTCACAGTGATTAACTAGTGTGCTATGGGACCAAACCTCTTAGTAGTATTTTATGATATACTTGAAAGAATCCCATTGTATTTGAAGACTGAATATTGTAACTGCAGCATTTTCAGGACCTTGACAAAATGTCACTTAAATAACTTGTTTAGAAATACCTTTATTTTGAAGGTCCAATATTAATCTAGTACAAGCCACATCCATGATTTAAAAGTTTCTATCGCCACGCTAAAAAAAAAAAAAGAAAAATAAGTAAACTTCATTATAATGTATTTTATTTATTTAACTCACTGTATCCAAAATATATTCTTTCTGAACTCAATCTTTAAAATCTCTATGTATTTTAAATTTTCAATACTTTTCAGTTTGGAGTAGGCATATTTAAAGTATACAGTTATAACACATGGCTAGTGGCTACCAATTTGGAGAGCACAGATCTATAATCCCATTAATAAAAATAAAAGAACCTTAGAGATCATTTTATTTTTACCAGGATAAATTTCTAAGTTTTACTGTGTGGCCCAAAGGAATAAATGACTGACCCAGGTCAAATAGCAAATTCTGTTTTTGGTGTATCAGATCTCATCATGTTTTCCATGTTTGTCCATTTGAAAATTGGCTATATACTTCATACATTATAGTAAAGTACAGGTAAAAAAGCATTTTAATTAATTACATTGAAAATCTGATATATCTATATCATGATTAATATATATTAAAAAGTGAAATAGAAAATTATAATCTGTATTCACATTGTTCATAATCTCTATGCTGTTTTTGCATAAAACAGACTCAGTGTTTAGATCATAGAATATTCAGTAGGTATTTATTGAATGACTTGAGGTTAGGGTTTCAATCTAAACTTGAAGCAGGGACTTTCTGGTCACAACAGAAGAAAAAATGCCAGGTAATCTTGAAGAAACTGATAAAGCTAAGATGAAAAGACAAGAGAAATAAGACCATATCTATAGCCAGAAGACTGGTAGAATATATGAATTTGGCTAGTGATATTAGTTCCTTAGTACAGAAACTGCATTTATAAAAAAAATTTCCTAGACCACATATTTTTCTAATTAGTTTTATTTATTGGGATTTAGCTTTTACAGATACAACCATTCTGATTAGATGTTAATGACTTTTACCATTAACCAAATGGCTTCATATTCCTTAAGGAAAAAATTCTCTGTTCTATACAGAATTTTAGTCATATACTATGCCCTACTCAAATTAATATTTAACCAATATAAGGACAAACAAATGCATGATAAATGAGTGAAAAGATTCTAATTCTCATCAACATTATTGTAATCAACTTGCTAATGCTATCTAAAAATAATGTGGAAAGAAACATAAGTGTAATTGAGGATACAATATTGCTGTAAATCAAAAACAACCTAATGGAGATTGGACCTGATTTTTTCCCAAATTATCTTTTCCTTTGTCATGTATTCAGTGACCAAGGTAATTACCAAGGAAGAAATAAGTAATAGCTAACAAACACATAACAAACAAGTGCCCTTTTAAGGTTCTTTCATATATTAGCTAACAACAACCCTGTGATGTACATAATATTTTTATCTTCACTTTACTGATTCATAAATGGAAGCACAAATAAATTAGGTTATAAGCTAGTAACAAGAGAAGATGGGAATTCAAAACAGGCCTTTTGCTCGAGAGCTCATTTATCTATACTATGCTCAGAGAATAAACAAGAGGAGAAGTGAGTTGCCTGCTCACTACTCATTTAATTTATTCTCCTTTTTACTTTTTTCTCATTTTATTAATTTTTTTGATAATCAACTCAAGTTTATTACCATATACATCATTTTCAATACAGAATTTTACATTCTTGTATCTGTCAATCATTTCTTCCCTTTGCCCCTTCCACCTGTCCTCTACCATCCACTCTCCTCCCTTATAGACATTGGTATCTATACTTACCCTCCCTACTATCAAATATCCAGATCTTTCCATTTCTGCTAGAATGCAGACATTCAGTATATGTTGAGTGAGGATATACAGCATTTGTCTTTCAAAGCCTGGCTTACCATACTTAGCACTGTATCCTTCATATTCAACTACACTTTGAGTCAAATGACATTGTCTCATTTTTTTTAGCTAAATAGTATTCCATAATGTATATGTGCCACAATTTTTCAAACCATTCTTCTATTCTTGAACACTGAAATTGATGCCATGTCTTTGTGATTGTAAATAATGCTGCAATAAGCATGGAAGTGCAAGTGTCCTTCCAAATGAGTCACTACCAACAAATGGGATTACTGGGTCAAATAGTAGGACTTTTTGTAGGTTTTTTAGGAACCTCCATATTGCTTTACACAATGGTTTTATCAATTTAAACTCTCACCAGCAGTGTAAGAGTGTTTTCTTTTTGCCACAGCCTCACCACCACTTGTCGTTTATATATTGATTATGGCCATTCTGACTGGGTTTAAGTGGTTTCTCACTATAGTCTTGATTTGCATTTCCCTTATGATAAGAGATGGACATTTTTTCCATATGTATTATGGCTATTTGTATGTCTTCCTTGGAGAGTTGTCTGTTCAGCTCTATTGCCCATTCTTTTTTTTTTTTTTTTTTTTTCTTTTTTTCTTTTTTTTTTTTTTTTTTTGGAGAGGTTTTTGCCATAGGGCGCGTGCGCTCGCCAGACAGACAGAGAGAGACAGAGAGATAGAAAGCAGGAAATCACCCCCCAGGGGGGATGGCCACGCCGCAATCCCTTCTCCTCCATTCTCCTCTCGGGATCTTGGGCACGCACGCACACGCGCCCGGCGTGAGTTTAAGCCGCCGGGTCCGGGACTCGAACCGCGGTCAACTACGTGGGAGTCCAGCGACATAGCCATTACGCTAACTGCTGGTCCCTGCCCATTCTTTAATTAGATTGTTTTTCTTGTGGGTGATCTGCTTGAGTTCTATATACATTCTAGTTATCAATCCTTTATTTGAAGCATAGATTGCAAGTATTTTCTTACATCCTATTGGTCGTCTCTTCACTGTTTTTCCCCCCTTTGTAGTGCAGAGTTTTATAGTTGATAAAATCCCACTTGTTTATTTTTAGGATCACTGCCTGTACTTATGGGGTCTTACATAAGAAATCATCACATATTCCAATGTCTTCAAGAATTTCTCCAGTGTTTCCCATCAGTACTTTTATAGTTTGAGGTTTTACATTTAAATTTTTGATCCATTGTCAATTGATTTTTATTACTGGTCAGAGAGAAGGGTCCAGTTACACTTTTTCTGTAGGTAGATATTCAGTTTTTCCAGATGAGATGTCTCTCCATTTCTTTGAACTATATTTGATTTATTTTCTGTTTTTTCATAATGTAACTTGTAGAGGTCTTTCACCTCTTTGGTTTATTCATAGGTATCTTATTCATTTTGTGGCTATTATAAATGGGATTGCTTTCTTCTATTCTGTTTCAGTCTGTTCGTTGTTGGTGGATAAAAATACTGTAGACTTTCATATATTTTATATCCTGTTACTTTACTGAATTCAACTATAACTTATAGGAGATTTTTGGGGATTTAAAAAAATTTTTTCTATGTATATAACTCATATCATCTATGAATAGGGGCATTCTAGCTGCTGCTTCTCCTGCCTTCTTGTCTAGAACTCCCAGCACTATGTTGAAATGGAGAAAGTGGATTGTTTTGTCTTCAATGCTTTTAGCTATTCCCCAGTCAGTGTATTAGCAAGTCTGTCACATATGGCTTTTGTGTTGAGAAATCTCTCTTCTACAACTGTTATGCTGAGTCTCGACCATGAAGGAATGTTGTATTTTATCCAATGTTTTTCTGCATCTGCAGATGCTATTGTGTGATTTTTATCTTTCTGTTAATGTTACTTATTGTATTTATTGTTTTGCATGTTAAATCATCCTTGCATCCCTGGGATAAAGCTACCTGGTCATGGTGTGTACTCCTCTTGATTGGTGTTGGACTTGGTTTGCTAATATCCTGTTGAGTATTTTTGCATCTGTATTATTGGTCTACAGTTTTCTTTCTTTCTATTGTTTTGTTATGCCTTGTCTGCTTTTGGTATAAAGGTGATGGAGGCTTCATAGAATGAGTTTGTAAGGATTCCTTCCTTTTAGATCTTTAGAAATAGTTTGAAGGGAATTGGGTTTAGCTCTACTTTAAATGTTTTCTGGAATTCAGAGGTAAAGCCATCAAGGACCTTGGCTTTTCCTTTGTTGGGAGACTATTTATCTTGTCTCTTGTTATCGGTTCACTCAGGTTTTCTGTTTCTTACTGATTCCGGGTAGGTAACTTCTACTCGTCCAAAATTTGTCTATTTCATCTAACTTGTTGCAATTTTGGCCTTTTTTTAGTTTGTTGGCATATAGTTGCTAACAGTATTCTCTCATAAATTTTGTGTTTCTCATATATCTGTTGTAATATTTACCAGCTTTGTTAGTGATCTTTTCTGTTTCCTTTCTCTGTTTTTCTTGATTGGTTTGTCAATTTTGCTGATCCTCTCAAAGAAAAAAAAAACTTTTGATTATTTAGTTCATTTATTCTGTATTTTTATTTATTTCAATTCTTATATTATTTCTTCTGTTATTTTTGAGTGGCTGTTGTTGCTCTTTTAGTTTCTAGAGGTACAATGTCAGGTTATTTATTTGCCACATTTTTTTTTCCCTTGTGTTCCTTGTCATTGGTTCCAATGAATCTTTTGATTTCACGCTTAATTTCTTCAGTAGTATGTAAGTCATTCAGGAGTAGGTTGTTTAGTTTCTATGTTTTTGTGAATTTTTGAGGGCTCTTGATGTGGTTGATTTCAAGTTTAATTTCATTGTGGCTAGAGAACATACTAGATATAGTTTTTATACTTTTAAGCTCTTAGAGGCTTGTTTGTGCTTTGTTTTGTGGTCAATCTTCAAAATTATTCCACATAAAGATTAGGAAAAAAGTATATTTTGTAGTTGCTGGGTGAAATATTCTATATATACCTGTCAGGTTGATTTGTTTATCGTATCAATTATTTTTTTTTTTGTCTAAATGACCTGCCCAGTGGTGACAATGGGGTGTTGAAATCTCCAACAATTACTTTGTTGCAGTTTACTTCTCCCTTTAGATTTAGCAGTCTTTCTTTTACATATATGAGTGTTCCAGTGTTGGGTACAGCAGTATTTATGATTGTCACATTTTCTTAGTGAATTAATTCTTTTAGAACTAAATAGTGTATTTGTTTATTTTTTGGAGAGATTTTTACTATAGGGTGTGTGTGCTCGCCAGGAGGACAGAGAGAGACAGAGAGACAGAAAGTGAGAAATCACCCCCCAGAGGGGATGGTCATGCCGCAGTCCCTTCTCCTCCATTCTCCTCTTGGGATCTTGGGCATGCATGCACATGTGCCCAGCGTGAGTTTAAGCCATCGGGTCCAAGACTCCAACTGCGATCGACTACATGGGAGTCCAGCGACATAACCATTATGCCAACTGCTGGTCCCAATAATGTATTTGTTTTTTTTTATCATTTTAAAATTTTGTTTGATGTCACTATTGCAACCCTAGTCTTTTTTCATTTTTGTCTGCATTAAATGAATTTTGAAGCCCTTCACTTTCAGCCTGTTTATGTCTTTTTCAATGTGTGTTTCTTATAAACAACAGATAGAGGGTTCCTGTTTTTTTTAATCCATTGAGCCAATCTGTGGCCTTTGGTTGGGAAACTTAATCCATTGCGATTCAATATTGTTATCAATATGTGCAAACTTATCCCTGTGGTTTTGTTGCTTCTTTTTTCCTTTTCTTTTGTGTTCTCTTACTTCTCTTCATCTCCCTTTAGTTCTCCTGGCTTAGTATTCCTCTAAGTATTTCCTAAAGAACTTGTCTAGTTTTGGTGAATTCTTTCAGCTTTTATCTGGGAATGATTTTATTTCTTCTTCCAATCTGATTGATTATTTTGCTGTGTATAGTAGTCTTGATTGAAATGATTTTTCTTTTAGAGTTTTAAGTGTATCTTCACATTCTTTCCATGACTGCTTTTTTTTTTTTCATTTGGAAAGTTTTATGTTTTTCTTTTCTTTTCTTTTCTGTTTCTTTTTTTTTTTTTTTTGAGAGGTTTTTGCTATAGGGCGCGTGCGCTCGCCAGACAGAGAGAGACACAGAGACAAAAAGCGAGAAATCACCCCCCAGGGGGGATGGTCATGCCGCAATCCCTTCTCCTCCATTCTCCTCTCGGGATCTTGGGCACGCACGCACAAGCGCCTGGCGTGAGTTCTAAGCCACCGGGTCCAGGACACGAACCACAGTCGACTACGTGGGAGTCCAGCGACATAGCCATTACGCTAACTGCTGGTTTCCAGTTTTATGTTCTTCTAATGGGGTAACCTTTACATGTAACTTGCTGTTTCTCTCTTGCCATTTTTGGAATATTGTCTTTGGCTTTGATTTTTACTAACTTGGCTATGATGTGTTCTGGAGAGGATCATTTTATGTTAAATCTGTTTGCTGCATTCTTTGTATTTCCTGAATTTCAGTGTCTGTATGACTCTAAAGTTGGACATTTTTAGCTGATATGTCATGAAAGAGATTTTCTATGCCCTTGACCATTCCTTTACCTTCTGTAATACCAATTTTGTGGATAATAAGCCGTTTAAGATGTGTAGAATTTCCTCTTTTTTTTCCATTAGTTTTGTTATAAGGCATGCACGCTTACTAGAGACATTAAGGAAAGTAAGAAATCACCTATTTGGGAAATGGCCATACCGCAATCCCTTTTCTCCAGTCTCCTTGGAACTCCAACTACACAACTGGCCATGTGAGATCCAGTGCCTTCACCTCCATATCACCTACTGGCCCTTGTCCTCATTTTTAACGGTTATTTTTTTCATTTTTTTCAGTGGCTTGGACTGAGTTGAAGGTTTTGTCATCAGAGACTGTTCTTCATCTAATCTGTTTTTAATATTTTCAAGGGAAGCTATAATTTCCTGCATTGTATTATTTATCTCCAGAAGTTCTGTTTAATTATATTTCAGAGTGTCTCTCTTGAAGGAGGAACTCCTTAAAGTCAATGGAAAGATTGTATTATCTCCTGGATTTGGTTATCCTTTTTCTCTTGCATCTAACTGATTTTGTTATGATAAATGTTCTGAGTTATTTTTCTGACATTACTATGATTTTTTCTGTTTTATCCATTTTGGGTGAGGAGTTATTATATTCCTTTGGGGTAAAAATATTTCCTGGTCTTCTCATATTTCTTGGGACTCTGATATTTTTAGTCATCTGGTTATCTACTCACTTCTTCCTACTTTCTTGGAGTAGGTTTCTGTAGTTGTGTGCACATGTGCTTCTCTATGGTGTGTTAGCTATGTGTGTTTACCCCTTCTACTGTGAATGGGAGTGTGGTATCCACAGTGGGACTTTGGGGTTCAGAATTTTAAAGGAGAAGTTCTCTCAGCTTTCTACTGGAAGATAGTGGTGAGGGAATTTCTTAGGGCTTCATGGTCTTGGGGTGTTTGGTTGCTTGTATATCCTAATGTGACTAAGGTCTGAGTTGGTCAGACAGAACATAAAGTGGTAGCCAAAGTTTCCTTTTGTGCACAGCACATGAGCTGTCCCTCCTCCGATATTCCATGCTGGACTGGGGACTTTTGTGATCAGTTCAGGACAGGCAGCCTTTGCTTCCCTTTTGTTCCTAGATAGTTGGGGGAACAGTGGCAGGAGCATAGCCACGGTAGCAACCCCTTCCTTGATATAGGAGTCTGGATGTCTTTTATTTACTTTCTCATCTAATTGCATTGGCTAAGACTTCCAGCACTAGGTTGAAAAGAAGTGGAGCATGTGGGCAGCCTTGTCTTCTCTCACTTCTTAGTTGGAAAGTTTTCAGCTTTCCCCAATTCAGAATGATGTTAGAAATTGGTTTGGAGACCAGCAGATGGCGTAATGATTATATTGCTGGACTTCCACCTAGTCCACTGTGGTTTGAGTCCTGGACCTGATGGCTTATAACTCATGCTGGGTATATGTGCATGCATGCCCAAAGTCCCAAAAGGGGAATGGAGGAAAAGGGATTGCAGTGTGGCCACCCCCCCTTTTTTGGGGGGAGGGGTGATTTCTTGATTTCTATCTTTGTCTCTCTCTCTCTGATGAGCACATGTACTCTATAGCAAAAATCTCTCCTAAAAGATAAATTGGTTTGTCATACATGCCTTTTATTGAATTGAGAAATGTTCCTTCAGACCTATTTTGCTGATTTTTAATCATCTGGTACTGTACTCACTTCTTCCTACATTTTTGGAGTAGGTTTCTGTAGCTGTGTGCTTGTGCACTTCCCTATGTTACATTAGCTCTGTGCCAGTTTCCCTCTTCTACTTTGTCTTAATCATGAAAGGATGTTGCATTTTATCAAATACGTTTCTTGCATCAGTTGATAAGGTAATATGGTTTTTATATTTTCTTCTGTTAATGTGATTTATTACACTTACTGCTTGTGTGTGTTGAACCATCCCTGCATCCCAGGGATGGTCATGGTGTATAATCTGTTTAATATGCTGATGGATTCAGTTTGCGAATCTCTTATTGAGTATTTTTGCATCTGTATTTATCAGGGGTATTGGTCTATAGTTTTCATTTTTTGGTAAGTCCTTGTTTGCTTTAGGTATGAAGGTAATAGAGAAGTCATAGAATGAGTCTGAAAGAATTCCTTCTTTTTGGATCTTTAGAAATAGCTTGAGATTTGGGGTTAACTCAGCTTTAAACATTTTGTTATATTTGAAGTGAAGCCAAAGAGACTATTTATTACTGATTCAATCTCATTGGTTGCTATTAGTCTGTTCAGGCTTTCTATTTCTTCCTGGTTTAGTCTAGTTAGCTTGTGTGTCCAGAAATTTGTCCATCTCATACAAGTTTTCTAGTTTGTTGGCATATAGTTATTTGTATTACTGATATGTCTGTTGTAATATTACCTGCTTTGTTCCTGATCTTATCTTTTTCTGTTTTTCTTGATTGTCTACCTAATGGTTTGTCAATTTTGTTTATCCTCTCAAAAAATCAACTTTTTGTTTCATTGATTATTTTTTTGTATACTTTCTATTTTCCGATTGAATCTTTACTATTTCTTGTGGTTTTTTTTAGGGTTTTTGTTGTTTTTATAGTCCTTAAGATGCAATGTCAAGTTCTTTATTTGCTACCTTTGTTTTTCTCTTGTAAGCACTAGTTGCTATGACTTCCTTCTAATGACTGCTTTTGCTGTGTCCCGAAGATATTAGAGTTGTTCGTTGTTGGCTTAAAGAAATCTTTTGATTTCCGTCTTAATTTCTTCAATAGTTTGGAAGTTACTTAGGAAGTAGGTTGTTTAGTTTCCATATTTTTGTGTATTTTAAAGGATCATTCTATTGTACATTTCAAGTTTAATTCCATTGTGGCTGGCAAAGGTGCTAGATATAGTTCCTAAAGTATTAAATGTGTAAAGCCTTGTTTTGTGTCCTATTATATGATCAATCTTCTAAACTGTTCCATGTGAGGATGAATAACTTTTATGCTTGTGGGTGAAATGTTCTATAAATATCTGTAAGGTCCAACTGGTTTATGATATCAGTTCCTGTGTTTTTTTCTAGATCTACCTAGTTATGACAGTGGAGTTTTTGACATATGTAACAACTAGTTTGTTGCAATAAAACTCCCCTTTAGATATAGCAATCTCTCTTTTACATATTTGGGTGCCCCAGTGTTAGGTATGTAAGTATTTATTATCATTATATCATCTTGCTGGATTAATTCTGTTAATACTGTATAGTGCCTTTGTCTCTTAACATTTTTATCTTGATGTATATTTTATCAGATATCAGTATCACAGCTTTGACCTTGTTTTGGTTTCTGCTTGTAAGAAATTACTTTTTTCATCCTTTTACTTTCACTCTTTGTATGTTTCTATCATTGAGGTGTTTCCTATACAGGGTTCCTGTGTTTTTCATCCTTTCATTCAATCTTTTAATTGACGAATTTCATCCATTAATATTCGGTGTTGTTATCAATATGTTTGGATTTGTCTCTCATTTTGTTCTTTCTGTTTGACTCCCTTGAGTATTTCCTGAAGAGCTCATCTACTATTGGAGAAATCTTTCAGTTTTTGTTATCTGGGAATTTTTTTTACTCCTTTTCATTTGAAGGATCATCTTGCTGAGTATAATATTCTTGACTGATTTTTTTTTTCTTTCAGGGTTTTAAATGTCTTCCCATTTTTTGCTTCCCTGCATTGTTTCAGTTGAGTGGTCTGATATTAATCTAATGGGATAACCTTTGGAAGTAACTTGGTATTTCTCTCTTTCATATTTAGGATATTGTCTTTGATTTTTACCAATTTGTCTTAGACATGCCTTGGAGCAGACCACTTATGTTGAATCTATTTGGTATTCTTTGTATTTCTTGAATCTGGATAACTATGTTTTTCTAGATTTGGGAAGTTTTCAAATATGTCATGAAACAGTTTCTATGCATTTGCTTGTCTCTTCACCTTTTAGAATATCCATTATGTGGATATTCAGCCACTTAACGGTGTCTAGAATTTCCCATATGCTGTCCTCACTTTTAATGGTTATTTTTACCATTTGTGTGTGTGTGTCTAGCTTGGAATAAATAAAATATTTTGTCTTCAGGGTCAGAGATTCTTCTGTGTGGTCTAATATTTGAATACTTTCAAGGGTGGTTTTGATTTCCTCTATTGTTTTTCATTTCCAGAAGTTCTGTGTGATTCTTTTTTAGAGTGTCTATATTGATGGAATTCCTCTTTCAAGTCATGGAAGGATTGTCTCATCTTCTAAATTTGCTTATCCATTTTCTCTTGCATCTCATTGAGTTAATTATGATAAATATTCTGAATTCTTTTTCTGACTTTTTAAATTTCTTGTGTTACTACCATTGTTGGTAGAGTGTTACTGTGTTCCTTTGAGGGAGAGAGATCACCTAGTTTTCTTGTGTTTCTGGGGCCTTGATTTTGTTAGGCATCTTGTGAAGTGCTCATTTCTTCTTAATTTTATGGATAGGTTTCTGCAGCTGTATACTCATGTTCTTCCCTATGGTGTATGTTCCATGTCAGTTTCTCTTTTCTGTGGGTGACTGGGCTCTGGGCTAGAACCCACAGCAGAATTTGGGTCTGGAATTTCAGAACAGTATTTCTCTCCACTGGGGAAGAGGTGGAGAAATTTCCTGCAGTACCTTTAGGTGGTTGATTCTTTCCTAAACTCTCCACTCTAAATGTGGCTGTGGGCTGAGTTGGGAAGGTGGAATGTGAGGTAGTAGCAGCATGTAAGCTGAGCTGCAGGTAGTCTACCTTGCTCTGGCTGGTCAGATGAGGGTAGGACAGAAAACAGCATGCCAATCCTGATGAAAAATCCCTTCCTTTCTCTCTCTGACAAGAGTTCCATGGGCTAGGCCAGTGAGTGAAACAAAGGCCAAAGGTAGATGACCTCCTACCTTCCTCTAGCCAGTCAGATGGGAGTTGGCGTGGCAAATAGCTTGCTGGCTGAATGGATCTATTCCACTTTTTCTAAATATTTTCTAAAAATCAAAAATTTCCGTTTCCATGCCCACCTTTACTTCTATTTTCCTTCCCTGGCAAATACAAATGCTCCTTGACTTACAGTAGGGTTATGTCCAGATAAACCCACAGTGAGTTGAAAATGCATTTACTACACCTAAATTTTCAACCATCATACCTTAGCCTTTCTTAAATGTATGTTATCCTACAGTTGTGTGACATTTTCTAGCACAAAGCCTATTTAAGTGTTGAATATCCCATGTAATATATTAAAGTGAAAAAATATGGAACCAGCAGATGGCATAGTAGTTATGTCACTGAATTCAAGCCTGATGGCTTGAAACTCACACCAGGCATGTATCCATGCATGCCCAAGATCCCAGAAGGAGAATAGAAGAGAAGGAACTGTAGCGTGGCCATCCTCCGGGGGGAGGGGGGGGGGTGATTTCTCTCTCTCTGGTGAGTACCCTAATGCAAAAACCTCTAAAAAGAAAAGAAAAAACAGAATGGTTGTAAGGGTAACTGAAGTACAGTTTTCACTGAATGTGTATCACTTTTATGCCATTGTAAACTAAAAAATGTTTAAGTCAGGAACTGTAGGGTTGGTGTACTGTACAGCAAATGAGCATTCATGGGAAAGATGCAGAACAGATTGCCTTTAGAGTAAAGATTGAAAAATTTGGCATTGAGCCAGCTGGTGGTGTAGTGGTTAAGGTGGCTATATCACACATGGCTGACCATGGTCTGAGTTTTGGGTCTGGTGGTTTGAGAAATATGCTGGGAATATGCGCATGCCCAAAATCCCGAGGGGCAAGACAGAAAGCAGACCTGACAGAGGCATCTCTTCACTCAAGCCCTCTGCCCAGTAGAGAGTGTGAGAGGAGGGCCTGTTTTGTCTACATAGTGCATGATTTTGGATACCACCCTTACATTCTCACCTTTCAGGTCAATCCCCTGCCATATAGTGACCTAACAGGTTTAGATATATAGAAGCAAAACATCTGAATACACTGAGGCTCTGGAGGATTTTTCTTCCACGCTCAAATCAGCAAAAGAAGACAGAAATCCCTCTCTGTAAATCTGAGCCCAAAATTCCAACTGTGGATACCACAATGCCACAGTAGAAGAGGGAAACTGGCTGGTAGCTAATTCAGATCAAAGGGAAGCACAGTTACACACAGCTTCAGAAATCTACTCCAAAGTAGTAGCAAGAAGTGGGTACATCACCAGATAACTGCACAGCAGAGCCTCAAGAAATGTGAGTAAATACTTCTCCTCCAAGGGAACACAAGAACTCATCTCCAACAAAGGAAGAAAAAAAAAAGGAAATTATTGGAATGTCAAAAAAAGAATTCAGAATATTTATCATAATTAAACTCTGAGATGAAAGAGAAACAACCAACTCAAGGAGGTGAAAAATCATTCCATAACTTGAAGGAGGAGTGCCATAAAGAGATAGACACCATAAGAAGAATCAAACAGAACTTTTAGAGATGAAGACTACAATATAGGAAATCAAAACCTCCCTTAAAAGTATTAGTAGCAGAGGGGAACCAGCAGTTAGCATAATGGCTATGTTGCTGGACTCCCACGTAGTCGACCGCAGTTTGCGTCCCGGACCCGGTGGCTTAGAACTCACGCCAGGCGCGTGTGCGTGCGTGCCCAAGATCCCGAGAGGAGAATGGAGGAGAAGGGATTGCAGCGTGACCATCCCCCCTGGGGGAGTGATTTCTCACTTTCTGTCTCTATATCTCTCTTTGTCTGTCTGGCGAGCACACGCGCCCATAGTGAAAACCTCTCAAAAAAAAAAAAAGTATTAATAGCAGATCAGACCATGCAGAATGTAATATTTCTGATCTAGAAGACAAAGTCTCTGATTTAGACAAAACCGCCAAGAAGAATGAAAAAGTAAACAAAAAATGAAGACAACATACAGGAAATACCAGATACCATTAAATGCTCAAATATCTGAATAACTGGTATTCCAGAAGGTGAATAAGGACATAGAAAATCTATTCCATTAAATACTTGCAGAAAACTATATAAACCTAGAGAAACATTCAGACAAAGGAAATACAAAGGATGCCAAATAGAATCAACATAAGAAGATCCTCCCTCCAGCACAACACATCCATATTGTTCGAAAATCAAAGACCAAGAAAAGATTCTAAAAATGTCAGGAGAGAATTGTCTGTTTACTTACAAAGGTTATCCTACTAGGCTAACATCAGAACTCTCAACCAAAACAATGCAAGCAAGAAAGGAATTGGCAGACATGTGTCAGATTACTAAAGAAAGACAATTTCATCCTTCAAATGGGAAGAAAATAAAATCTTTCTCAAATAAACACAAAACCTGAAAGAATTTACCAATACTAGACCACCATTTCAAGAAGTACAAAAGGAATTCTGTCTCAGGAAAACTAAAGCGAGACAGACAAATAAAAGAACACCAACTAACCAAGAAATGGCTTACAAAAATGACAGGGGTAAGTCCACAAACATCAGTAATAAACTGAATGTCAATGGATTAAATTCCCCAATTAAAATACACAGACTAGCTAAATGGATTAAAAAATAGGAGCTCTGTTGTAAGAAATATGCTACTTGCAAGAAATGCACCTCACTGATAAGGACATACATAGACTGAAAGTAAAGGGCTAGGAAAAAAGATTTCATGCAAATGGAAATTAAATAAAAGGCTGGATTTGCAATACTAAATCAGATAAAATAGACTAAGATAAAAAAACTGTAAGAAAAGACAAAGATGGAAATTATATAGTTCTAAGAGAGCTAATTCATCAAGAAGATATAATAATTATAAATATCTATGCACCCAACACAAAAATGAAGTTATCTGTTGATGATAATATATGTGGTAGTGTCTCTGACTTGACTAATATACACTGTATTCATGCTAGGAAAACCATGTTGTACACTATAAAGACCTATACAATTGAGTGTAAATAAAATCCTGGGGTGAAAGATGCCCTCTTGCAAGTTTGAAAAAAAAAAAAAAAAGAAAAAGAGGGAACAAAGAAAAGCATTTATAGAGCCAAGGAACTTCAAGGTTATTACATGTCTGACATTGCAAGAAAGATGTCCTTGTATGCATATTGGCAAGGTTCTGACATTCCATCATTTTTAACCTCACATGGCAGGGCCAGATCATACTGCTTCTCTCTTACCTTAGTGCAAGGGGACATTTGTGTGGACGTGCAAACATCACTTACCAGTCTTTACCTGCAGGCTCTATCATGCCAGAAACATACTTTGCCTTCTGACAGCCCAAGCTCAGGCTGCAGATTGCTGAATTTGCTTCACATGGAAAAATGTGCCTTAGGACTAAAGGGAAACACAGCTAAGTAAACAGCCCTTCATGTTTGAAGACTTCAAAAAGGAACTATTTAGACAAAAATACAAAAAGAAAAGATTTTATTACCTCTTTCTAAAAATATCCAGTGCTACTCTGTACCTTCTTAGGAGGGTCAAACCGTCTCTATTTTTCAGTGGGGCTGTTGACACCACTACTACATCCTTATTTCCTTACTGAATCACTGCCCAAGTGCTCTGGCACTTGCCACTCTGTCCATCTCAAACTAAAGAGAACTCATAGCCAGCCCTTGGGATGGAGGATGCAAACGGACAGGACCAAGATTTCTCAAATATTCCCTAGTCTATTCTGAGGAGCATTTGGCATGGTTGTTTTTGCCTAGGAGGCCTGGTCCTCAAACTTTCTGAAGGAAGCAATACACGTGAATTAGTGTGAAGGCTGCAGTTTGGCTGGTTGACATGAAAGTTGGAATGAGTTTCCTCCAGGTAACTTCTTTTTCTCACTTCCTATTAACTCTGATCATTGGGGAAAGTGGAGCATACCTAATGTGTTAAGCAGACACAGTTTTGATATATTCAGAATTCATCTATATCTTTGCTGTACTAATATAAAACATATTAAATAGGTGAATATTTCCCTGCCACTGGATGAAAATTTTGGTAGGTCCAGGGATTTTTTGCTTGCTTTAGGTAACTTTTTTTTTTTTTTTTAAGAGAGGTTTTTGCTATAGGGCATGTGCACTCTTCATAGAGACACAGAGAGAGAAAGCAAGAAATAACACACACACACCCGCCTCCCAGGAGGATTGCCACACCACAATCCCTTCTCCTCCAGTCTCCTCTTGGGATTTTGGGCAAGCACACACACATGCCCAGCATGTTTTAAGCAGCCAGGTCCAGGACTTGAACTGCTGTCAGCCATGTGGGAGTCCAGCGACATAACCATTACACCATCTGTTGGTCCCTGCTTTAGGTAACTTTAGAACTAAGCGTCCCTTTAGGTCCCAACATAAACTGAAATTTATGTATACACACACTCACATATACATATACATTGACTAGACCCTTTCCCCTTTAATACCTGCAACTCAAGACAGATGGATCTTAATGCCTACTCACAAGGCTTTCTGCAGTCCTTTGCACCCAGAAGTCCAATTTCAGCCTCCATCTCCTAAGGCCCCCTTACCCTTCCAAAAACTCCCTTGGTATAGGACCCACGCTGACCCCAATCCAGCTCACTCTCCCATGTGACCACTAGAACATTCACGCATCACCTGCCCAATAGTCTTTAGAGAGGGGGACATTGGCCATAGCCTGTAGGCCACTGTCCCCCTCTCTAAATTGCAGGCAGAGGGAAAACAGCAGTTTCTACTCTGCTTTTGCTTTTCTCAAGTTTGAATATTTTCAGAGTCCCAATCACAAGGAACGTATTTCAAAACCCTCTTGGAGGTTCTCCTCCAATAGCCTTTCCCAGGCTTGAGATTGGGAGATGCCTCTTCCCCACCCTATGTGCTAGAGGGGTCCAGTTCAGCATGACCGTGCTCTATCTGGAGACCATCTCTTTACTAGGTTCCCTGCCTTCCTCTCCTTTCCTTTTTATTGCCTCAAAGTGGGTGAAGGATTCAAGAATCAGTAAGAGGTTCCCCTTTACACCCACAATACATAGGTAGTGGGGCAGGGAATAGAGGAGTGGACAGAGGAGAGAATGCTTCATCATGCTGTCTCTACCTCTTCAGTAAAAAATGGAGGCAGGAAGAGACCCACAAGAGCTCAAGAGAATTAGTTCCTGATCATCTTGATCTTTGCTTGAGGACCACATTCTTAGCCTATCTCTTTACTAAATCACACTCTCTTTAATAAGAACCTAGAGCTAGGTTAGTGTTTTTGGGGGGAAAAGTTCATGTGCATACTCTTCGGTGTGCACTTAGGAGACAAAAATAATCGTTAAAGCACAGCTGAATCTGCACCACAGACAGAAGTAATTTTCACGCCAGCTGTGACAGTGACCACTGCAGCCTCCAGCTCTCCAGGGACCCATACTCCAAACTAACACGGAGAAAGTTCCCAAAGAGTTCATTCAGAGGCTGTATTTAGTCTCTGGAATGATTCACTTTCTCTAATTTGGGGAACTCAATATAAACTTCTCTGGGGATTCTTCCCTCTTAAAAACATGTTCTCTAAAAATTAGGTCAGAAGTGTTTTAAGTCCTATGTTGATGAAACATTAAGAATTTCTATTGGGTTATTGGGAAAGTTATGATGCATTTTTGCACAGAAACATATATCCTGACTTTCCTGACAACCTACTAAATTAAAAAACAAAAATTAAATACCTCTGCTTGGACCACTACCTGAACACAAAAACAAGTTCAGAACTTCTCCAATTTTGAACCTCAGAGTCAAGACAACTGAGAAAAAGAGGGCACATTGGTATGAACATCACATTTCAGCTTAAGATGTGCGGCAACACTTTGCTACATTGGCAAACATCAATTTGCAGGTTTTATGGGACCTCAAAATACGTTGGTGCATTCAGAAGTAAATACATCCGTTGAATAGATAAAGCCTTCTTGTATTTATAAGGGAGCTGCAAGAGTGAGTAGGCACATCTGCTTTTTTGACTTGCATTAAAGCCTAAAATGGCAAAGTAGCTGGCCTTAACTGGATAATATGCCAGCTGGAACCAGCCACGGAAACTATCTCCCTTGGTGCCCATAAGATACACATTAGCCCTGGAAAGATGATTGCTTTGATTTGTGAGCATATTCCTTTGTGGCAGACAAAAGGATCAGCCAGCCATTTAAGATCTCAGACCCCACTGTCATCAACCCTTCAGGAAATAGTTAAGCCACAGTGGACTACTTCTATAGAAAATGGAGCATTTGGAGATTGTGACACCGCATTGAACAATTGTCTCCATGACGTTCGATGTGCCAGGTCCCTGGAGCACTATCGCCCCCTCAGCTCTGAGCCCTGCAGCTCAGATCAATGGCAGCTTCAGCAGGGACAGCTGTTCTGAAGAGCAAAGATCTTTGCAATAAGCACATGCCTTGATCATCCAGCTTACCCACATGGCAACTATCCAGTCCACTGTGATAACAAGCCTCTTTGATTAAAAACACTTGCCAATCCAAGAAAGCCCACGCAAGCCCAGGTCCCAGGATTTTACCATTCTGTGTGTCTGGTATCTCTGACAGGGAAGACTGAGGATCTGCTCATTCACCAACAGCCTGTGAGAGAATTCATCAATCTAGCCCACAGATGCATTACCGGTTGGAACACTCGGCCTGGATAGGACACAGACCATCCACCCGGAAGGAACATGTCTTCCTGAAACAAACTCAGCCAACAGGTTAAAGCCATTTATTACCAGAAGACTCGGATCTTTTGGGTTGCTCATTGGTAGCTTCATAGCCGATTTGAGTAGTCCCTCATAATGTGGTCCGTCTTTTGATACATGTCATGGCTCAGCAGCTGTTACCAGAGTGAGCTGGGAAAGGGCTGTCAAACCGTCCTGCACTTTTCCAAATGTTGACATGCTGCACGCAGGTCTCAGCAGCAAGGCAGCAGCTGAGGGCAGGAAACCCACAGGCAGGTCAGCGCTCTTTCAATGTTTGAGCAGCATCAGGTGTAAATAAGATAACATTTCTGTTTGCATTTCAGTTCTAAAGCAAACCTTGGGGAAATTCTATCATTCAGAGAGTAAAAAGGCAGGAACAGCTGAAAAATGCCTTCTGGCTGACATAAGAACTGGCTTTCAATATTCAGAGCCTGAGAGTTCCGTACGTCAAAATATGTCCAAAGTGAAATCAGATAGTTCGAGGGGAAAAGGACAGTAACTACCAGAACATTCCTAGGGCTGTGTGAGGTAAGCTGACAGCAAGGAAGCACCACTCACCAGAGGAGAAAATTGGAGCTTTAGTTCTGGTTTAGCCTCCAGTTTGCTGTGTGACCATGGGCAAGGAACCTAGCCTCTCTGCACTTCCATTAAGCACTTATACTAGCATATGATTTCTGAAATCCTCTCCAGGCCCACAGCTGCAATTAACGTTAGCATACCAAACTTGGCACCTTTCCAAGTTTTACTAGGAAAGGCTCAAGATCCATCACCCTTGGTTATAAACCCATCTTGTCATCCTTCTCCTTCTGGCACTAAACCAACCTACTAAGGAACTATGCCCTCAGCCCTCTCCCATTTTAAGGTAGAGAGGGGGGACTGTGAGGTCCAGCATCTTCCCATCTTCATATCAAACAAATGGTCAAGAAGAGAGTGGAGGCACTGGAACAGCAGCACAGTTAGCCTTGGTCACTGCTGTAGCCTGTCTCCTTCAGGGACTCTCCTATACAGTACACTTTGTTGTTGTTCTTAATTTGACCAGAGAGAGAGAGAAAGTGAGAACACAAGCCTCCAGGTCCAGGACTTGAACCATTTTCGGCCATATGGAAGTCCAGCGCCACCTGCTGGCCCCTACAGTACACTTCTACAGGACATTATGCTCACAGAACACTCTAGGCAGCACTTACTGGTTCTCACACAGTCTTTGTTGTAAAATTTAACAATAGTGACCATAAAAGCATGTCATTTAAACCAAAATATCATGCAGTTCTTCTCTATTGAGCTTTCATTAACAATGTTAGACAACAGGCAAATAATACCTAGAAAAAAGAAACATTGTATTTCCTCAATAGAACAGTGTAGGTGTAAATTCTAAATTTATGTATTTGTGTATATGTGAATACACAAGGTGGTATCCAGTCCCAGATCTATAGATGCTATTTTTGCATATTTCTGATGCTTTATATTTTTGAAGTAAATATCATATGTTGTCTCCTTTTCTCAGGAAAGGAGTAAAAAACAAACCTGTGATACCATTTGGAATTGGTATTATCTCTATTTTACAAATAGAGGTGTTGAGACGCAAGTACTACATTTACAGTTGTTGGGCCTATATTAAAGAAAACCCCTCTGACCTAACCTCAGTTCCAGTGTGGGGTATGCTATATATAGTCTTCTCATACATCTATCAAGTAATTTTAAAGGAAATTAGTAGTACTCACCAAAGAATGCTTTCAGTTCTTCTAAATATTTTAAAACTTTTACTTGTCACCAAAATATAGAACTACAAAGATTTTATTAAGGATTTAGTTTAAATAGTTAAGTAGAATGCTAAAAAGTAAATTTCACTTTTTATAACTGTGAACTCCAAAGAAGAAAAATGTTTTGTAAAGAACACTTAATTTAATAATTAATGTTAATCCATTATTAAAGCAGCAGGAATAAGAAATCTTGATATCATCTTTCGAGGCTTCAAGGCTGGCTTTTTCCTGGCAGAAAGAAATACTAGTTGTTGGTTTTTTTTCCTCCCTAAGATCACAATGCGTAATTCACCTGTAACATCTTGTACTGTCTTCATAACATTTTTGTACAAATAGAAACTGTCTCAAAAGGAAAAACTGAAGTAGAGGAGCTAAATCAAGTCTCTTACTTTAGCCCAATGGTCTTTCCAATACTCCACCACTAGAAAATGCCAGAAAAGCTCACTAGTTCTAAACTAACACTAAAGAGTTTTTAAAAATCTAATTAAACATGTCTGTATGGGTAGATTTCAGACTCAGGGGCATCAGAACTGATCTTAGAAAGGAGCCGTCTACTGGGAACTAGATTTTTCAGGGAACAGGCGAAATGAAGATTTTCTACTCATAATTCAGCCTCCAGCAAGCAGAGCTAGTGTGGCAGGAGAGTTGAGCTCTTCTCTGACAAGACTACTCATGGCTACTGGGAACTAGATTTTTCAGGGAACAGGCGAAATGAAGATTTTCTACTCATAATTCAGCCTCCAGCAAGCAGAGCTAGTGTGCGATCACAACAGAACTGCAAACAGATTCTAGAACACCTCTGTCTGCTTGCTCCTGAACATTGAGGCTTAACTTCAAGAATTTGAAAGAAACACACCATTCATCAGATGACAAGAAATCACCGCCGGATCACGAGAAATATGGGAAAACGAGAAAATACCTCTCCTCCACGGGAAAAGAGTAACCCTCCTTCATCCACAAGCAGTTCGGTGAAAGTCATGGAAATGTCTGATAAGGAATTTAGAGCATTCGTAATGTCGAAGCTAACAGAGATGGAAGAAAAGAGAGATAATGAACTGCTAAAGAGAAAGGAGAAAGAAGTTGCCGAGTTCCAGGAGATGAGGAAATTCTTGCAAGATCTAAAAGTGGAATTACACACTTTACAAAAGACTCAAACGGAACTGCTAGAGATGAAGTCTATAATACAAGAAGTCAAAATCTCCCTTGAAAGTATTAAAAGCAGACTAGATCATTCAGAAAAAAGAATCTCAGATGTAGAAGAGAAAATGGCTGGCTTAGAAAAATCCACCACGAAGACTGAGAAAATGGCTCAAAAATTTGAGAATGATATGCGAGAAGTACTGGATACCATCAAACGTCCAAATATCCGGATAATTGGCATTCCAGAAGGTGAAGAGACCCATAAGGGCATTGATAATCTACTCCATGAAATCCTGCAAGAAAACTTTCCAAACCTAGAGAGGCATTCGAAGATCCAGTCCCAGGAAATACAAAGGACCCCAAATAGAATCAACCCAAGAAGATCTTCTCCAAGACACATTATAGCCAGGTTGACCAAAACCGCAGACAAAGACAAGATACTAAGATTGGCAAGAGAGAAACATCAAGTTACCTACAAAGGACATCCCATCAGGCTAACAGCAGATCTCTCATTGGAAACAATGCGAGCGAGGAGAGAATGGGAAAATATATTCAAAGTGTTACGAGAGAAGCAATTTCAGCCAAGAATACTGTACCCGGCAAGATTATCTTTCAGGTGGGAAGAAAAGACAAGAACATTTTCAGATAAAGAAAACCTGAAAGAATTTACCAGCACCAGACCAGATCTCCAAGAAGTTCTCAAGGGTGTGCTGTATCAAGAAAATTAAACACAGACACACGGAAATAAGAGTCCAAAAACTATGAAATTGGCCAACTTAATCAAAGAGACAAGTATGGAGTTGAATAGTATATCCCAGAATTTAATCAGGAAAATTGAACCAGAACAGAAGATAAAAGTGCATGGAACTGATAGGTTCATGCACTTACCATTTGAACAGAATCCTAACTTGTTTCCTGGCTTTAAGCAAAATTCCTTGGCATTTCTTTGAGTTAAGTTAAAACTGGTTTCTTAGTAGTAATGAGTGAACTCACCACTGAAAGTAGTTAGATTATGTAGGAAATTGTGTGATCAATGCAATGTGGGTGGGAAGGGAATGAAGGACAATTGTAGACACCGGAGGTTGTGTGAGAGGAGGGTGGGAAGAGACAGAGGGTCAGAAAGAGGGGTGGAAGTAATTCTAGGAACTAGTAATGGAAAATTTTTTGTAATGTGCATGATTGTATCACTATGCAGGGTGTACTGGATGGGAGATTGCATTTTGTAGGCTGTGATGAAGATTAGGGAAGGAATGTAAATTGAGTTACAAAAAAAAAAAAGTTTCAGAAAAAGATATATATATATATATTCAATGACTGCAGTAGGATATGTAGCCACAGCTAGGTGCTACTTTATAGGATGCGTAAAGTAAGACTTGTGTTCATGGAAATGTGGGTATCACCTGTGTTTGCTATGAGGGTATTTGGATTGATTAGGGTCTTTGGCGATACAATAAAATGTGAGGAGAAAACAGTATAGAAAGCAAACATAGATACCAGAGACTGTGGAAGGAGAGTGGGAGATGGCAGAGGGTAAGAGATAGAGAATCAAGGATGGGGGGAAAAAAAGCAAAACATACAGAAGACAAGAAATGGAAGATCATTTACTGACAATAACATGTTTGTTGATGTGCTTGATTGAGACAATATATAGTGTATTTTGGATGGAAAATCTCATTTTGTATGCTGTAATGATGTTCAGTGAATGAATGCAAATAAATAAATTGAAAAAAAAAAGTTAGTAAATAGAGAAGAGCAAAGAGAAAAAAAATAAAGTTGATTCTACTAAAAAAAAAAAAAAAAAAAAAAAAAAAAAAAAAAAAAAAGGAGCCGTCTAGAGTCCACTCAGGATTTCAGGCTACCCATGGTAGATTAAACCCACACATTTATCCCTGCCATGTACCAAAAATCCCACCAAAGGGTCTTTGGTCTTTTGGGTTTTGTTTTTTGTTTTTGTATTTTTAGAGAGAGATTTTTTTTGTGATAGGGCATGTATACATGTAGAGAGAAAGTGAGAAATCACCCTCTCAGGGAGATGGCCACACTTCAATCCCTTCTCCTCCCATTCTCTTAGGATTTGGGGCATACACACATGTGTGCCTAGCATTGAGTTTTAAGCCACCAGGTCCAGGACTCAAACCGTGGTGGACTATGTGAGAGTCCAGTGACATAACCATTACACCATCTGCTACTCCCCCAAAGGTTTTATTAAAGATATCAATTTACATCGACAAAGAGAACTGAGAAAGGGTTTTAGCAGACAGTATGTCAACAGCTTTTGGATGTTAAAGTGGGAATATTCTTGGCAAAGTAGAGAAAGCTGAAATCTAAAGGCTCTCTCTAAAGGAGAAGTCAGTAAGATGCAAGTTGTGTGGCATTCAGAGCCCTGGAGAGCACTGAGGTAGGGGGAATCAGCCATGGAAGACTGGGGTGGAGGGGTGTTCATAAAGAGAGGACTATCTGAAAGACTGTGAAAAGAGCATGGAGAGGGACCAGCAGTTAGCGTAATGGCTATGTCGCTGGACTCCCACGTGGTCGACCGCGGTTCGAGTCCCGGACCCGGTGGCTTAAACTCACGCCGGGCGCGTGTGCGTGCGTGCCCAAGATCCCGAGAGGAGAATGGAGGAGAAGGGATTGCGGCGTGGCCATCCCCCCTGGGGGGTGATTTCCTGCTTTCTATCTCTCTGTCTCTGTTTGTCTGGCGAGCGCACGCGCCCTATAGCAAAAACCTCTCCAAAAAAAGAAAAAAAAAAAAAAAAAGAGCGTGGAGACCTCCAAGGTCATTCTCCATCACAAGCCACCGATGTGGAGATCTGCTGTGTTTCGAATAGTTCCCAAAGTTCATGTGTTGAAAACTCTACCCCCAATTCAACAGTGTCAAAATTGAGGACTTTAAGAGGTGATTAGGCCATGAGAGATCTGCCCTAGTGAATAGATTAATGCTATTATCACGGGAGTGGGTTAGTTAATGCAAGTGTGTTAATACCCTTCTCTGTCTTACACTGTCATTTTCCCTTCCACCATAATATGCAACACAAAAGCCCTTATGAGATGCTGGAAGGAGGCTCTGGACTTCCCAGCCTCCAGAACTGTGAGAAATACAGTTTTTAATCAATTATCTAGTTTCTGGCAATCTGTTTTTGCACCAGAACTGGACTAATATAAGTTACTTCCCCAGTTGCCAAGCTCCATATGCACTTAATCTTAGTTCTTCATTTGTAAAAAGAATGGAGGGCAAGAATGGCTAGACAATGGTGAGAAACTACTAAATTAAAAGAGTGAGAACATAAAAATAAACAAACTCTTAAGGAAGTTAATATAATTCAGAACACACTTCTGTAATCTATAATTTGTATTCCTGCAGAAATATGAGATAATACCGCATTTGTGAAAAAGCAGCAGATGCTATGAAAAATAGAAATTTTTGGAAACAGAGAAAGAGCTCTTGGAAATTAAAATATATCGCAAAGTTGAAAATTAACCTAGACATATTTTTGCATGGAAAAATATATCCTGACTTTCCCAATGACCTAATAGAATCTGATGTTCCTCCTACAATGATGTTACAATAGTTTTGAGAAATTCCCTGTCACCCTACTAAATATATAGGTCCTCAGAGTGTTCAGTGGCTTTTTACGTTTACATTCCAAAACCCCAAATGACAAATAGTTAGACCTAATAAACATTAGATGGATAAACATGTTAATCTTGGGACACGGTCAATAGCAACAATTGGAAGGTGTGAGTGAATTACAATATAGACTTGTATTTTGTCTGATAGTGAGAAGAATATACTTCCCAAGGACATTCAAGCTGGACCAAGTCCCATATAACCAGTTCCTCTGGGGCAACGCTGTGACCCTACCCCATGTGACAGAGGCACTTGATGTTAAACTGGTCCCCCCAACACGAGGAAAGGGGAAACTAATGCCTTGTGGGGAAAGACTGATTTATTATTTATAATTATTGATATTGTACTACACAGCAGAAATGGGATTAAAAGCAGCGGGGAGAAAGAAAATAGCAGAAACAGCAGCAAAGGGAAATGTTTTGGAGAAAAGCTCTAATACCCAATTGCACATCAATTTCTGCAAAAATCTGTGGTCATGTCATAAAACCAAATACCAAGAAACCAGTGTAGGCTTAAATAAAGCTTTTCATTTTTGTTTTATTCCATTAGCATGACTCTTATTATTTTATATTAACCCATGATTAAAGAGGATGACCCTACGGAGAGGAATACAGGGTGGAAATCACATGACTTTGGAGTCAGACGGATCTGGGCTCTAAAGCTTGGCTACTTATTAGCCACAGTCAACTCGCTTAACATCTCTGGGCCCCAGTTTCCTCATCATTAAAATGGTCAAAATAAAATTTATCTTCACAGGTTTGTTGTGAAGATTAAATGAATTGATGTATCTAAAGTTCCTGGCTCAGTGCCTGGCACTCAATAAATCATAACTGTTACTTCTCCCACCCTGCATGTCACCCCCCCCCCACACACACACACACACCACCTGCCCAGAAAAATGTATGTTAGACAAACACATCACAAGTATCTATTGGTACATCTGGAATTTCTTTACATAAACGTGTAAAGCACTTGGTCAGATTCCAAGGCCAGTCTCCAAGGCCTGCCGGCTCTAGGTTGTAATCCTCAACCACTTGCCTGAAGGGATAAAAACTGACATCACTTCACTCTTCTTCTTCCATTACCGGAATTGCTTTTGTTCATCAGCCAGAATGGTGTGCTTACTTACAGCTATTTATCTTTTTCACTAATTGATCATCTGAGAACCATGGAGTTATGAGCAGCAATCTTTATGGTCATGATCTCATATAAAATAACGATACCATTTACAGAGAAACCTCTCAGATTATCAGCATCATCACTAGTCAGCACATCAATCAATCAGCAACCCATTAGTGTCAATTCCTAGAAAGTTGTGATTATGCCCTTTCTACACATGACTCTGTATTGGTTATATTCAACGATGGCCTTACCAATAATCTTTATTTTTTTTTTTTGTAAAGGATTTTTGCCTTATGGGACGTACACTCACCAGATAGATAGATAGATAGAGAGAGAGAGAGAGAGAGAGAGAACAGTGAGAGGGAAAATGAGAAATCACCCCCCTGGGGGGGATGGCCACGCTGCAATCCTTTCTTCCCCATTCTCCTTCTGGGATCTTGGGCACACATGCATATGCACCCAGAGTGAGTTTCAAGCCACCTGGTTCAAGACTCGAACCATGGTCGATCATGTGGGAGTCCAGTGACGCAACCACTGTGCCATCTGCTGGCCCCTTTACCAATAATCTTAGATGGTGTTTTGTTTGTGGGCATGGGTGCTCACCTGGGAGAGTAAGAGAGAGAGAGGGAAGGTGAGAAAGCACCCCCCACTCCCCGGGAGATGACCACACCATAATCCTCTCATGATTTTGGGCATGCGTGCACATGCACCCAGCATGTTTTTTAAGCTACGAAGTCCAGGACTCAAACCGCACAGTCGGCCATGTGGGATCCAGCTGCCTTAACTTCCATGCCACCTGGCTGGCCCCTTAGGTGGTGTTTTGAGCATAACTGATCTGAAGAAAACTGATCTA
Source organism: Tupaia tana (assembly GCA_026018925.1). Taxonomy (NCBI): domain Eukaryota; kingdom Metazoa; phylum Chordata; class Mammalia; order Scandentia; family Tupaiidae; genus Tupaia; species Tupaia tana. The sequence goes on from JAKSZU010000021.1 coordinate 15,237,431, forward strand.
TGGATAAACTATTGTAGTAACTATAGATTTGCTAAGTTTAAACATTCTTTTCTGTGTTTAAGTCATCCCTTGAGGTCCAACTTATAAAGAAAAACTTTAGGAAATGTCCAGAGATATGAATTCCTATGTTTGTGGAATATGGGTCCCACAGACATGTACAAAATCCACTAGGAATCCTTTTAAAGAAGTAGTTAACTCACTGGTGTTGTCTGTGGTGGTCCTCACTGCAGTTCTTTTATCCCTCTGAGGGAAAACAATTAAGAGAAAACTTCCAGAGAAAAGAAAACAAAGGGTGGTTAAGTGATTTAGCTGGACTCTCCTCCCTCCCTCAGCCAGGCCACAGCTCGAGTGTTACCAGTTGGAACACCTCCTCTGGTCTCCATGAACCTGAGAATGCTGGGATGACTGGAAAGTAGTCCTTCCTCCTTGACTGGGAGGGTTCTCGTGGGTCACACATGAAACACTAGGATGAGATTCAAGCCAGGATCTTTGCAGACCTGCCTACACGTATGCCACCTCCCATACCCAGGGCCCTGACTCATCCAGAATCACAAGGAATTAAATGTCTAGGGCTTCCCAGGCATGATTCTCAGCAGAGTAACAAACCAGGACCATACGTGACACTGCATGCCTGCAGACGAGCTGTGACTGGCCCTCAGAATGCTTCCGAGGAGGTCTAATCAGGAGGCCAGCCCCATGGTCCAGTGGTGAAGGGAGCCAGCTCCCCACATGGCTGACTGCAGTACAAATTCCCACCCTGTTGGCTTGAGAGATTCACCAGGTGTATGTGTGTACATACCCCAAATTTACACAGAATGGAGAAGGGATTGCAGTGTAACCATGCCTTTTCAGGGATGTTCCCCACCCCCATCTTGCACATGTACTCTCCGGCAGGTCATAATAATAGTAATCTTTTTTTAGGAGCTAGAGCTTGTGACAAGGGTTTACGTACAAACCTGGATTTCCAACATGGGAAATTCAGAAGAGGCCTTATCCTCTTGTAGTGACACTTGACTCAACCCAAGTCATGTCCTGAACGTGGCTGTCCAGTAAGCTTGGCAGTGGCAGACACAAGGACAGTTCCAGGGCAACAGTACTGCCGCCTCGTGCAGTGGTGTCTACGAGAAGACCAGTGGTGTTCTGAGCTTTGCTATAGGGCATGTGCTGTCACCCAAGACAGACAGAAAGAAAGGGAAAGATCACCCCCTCAGTGGTGATAGTCACACCACAATCCCTTCTCCTTCCATTCTCCTCTTAAGATGTTGGGCAAGCACACATGCCTGGCATGATTTTCAAGCTGCCAGGTCTGGGACTCAAACCACATAGCTGATCATGTGGGATCTACCACCTTAACCTCCACACCACCTGCTGGCCCATTCTCAATTGTTTAATTTGCTATAGGGTGACTGCACTCACTAGAGAGAGATGGGGCAGGGGGTGTGGGGAAGATAGGTGTGGAGGGGAGTGAGAAAGCATTTCCAGAGTTAATGGCCATGCCTCAATCCTTTGTCCTCCATTCTCCTCTCAGGATTTTGGGCACGCACACACACACACACACACACACACACACGGACCCAGTGTGTTTCTCAAGCCACTGGGTCCAGAACTCAAACCACGCAGTCAGCTATATGGGATTGAGCAATCTCAACCAACATACCACCAGCTGGCCCAAGATCAATGTTTGAATTTGCCTATTAGATCTCATTATAGAAAAAAAAATCTATTGGTAAAACCATGCAGTAAAACTGTGTATGTGCTATTAGCCAGCAACATGCCTAGTTAATACTCTCCCTGGTAACTAATGGCCACAGCAGGGTGGGACAATTAGTAGGTTTATAGACTAACATTCTATCAAATCATTCATTTATATGAGTAACGACATATGCCTTAATCAGAACTGTCAGCACAAAAAAGTATTGGTGGCATTTAAACTCCTGCTGTGCCACAAGAACAGTGGAATGAATTTTGTAAGGGAAAATAATATTCGCCATGGTAATACTGCCCTCCTATTTAAATAAGGAGTTAATTAGAAAATTGGATTTGGAAATCAAAGTTTAAGCAGGAGCACAGTGGATTTAAAAGTTCTGTTATCAAGTTGAGGTAAAATTTGTGCAGTGGGATAAAGGCTTGCCTCACACACAACACATGCATATGTAGAAGGATGCACACATGTATGTCAAGCACACGTGTACCTACTCTACAAACACACATGCATATATAGACAGGTTTGTGTATGCATGTAATGTGGCATGTTTATATGCCTACAGCAGCACTTACACACACACACACCTATGCACTTCTTTTTTTTTTTTTTTTTTTCTTTTTATGGAGAGGTTTTTGCTATAGGGCATGTGCACTCACCAGAAAGAGAGAGACAGACAGAAAGTGAGAAATCACCCCCCAGGGGGGATGACCACGCCACAATCCCTTCTCCTCCATTCTCCTCTCGGGATCTTGGGCACGCATGCACACGTGCCTGGCCTAAGTCCAAGCTGCCGGGTCCAGGACTCAAACCACAGTCAACCACATGGGAGTCCCATGACATAGCCATTACACTAACTGCTGGTCCCGTCATACCTATGCACTTCTGCAGCATACATGTATGGCAGCGCACACACACATTCCTAGTACTCTAACCCACTCGTTGTGTGTCAGTGAAGGTAGTCATGTCTCAGGATAATTGGAATTTCTGGTTATGACGGTCATGATTACTCCTGGAAGTCAAACTGTAGATCCAACTTAGCCCTTAAGAACTTGGGCCAACAGTAGTGTGGTGGTGAAGGCAACTGTATCCTACATGGCTGACTGCATCGTTTGAGTCCTAGACTGGCAACTTAAAAACATGCCTGGTGCACATGCAGGTGTGCCCAAAATTTCAAGAGGAGAATGGAGAAGAAGGGATTGTGGCACAGCCATCCTTGCCTCAGGGGTACTTTCTTACTTTCTCTTTCTCTCTGGTGAGCATACACACTCTATAACAAATTAAACAAACAAACTCAAACCTATGTATCATTTTATTTCTTCAGGGCTCTCAAGCCACTCCCTAATTTTAGGTACAATGTATTTCTAGCATCTAAGTCTTACTGTAGAATGACACTTTTACAGCCAAATAAAATTACATGTGTCTGTCTATACTGAGCATGAATATTATCTTCATCTGTGAGGCATCAGGAAATGTGGTCACATGGTAAAGGCTCTGGGAGGGAAGTGCGGGTCCTTGTTAGATGGCAGAAAGAAAAACTGATGTTTCCTGTCCCTAATTTATATCCCCGAAAACAGTATAAGTTCAGGCTCATAAAACCAAGTCCTGGCCCAGCCCTGCAGATGTAACTGTGGGTAAATGGCTCAATCTCTCTACCTCCATCTCCCCATCTGTAAATTGGAAGTAAACAGAGGGGGCTGGCAGGTGGCAGAGGTGCTGGACTCCCACATGGCCAACCACGGTTTGAGTCCCGGACCTGGCAGTTTTCTTTTCTTTTTCACTTCCCTTTTCTCCCTCTAGTCAAATTTTTAAAATAACAACAATAAATAAAGCTAAATAAATAAATAAATCCTTTTTAAAACTGAAGGTAAAAAGAATATTTACATTATGGGACTAAACATGGTACAAAATCCTTAGAAAAATGTCTGGTACATAATAAGCATTTAAAAAAAAAACTATTCATTCTTGTCATTGTCTAGAGAAGGAAGAGAAGACTCATGGCATATTAAGCACACGCCACATGCCCCACGCCTTGCAGAGTGCTTTGTATTTCACTTAACCTTTGCAGTTATTATCTCTCATGTAAGAAACTGAATCAGAGGGGCCATCAGGTGCATGGTGGTTAAGGTGCTGGAGTTCCCACATGGATGAATGTGGTTCGAGTCCTGGACCTGGCGGCTTGCTTTCTCTCTGTCTTTCTCTAGTAAAACTCATGCAAATAATAATAATAATAATAATAATAATAATAATAATAATAAACAAAATGATTAAAAAAAAGAAAGAAACTGAATCAGAAAGCAGTCCAGGAACCACATCAAAGGTTACTCATGGAGAAAATGGCAGAGCTGGGGTGAGAAGTCTGTCCTTTTAGGCCCAGATTCTATTAGGTTTCTGGGAAAGTCATGATATATTTTCCCATGTGTGTCCATGCAAAAATTCATCTTGACTTTCCTGACCACCCAATAGTTTACCAGTTTGCCAAGTGTGATCTAAACACCCAACTGAACTGTAATTGGAATGCAGATCCCGTGGCCCCACCCAGATGCACTATATCACAAGTTTCCTTCTTCTCTCTTCTTGTCATGCCAGAGGGCTACACCTTCTCCACAGAGAAACAGGTAGACAGGGAGAAGGAGAAAGCAACCACCATGGGACACAGTCAAACCCGAATCCTTTCTCCTCCATCTCTCCTTCCTTTGGGGATTTTGGTAATACATAGGTGCACACATGCCCAGAGAGTTTCTTAAGCTGTCAGGTCCAGGACTCGAACCATGCAGTCGGGCATGTGAGATCCAGCCACCTTAACAAGCAGGCCACCAGCTGGCATAAGTGGATCCTTCTTAATAGATCTGTGCTGTCTCTCCATGCATGCAATAAAGATGACCACAGGATCCTTGCAACACTGACCCAACTCCCAAAAGAACATCGGTAGGCAAGAGAAGTGGGACTTATTCCGTCATGCCTTGCTGTGGTCTACACAGAAATCCTAGCAGCCAACCACGCTATATGGGGCAGAAAGTCTTTTATTGTTAAAATAATTGCTCCTTTGTCCTTGAAACACTGTGTACTAGCAATGTGACACACATGCCGTGTAGAGTGCAGGCATCCACTTACATTCCAAGCATAAACAACAACTCCAGAATCATCTACTGGAAAGAAAAGGAAGTGCTTTCTGTAGAGAAAACACTTTAAAAATCTGAGATCCTGAAATAAGTCCTTGAACCAGTAGAGCAAAAGATGAATCTTGAAAGAATTGTAATTGGTTTTCTCAGATATATAATTGTACTGAGGAAAAAGGACTTTGGTGTCATAAAATTAACTACAGTACTAAAAGAAAAAAGAGCAAGCAACAAGGTTACATTTTACAGCTCCCTTGGATTCACGGGTTCGCAGCATAGAACTAATTAGCTAGTAACCTCTCGTAGCAGCATCTTCCACCAAAGGGACGGTGTAGACAGCATGTTCTGGGAGCTGAATAGGAGGGAGGAGGGAATAAAGGCAGGGCTCTGTTTTTATTTCTTTATCATAAGCAATTACAGTTATGGGACATTGGAACCCTGGCTTAACTCAAAATCTGCATAGCTAATTTTTTTCTTTTTAATTTTGCTACAGGGGGCATGCACTTGCCAGGGAGAAGAGGAAGGAGAGGGAAAATGAGAAATCCACCCTCAGAGGGAATGGCCCTTCTCCTCTCAGGATTTTAAGCACACGCGCCCAGTGGGGTTTTCTTTTTTTTGGAGAGGTTTTGTTATAGGGCGCGTGTGCTCGCCAAATAGAGAGAGATAGAGACAGAAAGCGAGAAATCACCCCCCACGGGGGATGGCCACGCCGCAATCCCTTCTCCTCCATTCTCCTCTCAGGATCTTGGACACACACGCACAAGCACTCGGCATGAGTTTTAAAGCCACTGGGTCCGGGATGCAAACCTCGGTCGACTACATGGGAGTCCAGCGACATAGCCATTATGCTAACTGCTGGTCCCATCCAGTGGGGTTTTCAAGCTTCTGGGTCTGGTACTTGAACTGTGCAGTTGGCCATGTGGGATCCAGTCTCCCTAACCACTATGCCACCAGCTGGCCCCAATCATTTATATTTTCTGGTTATTGGGTCATCAGAAAGGTCATGAGGTATTTCTCTATACAAAAATATAACTTTTCTGACGACCCAAAAATTTATTTTTTTTTCTGTAAGTGAGAGATAGAAACACAGAACACACAAGAGTCCCAACTCTGCACTCCATCAAGCCTTGGCTAGCCTTGATCATGGGCAGGCACATGACTGGTGTGCTGAGAGAGGTCTCAAGACACAAATCCAGAACTTCCCCACATGGCTCAGCCTTTCCGAGCACCCCGTTTACCGCTCAGCACCGTCTGGCCCCCCAGATAGCTAACTTCCTACAGAGTCAGAGATACTGTTACCTTTGTCACCAAAGCACGGAGTTGGGGCTTTGACTTTGCATGCTTATCTTTGCTTAGGATGTTTTCATCTTCTCTTCTAGGGCTGTCTCAGTGCCTAAATGTGCATCCTCTCCTTGAAGAAACCATATCTCAAAAATGCAATGGTGAAAAAGAAAAATATACCCACATCTGGTGGTCGAATTACAGTCATAGTTTTATGGGAAAATATTTAAACAGTCTTGGAAATCCCAGCCAGCCTCAGGCTACCTGTGCCTCCTGACCCTCCCCAAGAGGTTTTCTCCTAGGAGGAATTTCAGAAAACCTAAGGTGGCCTGGGGTTGGGCTAATGAATGGGATCTTCAAAGACAGAGTTCTCAAGGGCCTTGTCTTTGTGTCAGCTTTCAGATTCTCTGGGGATGCTGGACACATGGGGACCTTCCCTGAATTGAAGAGGCTCCCTTGGTCTCCATGGAGACTCAAGCAGCAGTTCAGCACCAGATGCACAAGTTGTATGTGCTTTAGGGTTTATGGAGTTTTAACCACTCTGCCCCATATTTGCCTTATTTTATGTACTTTATTGTTTTAGGTTTTTGCTATAAGGCATGTGCACTCACCAGAGAGAGACAGAGAGGGAAAGTGAGAAATCACCCCCCAAGGAGGATGGCCACACTGCCATCCCTTCTCCATTGTCCTCTTGGGATTTTGGGTCTGCACACACATACTCCTGGTATGGGATTTTGGGTCTGCACACACATACTCCTGGTATGAGTTTTTAAGCCACCGGGTCTGGGACTTGAACCATGGTTGGCTATGTGGAGTCCAGGGATGTAACCATTATACCATCTGCCGGTCCCTCTGGTCTTTTTTCAAACCACTGGGTCCAGGACTCAAACCACAGAGTCAACTATGTGGGATCCAGCTTTCTTAACCACACTATCAGTGGACCCATCGAAGAGCTATTCTTCTGTAGCTAATACAAAATATTTCCCAGCAAAAGGGGGAAAAATCGACAAGTGTATGGCTAGATCTATTCACAACAGAGCATCCTCTATTTGGGATGTGGGTCATGCTATGGCTCTAGGTTTTTTGTTTGTTTGTTTTAGGAGAAATTTTTCTATAGCGTGCGTGTGCTCACTAGAGAGACAGAAAGCAAGAAATCACCCCCCAGGGTGGGGGGATGGCCATGCTGCAATCCTTTCTCCTCTATTCGCCTCTTGGGATTTTGGGCACACACGCACACACACGCACCCAGCATGAGTTTTAAGACACCGGGTCCAGGACCCAAACCACAGTTGACTTCAAGGGAGTCCAGCAATGTAGCCATTACATCATCTACTGGTCACTTTTTTTTTTTGGGGGGGGGGGGGCAGGGGAGAGAGTTTTGCTATAGGGCATGTGTACTCACTAGAAAGATGGAGAGAGAGACAGAAAGTGAGAAATCACGCCCCCAGGGGAAATGGCCACGCTGCAATCCCTTCTCCAGTCTTCTCTCGGGATCTTGGGCACGCACGCACACGTGCCCAGCATAAATTTAAGCCATCAGGTCTGGGACTCAAACCACATAGGCACAGTGACATAGGCATTAAGGAAATTGGCAAAATGATAAGCACAGCATGCAGAGATCAAAGGGATTCCTGGACAAATATTCAGGTTTTTTTTTTTCTGAATATTTGTGAGGTTAAACTGAAGGAAGGTAAAAGGCACTTAGCATAAATATCAGTAATAATTTCAAATAGCAGCAATATGAGCTTTAAAAAAATCTCAAAAGCTATACATAGGCCACATGTTGAAATGACTTTCTACTGTGGAAAAGTCACAGGACATATTAAACATAACTAGGAAAAGACGACATTATAAAACACTCTGACAATATCTGGAAGACCTCAACAGAGCTTAATCTAAAAGTCTATTTCATTAATTAAAACCATTTTTCCAAAGATAACAGTGATTTAGTGTAATATTTATCAATGCCTATTTTGAGCAAGGATGAAATTGCCCTTTCTCTGAAGGAATTTAGATTCTAACAGATGTAAAACAGATGTGTACAAAGTACAAGTGACGTTGCCAAGCGCTATTTCTTGAAAATTGGTCTCATTTGCCAGATCTGCTAAAAAGGCCTTGTCTCCAGAAGGAATTTGTTTAGCTTTCATTAATTTAAAAAGAAGAGAAGAATGATCACCCATCAGCTGATGGGGGACATAAAAAGACCTTACCCCCGTGTTAGATTCCAGGAACTTCCAAAGGGCTCTGTTCAGGAGATTTGGCCTTTTGAACACATAGTGAAGAATATCAGGATGAAAAGCCTCCGTCTTCGATTTTCTGTCCTTAATACTGGAAAATTGCTAGTTAAGTCATTTCTTCCTGATTGTGTGTTTATGATGGATACGTTTGCCCAGGCATGCGAGTCTGACTATAAGAATCCTCTCAGTCCTCCACCTCCTCAGTTTTCATCTATATGAGCCCACTGGAAGAACAGGGGTGCCTTCACACTGAGCACTGCCAGCAACAGACAGGATTCCCCACACAGGTGGCCCCTCTGCTCAGGAAAGTGCTGTATGTGAGTCTGAACCCAGTAAAGAGAAACCGGAAACCAGAAAACGGTCTGAGAAGGAGCCCAGTGAAGTGGAGGAGCTGGAAAGAGCAGGAGGAAGACTCCTGACGCATATAAATGAACAGGGCACTCGACCTCCCTGTGCGGCCCAGCTCTTGTTCTTAGCCTGCCTGCTCTGCAGACTTGCTGTGATGCCTCCGTGTGGTGTACGTCTGTAGTATTGAAATGAAGAGAGTCCAAGTCCCTCTCTTCCATATTGGCCTTTTAAAAAATCAGCATAGGCCCAGGTAGTGGCACAGTGGCAATGTGACACTCCACAATGCGAAAGCCATGTGGGAAGGTCTCAGGCTCACACCCTGAGGTCTCCCTGTACATGCCAGGTGCATTCACACTTGCTTCTTGTACTGGCTGGCTGGACTAGGGAGTGGACTGTGGCATGAGGACCCTTTTGGGAGTGCCTGTCTATCTCTGTCTCTCTCTTTCAGAAGAAATCAACTTTTTTAAAAAAAAAATCAACATCATTTCTTCATTTTTCTCATGTGTTCAGTACAGTGAGTTGGTGATCACTGAGTTGCTCTTATCTGTATAGGATTGGGAATGGAGGTTGGGACTCCATTGCCAAAACAAGCCCCAGCCCTCAGAGAATGCACATTCTGCTCTTATTAAGAGAAAAAGAAACAGTGGATAAATACGTAAATGGCAAAACAAGGGCCAGCCCTGCTGCCTGGTCATGGGAGCTGGATCCCACATGGCCAACAGCAACTCAAATCTTGGCCCAGTGATTTGAAAACATACCAGGTGCCTGTGTGTGTGTGAGCCAAACATTCCCAACAGGACGGAGCCATGGAGAAGGGACCGAGTGTCCCCTCACACCCCATCAGAGGATGTGTCCTCCTTTCTCTGGCACACACATATGTCCTCTGGCAATAACTTTTTTAAAAAGTGAAATTGACAGACTATTAACCAGGTATCTGAAATACTGTTGATTTCAAGCAGATAAACAGGAGATCGTGGTGGACAGAACCACCTCTAGACTCTGTACACTCCTCTGGCTACAGGAACCTACAGGGCCAAGGAGACAAGCCTCCCAGAGCCCCTAACTCATTCACTAGAGTGAGCTCCCAGGATGGAGAAGTGTCTGGAAGGCCTGAATGGGCTACATTCTCCTCATTTAAGTTTTTGTTTCTTTGTTTTTTGGGTTTTTCTTTGTTTGTTTGTTTTGTTTGTTTGTTTGTTTTTTGGAGAGGTTTTTGCTATAGGGCGTGTGTGCTTGCCAGAAAGACAGAGACAGAGAGACAGAAAGCAAGAAATCACACCCCCCCCAGGGGGGATGGCCATGCCACAATCCCTTCTCCTCCATTCTCCTCTTGGAATCTTGGACATACACACACGTGCCTGGTGTGAGTTTAACCCACCGGGTCCAGGTCTCATACCATGGTCAACTCATGGGAGTCCAGCAACATAGCCATTACGCCAACCGCTGGTCCCAATTTAAGTTTTTAACAGCAAAAGCCTTTTCAAACCCAATACTTGTATATAATTCAAACAGAGAGAAGAAATAAGCTTAAACTCTCTGAGTTGTATTTTGTTTCTTGTTCTGTTTTTGCTGCACGGCACACACACTCACCAAGGAGAAATAGAGGAAGACACAAAAGCACCCCAATGAGAAATGGTCATGCCACAGTGCCTTCTCCATTTCTTTCTCTTTTTAGAATTCTGGACACATACATGTGCACATGCATCTGGCATGTTTCTCTAGCCACCAGGTCTGGGACTTGAACAGTATGACTGGCCATGTGGAGTCTGCTGCCTTAATCACCAGGACAGGAAGTCACCCCAAACCCTTTTCTTTGTAAGCTGATAAATACATGTGAAAAGTGCCCAGCATAGAGCCTAGTGACAATCAGATCTTTCCCCCTTCATTGCATCACCTTTACAAGAAGCATTTGGTTTGTTTTAGCTACCAGATGCTTGTTTTCTTTTGGCTTTTCAGGAAATAAAGATCAAACTAGTAGGGCTGGCAGGTGGCACAGTGGTTAAGGGTGCTGGACTCCCACATAGCCGACTGTGATTCAAGTCCTGGACCTGGAGGCTTGCTTTCTCACTTCACCTCTCTCTCTCTCACTCTGTCCCTCTCTGGTCAAATAAAAATAAAAATAATAAAAATAAAATAATTCTAAAAAAAAAGACATTGTATTGTCTGCTTGGGCTGCTGTAACAAATATCACAGATGAGATGGCTTAGGCAACAGACATCCTATTTCTCACAGTTCTGGAGGCTGGGAAGTCCGAGAATAGGATGCCATTGCTCAGATTCCTAGCGAGAGCCCTCTTCCTCACTGGTAGACAACTGTCTTCTCTCTGTGTCCCCACATAATGAGAGAGAACAAACTCTAGTCTCTTCCAACCTCTTTACTCCCTCATGGGGATCCCACCCTCATGACCTCATCTTAACCTAATGATCTCTCAAAGCTTCACCTCCTAACACCATTACACTGGGGATTGGGATTTTGGACATATGAATTTTGAGGTGCACCAACACTCAGCCTCCAACACATACATAAATGTCTATCCGTTGGGAAAAGGACAAGTAAAATACATCATATTCTTAGATAGCCTCGTTGGCTACAGTCGTTAATGGGAATATATATGATATGATTAAATCTGAAAGACAAGATTAAGAGAAAAAATATAAGTTGCAGAACTTAAACAAGACTTCATTTGTATTTAACAAAGTATAATTACACAAAAATGATGCTTAGTTTATGAATTTGTTACCTACAAACAGAAACACACGTATAAAATGCAAGGATTCATACCAAATCATAGCTTTGTTGGATGTATAAAATTAGAAATGAAGTACCAACTAATGTGGGGTTGGTTAGTTGATTTTGCTTTTACTAAATAGACACATTGAAATGTAGCATGACAGGGCCAGCAGGTGGTGGTGTGGTTAAGGCTCTGGACTCCCACATCCCCGACTGCAGTTCGAGTTCTAGACCTGGCGGCTTACTTTTTCACTTTGCCTCTCAGTCTGTCTGTCTCTCTCATCAAATTAAAGAATAATAACAATAGGGGCCAGCAGATGGCATATTAGTTAAGGTGTTGAACTCCAACATGGCTGGACCCGGTGACTTGAAACTCACTTTGGGTGCAAATGTGTGTGTGCCCAAGATCCTAAGAGGAGAATGGAGGAGAAGGAATTGTGGCATGGCCATTCCCTTGGGGGAGAAAGGGTTATTTCTTGATTTCCCTCTTACTCTCTCTCCTCTCTGGCAACTACACATGCCCTATGGCAAAAAAAAGAAAAAAAAAAAAAAAACTTAAACAAACAAACTGACTCTGAAGTTTAATAAAATCTTCCCAACAGTAGCAATTGCCAAGGATAAGTGGAGAAGTAATGCTGGTATCAAACCTTCATAGAGAGGAATAGATTTTTATGTTTAATGAAAGCAAGCAAGGCTTTCTTTTTCCTTTCAAGTTTTAATGTGTTCCAAGAGGGAAAATAAAGCTAAAAAGAACTGTGTATGGAGTTAGAAGATCCAAGTTTGACACTGACATAGAATGTATTATACTGTGGGGCCAGCACGTGATCATGGTTTCCTTGTCTGCCCTCTCTCTGCAAAGAGAAAAAAAGGCTGGGTTTATCCAACCATGAGCAAAAACATAAAAAGCGGCCCCAGGTTAACTTTATTATCACAGGCCTACTTTTTATTTAGGGATTTCTCTGAACCAGGAACAGGCTACATGCTTTATATCCTGTATCTTCTGTGATTGAGTGGGTAATTGATTAAGCAATTGCTGAGGCTCTTGCAGGATTATCAGCCTGGCTATAAAACAAAGATGACACAAGAGACTAGCTAAGCGGTACTTTTCTACCCGCAAGGGCAAAATGGAAGACAAGTGTCTGGCCCAGCCCAAAGCCCCCCTTTATCCTTCTCTGTCTTAATTGCTAGAGCACTCATGCACTAGCCAGAGAGACAGAAGGAGAGGAAGAAAGTGACCCGCACTGGAACATGGTCACACCACAGCCCCTTCTCCTCCATTTCTCCATCCTGTCAGGATTTGGGGCATGCACAAACATGTACCTGGCATGTTATTCCCACAGTGAAGTGGGATCTGGCTTCCTTAACCACTAGGCTATGGGGCCTGCCCTTTTTGCCCTTTCATGTATCCGTCCCAGTTTACCTCATCTGTATCTTTTTTTTTTTTTTAAGAGAGATTTTTGTTATAAGGCACAGGCATTCGCTAGAGAGACAAAGACAGAGAGACAGAAAGCGAGAGATCACCTCCCAGGGGAGATGGCCACACTGCAATCCCTTCTCCATTCTCTTGGGATTTTGAGTGTGCACGCACACGTGCCCAGCATGAGTTTTAAGCCTCCAGGTCCAAGACCTTGAATCATGGTTGACTACATGGGAGTCCAGCAAGGTAACCATTACGCCATCTGCTGGTCCCTCATCTGTATCTTCTTTATTCTCACCCTAAACTCATGGCAAGGACTTCCCATTGTAAGGACAAAGATTGATTACTAATTCCATTTTTTATTCTAAGCCCAAAGAGCTGGAAACCATCTTGTATTAGCCAGAGGAAGTGATCCAGTTACAATGTTAGCACATTCCCAAATGGACCATTGCTCTTGCTATTATATGCTTTCAATAGAATTTCAATAGAATTTCCAATGAGTTTTCTAGGAAGGCCTGGAAACACATTCATCAAGGTAAAGTTCAGGGACTTATTGCTGGGATATCCCTCCATGCTCTGGATCAGAATACCAGGCCTCTTTTCTGTAGGTCAAGTGAACCTGTCAGTTTTGAGCACTGATTAATGTCACGACTTTGAGTCCTCCTGCTCTCCTTCCCTATTCTCTATCAGTTGTGACCTGCTTTTAAACCAGCCACAAGTGAACTGTGTAGTATTGATTGAAGAGCAGAGGCAGCCAGGGGTTCTTCTAAACAAATGACTTGCAGTCCTGAGTTGTTTGTTTGTTTGTTTTGTTTGATTTTAGCCATGGGGTTCTTGCACTTGCCAGACAGAAAGAGAGAGAGACAGAGAGGGAGAAAGTGAGAAATCACCCCCCAGGGGGGTCGGCCACACCACAGTTCCTTTTCCTCCATACTCCTCTTCGGATTTTGGGCATGCACACACATGTGCCCTGCGTGATTTTCAAGCCACCAGGATGAACTGTGGTTGGCCATGCAGGACTCCAGAGTCTTAATCACCGTGCCACATGCTGACCTCGATCTTGAAGTTTTTTTAAGCAGGTTCCTCGATGTGCTTCTTGAAGAAACAGAGGGTCACCATGGTCAGAAATGACAATTACACTAAAAACCTTTAACAGACTTTGGTAGTCAATCAGGTTGATATGAAATAATGACTGCATGTGAAGAGCCGAACGTGGGGACTAGGGGATGCATAATGGTGACACCGCTGGACTCCCACGTGACTGGTCATGGTTTGAGTCCTGGGCTCAGTGGCTTGAAACTCACTACAGGCATGTGTGAACCTGTGTCCAAAACCCCAAGAGGAGAATGGAGGAGAAGGGATTGTGGCATGGCCATCCTCCCTGGGGGGTGCTTTCTCACTGTCTCTGTCTCTCCAGTGAGCACACATGTCCTATATGAAAACTCTCTCTTAAAAAAATAAAAAAAAGAAAAGAAAGAGCCAAATGTATTCAGGCCAGTGTTTACTCTCTAGTTTAGTGCTGAACTATCTACTTTATAATTTGTTTATTCTCTTCCTGAGGACTATATATTTCAGCAAGTTTTAAATTTAAAATGCCTCTCTCTCTCTTTTTTTTTTTTTTTTTTGAAAATGCAAGCATAAGAGAATGTTTTGGCTGCCCTTCTCTCCCCAGCCCCTCCCAGGGCGAAGTGAAGGACTCCTTTACTTTGCTGTATCCTGTGACTTGACCTTTAAACTAGACTTCGTGTTTCCATCAGAGTCATGTTCTCTAGTTTCTTCTGGCTCTTGTGCTGGACTATCTGGTAACAGAGTGACACTTGTACAAGCCGTCGGTATAAAGCTGTCACATGGTGAATGAGCTCTTTTTGAAATGTTGATCCATCAACCTCCATCCAACAACACTGAAGAAATAGAACATTACAGAAACAGCGGGAGGACAGCCAGGGAAGGGAAGGGCATCCCCCGTCCACCAGCACATTAATGGACAAAGGAGGAGGCCACAGATGTAACAAGAAAACATAAACAAGATTTTCATTAAATACATGAAATACAGTAATAGCTATATATTATTCGGCAGGCACGCTATACAAAATTATGTGTGTATTTACCAAAGCTCATTACAGGTTACAAAAAAAAAATTATCAATACTTTACTGAAAAGAAATGTGAGATTATTTTTCAGCATTTTATCTAAGCTAATACTTCTTAAGCACCAATGCAATATCATCTATGTAAGTTGAATAAAATTCTGACACTTAAGCTTGGTATTCATATGCCTGTAACAGTCTGTTCACCCTATCTTTCTAATCCCACTGCCTCTCTTCAGTGATACCAGTAAGAAAATAGAAATACTCTAGGTATTTCAAAATAGAAAATTTAATACAAGAAATTGATTATAAAAACATTGGGGAAAGATGAACATTATTAACCCCAGCGTTACCATACATAAAAATGAACTTGAGATGGGTTATGGATCTTAATGTAGAAGCTAAAATCATACAATTTCTAGGGAAAAAAACAAGAGTAAACATTCACAACTAAAAACAAGAGTAAACATTCACAACTTTAGGGTGAGCAATAGATATTTTGATAAGACCTCAAAAAACTGGGCTGCAAAAATAAATGGATACATTGATTTTTTTTTTTTTTTTTAATTTGCTAAAGGTCACATGCTGGCTGAAGAGAAACAGAAGGATAGTAAGAAAGCGCTCTCTGTAAGAGATGGCCGTGCTACAATCCCCCTTTTCTCCTTTTTAGGATTTTGTTCACACACAGATGAGCAGTATGTTTTTTAAGCCACCAAACCCAGGACTCAAACTGTACACTCAGCCACTTGGGATCCAGCCACCTTAACCACCATGCCATCAGCTGGCTGAATACCTTGGGTTTTATCAAAATTTAGAACTTTTGTTCTTTGAAGGATTTTTTTTTTTCTTTTTCATGCTAGAAGGTATGCGTGCTCACCAGAGAGAGAGAGAGAGAGAGAGAGAGAGAGAGAGAGAGAGAGGAGAAAGCATCTTCCTTGGGAATAATCATGCTGCAATCCCCTCCATCTCTCTCCTTTCGGGGTTTTGGGCATGCACACCGGCAGCTGGCTGTTTCTCAAACCACCAGGTCTGGGACTCAAACCCATACAGTCAGCCATGTGGGATCTAGCTGCCTTAACCACCAGGTGGTAAAACCAGCCCTAACAACATTTTTAAGAAAATAAAATATTGGGCCAAACAAAGAAGTTATATTGAATATTTGAATAAAGACTTATAACTCAGTAAGACAAACAATCCAACTTAAAAAAGAGCAAAGTTTGAGTGTGGCTTGCCCTATATCACTTGAGGAAACATCAGGAGGTGCCTAGTGCAGATTTATTTATCTGCTCATCATTTTTCACAACCACTCACCCCCCCACACACACCTGTGTGCACACATATTAACACTCTCCTCCAAAGAAATGTGGAATATAAGCAAATTAATAAAAGCAAACATTTACTGGGGAAAAAATGGGCAAAGACTTGAACACTTTACAAAAAAATACATAAATACTGCTTAAAGCATATTTTTAAAAACTCAGTACTCAGCATCATTAGTCCTCAGAAAACTGTACATAACACCACAACCAAATACTGCTACACACCCCACTAGAATGGCTCAAACTAAAAAGATCCATGATTCCAAATGTTCACAAGGAAGTACAGGAACTAAAACCCTCACATTCTGCTTACTGAAATGAAAAACAGGACAGCCATGTTAAAACAGTTTGGAGGTGGGGCCAGCAGGTAGTGTGGTAGTTAAAGGCGCTGGACTCTCACATGGCTGACCGTGGTTCAAGACCTGGACCTGGACCTGTAGGCTTGCTTTCTCATTTTCCCTCTCTCTCAGTTCCTGGTCAAACTAGGGGAAAAAAATAATACCAATAATAATAAACTTAAATAAAACAATTTAAAAAAATAGTTTGGAGGGGACATTAGCAAGATAAAAAGGAAGAACCAGCCCCTCCTTCCCCTATGGAAAGACTGACCAGTGTAATGATTGACAGACCAGTTAACTTTATGAGTATTGCAGAAACCAGTTAAGAGGTACCTGCACCCAGGCAAGTTCAGAGCCAGCCATGTCAAAGCCCAAGCGGGTAAATTCATGCCCCTCACTGACCAGAGCCCGAGCCCTCCTCCCTCAACACAGTGTGTTCCACCGGAGAAAACCTCAGATGAGAAACTTCTTCCCTGGGCAGGAAAAGAGATGAGTAAGGTGAAAAGTGGGATGCCCAACTTTCCGATTTTGAGGAGCTTCCCGAGGGACTGTTTCTGTTTTTCCTGAATCTCAGCTCAGACAGGCACAGGGCAACAGGTTGGAGGCCACCAAGAACAGATGAGCCATGGGATTTGGTTGAGTACCAGAGCCTCAAAGACAGACTCAGGGGGATCTCCAGTCCCACCACATGCTACAGCACCATAAAAGCTACAGCAGGGCAGACCCCCAACACGGGAGCTCCTGAGGAAAACTGCAGCCTCTTCCATTAGAAGACAGTGGCCCAGAGTGTCCCAAATCTAAGGAAATAAATGGCCATCCAAAATCCGAGGCGCTCAGGAGACTCCAAATACGATGAATCAAAAAGTGCTCACACCAAGACACATTATAATCCAACGGTCAGGATCTTGACAGACGATCTCTGACAGAATCGTGAAAGCAAGATGGAAATTGTCTCAGTCACGTGCAAGGAAGCCCCATATGATCAGCAGGTTTCTCTGCAGAAACCTCGCACACCAGAAGAGAATGGTATGATATATTCAAAGTAGTCAAAGGAAAAAACTGCTAAGAATACCATATCCTGGGCTGGTCTTCTAGCATAGTAGTTAAAACAGTGCATTGGAACTGGATCTCACATGGATGACCAGGGTTCAAATCCCAGCCCCAGCAGCTTGAAAACATGCTGAGCTCATGTACATTTGTGCCCCAACTCCTGACCAAAAAGGACCATGGCATGACCACGCCCAATTGAGAGGGGATATTTCTGTGTATGTGTGTGTCTCTCTCTTGCAAGGACATATATCCTCTGGCAATTAAGAAAAAAATCAAGATATTAATGGCAACTGCACAAGTACATATACATTTATTACACTCACCGAAGCTCATCAAACCATATGCTTTAAATAGATGTAGTTTATTGAACTGTACTTTAGTAAGGTGGAGTTATACAATAAAAAATAAGAATTATAAACTTTTTCAAAACCATTTTAGAGTCCAGCAGGTGGCACTGTGTGGTTAAGTTGGCTGGATTCTACATGGTCAACTGTGCAGCTCAAGTCCCAGGTCTGGTGGCTTGAAAAACACTGGGCTCATTTGCACGTGTGCCCAAAATCCCAAGAGGAGAATGGAGGAAAAGGGACTGTGGCATGGCCCTCCCTGCTGGGGAGTGCTTTCTCACTTTCCCCTTTATTTTCGCCTATCTCTGGTGAGCATATATGCCCTGTACCAAGTTAAACAAAAGTAAAAACAAACACACTACTTTGGGGAAAAATGGAGGTACAAAGAAGGTGCTAGCCAGAGGTTCTGAGCATGCGTCCATTACCCTGGTGTTGCCGGGGCTGCTGTTGCTTCTGCTCAGGAAACCACCATCGTTGCTGCTGTGCCGAACCCAGGGTTTCCCTCCCTTCTGGCTCTGCTGAGACCACAGCCAGCACTTCTGGGGCCACCGTGACCTGTCTCAACCACAAGCACAGCAGCTTCCTCATTCCTCCCGCCTTTCAGTCTCCTTGGCAGAACCTAAGAGAAAGCTGACTGGCAACGGAGTTGAAAAAGGCAGCTCCCAGCCTGCTCACCCTCTGTGAAACACAAGAGAGCACAAAAGGGCAGAGAGGGGGCAGAACATCTACAGAATACATCTGGTGTGTTGTTGGTCATCCCTTAACATACGAAGCTACTGGCCAATCAAACCATCCACATGCCTTAAAACTTGCCGTAATGACTCTTATAGCCATACTAATTCTCCTGGAAGGAAGGCCATTTCCCCTTGTCTCGTACTCCTCTAGACCAAGGAGATGCTCACTGCCAGTTTGCAAGGAGCCTACTTCATGAGTCCCCTTGGTTAGTTGGAGATGAAGTTTTTCCCAGCCCTTTGTCACCTTAACATGTTGTTTATACAGCCATCCCTCAGTACCCATAGAGGGCTGCTTCCACACACAGGGACATGTACACAGGAATACCGAAATCCAAGGAAGCTCAAGTCCCTTATATAAAGTGAAGCAGTATTTGCATGTGACCCACGCACATCCTCCTGTGAACTTTACACCTCTAGATTACTTATAATACCTAACACAATATAAGGCTATGAAAATATCCATAGATGGTTTACTGAATTTTAATTGCCAGAAGGTGTGTACACTTTTCTGAAAGAAAGAACACACTCTCCAATGGGGCATGGTCATACCACAATCCTTTTTTCTCAGTTTCTCCGTTCGATCAGAATGTGAGGTATACAAACACATGTACCAAGGGTGCCCTTCAAGCTGCCAGGGCCGGAGCTTGAGCTGTGAACCAGCTACGTGGGATCTGGCTTCCTATGCATAGTGTTTAGCCACTGTGCTATGAGGCCAGCCCTATACTGTATTATTTATTTGAATTATTTTTTTTGTCATTGTATTGTTAATTTTTTCAAGCATTTTCACTACATGATTAAAGTCACAGATGAGAAATCTACAAATACAGAAGCCCAATCGTGCCTCTCCTTGATGTTATGTCACTTTGTATTCAATTTATGTAGAGTCAGCAGCTGGCATGGTAGGTAAGGCACTGGATTCCCACATGGCCAACAGTGGTTGGAGTCCTGGATCTGGCGGCTTGAAACACACTAGGTGCATGTGCGTGGAGTCCCAAAATCCCAGGAAGAGATGGAGGAGAAGGGATTGTGATGTCGCCACCCCCACCCCCACAAAGGGTGATTTTTCACTTT
Source organism: Tupaia tana (assembly GCA_026018925.1). Classification (NCBI taxonomy): domain Eukaryota; kingdom Metazoa; phylum Chordata; class Mammalia; order Scandentia; family Tupaiidae; genus Tupaia; species Tupaia tana. The sequence continues at coordinate 15,257,207 of JAKSZU010000021.1, forward strand.
CCCTCTCACTTATCTCACTGTGTCACTGTCTCTCTATCTCTTTGGTGAGTGCACATGCCCTATGGAAAAACCTTAAAAATAAATAAACTTAAAAATTAAAAAAAATAGGGAGCAGCAGATGGCAGTTTGAGTCCTGGACCCAGAGGCTAGAAACTCACGCCAGGCACATGCACATGTGTGCCCAAAATCCCAAGAAGAGAATGGAGAAGGGATTGGGACCAGCAGTTAGTGTAATGGCTATGTGGCTGGACTCCCATGTAATCAACAGTGGTCCGAGTCCCAGACCCGGTGGCTTAAACTCATGCCAGGCGCGTGTGCGTGCCCAGGATCCTGAGAGGAAAGAGGAAGAGAAGCGATTGCGGCGTGGCCATCCCCCCGGGGGGTGATTTCTTGCTTTCTGTCTCTCTGTCTCTCTCTGTCTTTCTGTAGAGTGCACGTGCCCTATAGCAAAAACCTCTCCAAAAAATAAAGAAAGAATGGAGAAGTGATTGTGGAATGGCCATCCCCCCAGGGGGTGATTTCTTGCTTTCTGTCTCTTTGTCTCTGTCTCTCTGGCAAGTGCACGCACTCAATAGGAAAACAAAATACTCTCAATAAATTTATATAGAGACAAGTCTAATCTTTTACTAGGTCAAATTCAATTTGAAGATGCAACCTGTGTTTCACTCATCTTTCTTCCCCAGTGCTCATCATTACTGCTGGGTACCTCATATATGTTCAATAAATAAATGAGGTTGCAAAAATGAATAAATATGCATGATCTCTGCTTATCTCTCAAAATTTGTCTTTTTTTTTTAAACTCTTTTTTAATTCTAATTTTAGCCACACTCATCAAGAGGCTTCTGTCTACCAGATGTTATTAGGTTTAGCACTTAGGTTCTCTATAGGTGGTATTAATCGGGGATCATAAAGTAGCTATTGACACCATAAATGTTCGCTAGATTTCCCCTCCTTCCCTGTAAAAACGAATATAAACTAAAGCAAAAATTACATTGCCTCTTCTTTTGGCAACTTAAAAAGCCTCCCTGAGTAAACTGTCAAGGAAATCAGTATGGCGTTTGAGTGATTAAAGAAAATCTTTCTCCTGCTGAGTGAAATGTCACAGGAAATGAAAACCAATGGTGAAGAGATAAAAGCAAAGTGAAATACGAACTCTGTGATCTGACTTCATATCCAGGCTGCCAGGGAATTCTCCTCACCAGGTCCAGATAAAACAATGCTTTAACCCTCCCTATCCGAAAGACGAGAGCAAGTTTTTCTGATTGATCATCATCATACTTACAATTAGGAATGAGTCAGAATTAAAAAGACAAGAGGGCCAATTCTGTCTGCACAATTCTAGAAGTCCCTTGACCAAATGAATGAATGTGTATCCCAAGCCTGGAATATGTCATTTCCAAAGGCAGCCGAGCGTGGTCTGTGAGGACAACTTAGCAGCCAAGGAGAAGTCTCGTAGCCCTGCCCTTCTGGAACAGCATGGTTGTCACCAGCACAGTCTAGGGCGGAGATTGCATTTCTTTCTTTCTTTCCTTTTTTCAAAAAAAAGGTGGTTTTTGCCATAGCTAGAGAGAGGGAGACAGAGACAGTGAGAAGAAAGTGAGAAATCACCCTCCCGGATCTCCTAAGTATGAGGTTTCGAGCTCAAATGTCTACACAGGCCAGGCAAGTAATGTGAGTCAGTGCGGCACACTATTTGACAACTACGGTGATGTGAAGCTTTTCTGCACTAAATGGGACAGCTCTCGCTCACGTCCCACCCAGGGGATGGCCACACCACTATCCCTTCTCTTCCATTCTTCTCCTGGCTCTTGGGCATGCACGCACACACGCCTGGCATGATCTTCAAGCCACCAGATCCGGGACTTGAAGCACGGTCAGTCATGTGGAGTGCAGCAATGCAACCACTACGCCACCTGTTGGTCCCTGGAGACATCTGCCGCTTTCTACATGCTCGGCTTTGGACAGGCTGCCGTCACCTGGACAACATGACCAATCACAGAGGGATCATACAGTCCATCAGTGTCCCACAAGGGAGGCCTCCCTAACCCTCTCATTACTGAGCCCAGTGCCTGGCACACAGGAGGGAGCCCGTCTACCCCAGCTAGTCACTGACACTATTGCATGACCTCCGAGGAAAGTGGCCCAAGGCCTGTCCTTCTCGTAGCAGAGGCCAATTTCCAACCAAATCAGAAGTTGTTGATCTCCTTAGAAATCCTGGCTAAGCAAAAGGACTCCAAAGAACCTGTTTCCCTATTGAAAACACTCTGCACTGAAAGTCAATTAACTTTCCCACCCAGATGGTAACAGACACTCTACAGGCACCGCCCCTGTTTAAACAAGCCCCATTCTCAGAGGAGATGACAAGACAGTGACATCGTGATCAGCCAGCCTGCGGGACAGTACCCCCCAACGGTGCTCTTGGGCAGTACACAGCTGACTGGAAACGACAACCTGTTTTCAAAATATGCATTGGGAGCAGTGACGCCATGTTTTTTTAAACCTCAGTTTTCAAGAACATGAGGAAAAATCAGCTTTATGTGATGAAAAGCAGCTGGCAGTATGAATACCACACCTTCTGAAGGATCGGGACCCCTGAGGGGTTCTATTCATGGCCACCTTATTTTCTCTCTCATTCTGAGGGCAATGCTGTGAACTGCTCCCAGAGGGGGGCTCACTCCCTCGCTCCCTCCAGCCGCTGCTCTGGGCCTCCTTCCCCACAGCAGGCTACAGAGCCTACACCCGAACCTCATTCTCAGAAGTGTTATTTTCTACCATAGCTTTGAATAACTGCCATGAGGAAACAAGTGAGAAAGCAGTGACTTCATGTGAAAACTATCACGCCAAGGTAATAGAACACACAGCCGGTGAAATGTAAACTCGGATATTAAATTAAAAAAAATAAATAAAAAAACAACTAGGTCGGCAGTAGCGGTGCTGCTGTAATGCAATCCTGTCATTTCTGTAGTCCCCACAGGGGACAGTCTCAGATTCTCATCAAGAGATCTCTCTGAACATGTCAGGCATGTGCATGCCAAGCAAACACGCGTGCATTCATGATCCAGTCTGACTGAAGCTGGGGGTGAATCATGGCATGGGGACCTTGTTGGGGGTTCCTCCCTTTCTCCCTTTTTTTATCCCTTGTGGAATAAAATTTTTTAATATATATTTTTTTTTTTTGGAGAGGTTTTTGCTATAGGGCGCGTGCGCTCGCCAGACAGACAGAGAGAGACAGAGAGATAGAAAGCAGGAAATCACCCCCCAGGGGGGATGGCCACGCCGCAATCCCTTCTCCTCCATTCTCCTCTCGGGATCTTGGGCACGTACGCACACGCGCCCGGCGTGAGTTTAAGCCGCTGGGTCCGGGACTCGAACCACGGTCGACTACGTGGGAGTCCAGCGACATAGCCATTACGCTAACTGCTGGTCCCAAATATTTTAATATTTTTTAAAAGGAAAAAACTAATCACTGCTGCTTACAGTAATGTGTTCTCTTACTCACCAAGGATGCAGCATCTCTTTTTTTTTTTTAATTAATTAATTTATTTATTTTTGTATATACTTTCAATCATATTGTTTGGCTTACAATGAGACCATTTCAATATGTGAACATTTCTCCCCAGACCCGCTGATCGAAATATCTTCAACAGATAACACCACACCTCCCCATCCCGTCAATGCTCTGCCTCTGTATCCCTTCTCCAAATGTCTTTCGTTGGGCCCCACTCCTCCGCATCTCTTAAGTGAATTGTTCCTAGCTTTCTATGAGCTCGAGAATCTTGTACAAGATACCAGCAAATGCCTACAAACATAGTCACTAAAGCATGTATGAAATGTTAGGCACCTAAGCCCCCTCTGCAAGTCCACTGATCCCCAGGATAGGAATCTCGACTCAAGTATAGATTATGGTCAACTTCATAGACTATGGAGTCTGACAGAGGCTGATCTGAATTCTGATTCAAATTCCTACTGCCACGTACTATGGGGACTTTTTAACCTTTTGAGCCTTGGTTTTATCACCTTAAAACAGAAATAAGGATACTCCTCATGTCATAGGTTCATTATGATTTGTAAATTATGGGATCTATATAATGCACTTGACATAGTTCCTGGCATGAACTAAGTATTCAATGAGTATTATATAGTGTTATTTTCAAAATGTAAAATGGGGGCTTGCAGGTGGCATGATGTTTAAGGCGCTAGACTCCCATATGGCTGCCCACAGTTCCAGTCCTGGACTTGGAGGCTTGCTTCCTCACTCTCCCTCTCTCTCTGGTCAAATTGAAAAATTAATAATGATGAATTAAATTGAATGGCTAATTCTTTTTTTTTTTTTTGGAGAGGTTTTTCGCTATAGGGCGCGTGCGCTCGCCAGACAGACAGAGAGAGACATAGAGACAGAAAGCGAGAAATCATCCCCCAGGGGGGATGGTCACGCCGCAATCCCTTCTCCTCCATTCTCCTCTCGGGATCTTGGGCACACACGCACACGCGCCTGGCGTGAGTTGTAAGCCACCGGATCCGAGACGCGAACCGCGGTCGACTACGTGGGAGTCCAGCGACATAGCCATTACGCTAACTGCTGGTTCCCATGAATGGCTAATTCTTTAAAAAAAAAAAAAAAAAAGCAAAACTTAGACTTCACATGGGCCAGAGAGCAGATACCTCCTATGAAGGAGGGTATAGGATTCTGAAATGGAAAGGTTAACAAGGGAATGAGCCTGAGCCAGGGAATCCATAAAGACAAACCAGGTGTGTGCGGTGCCAGACAGGGATGACCTCAGAGTCTATTTTCAGGGCTGGAAGGAATTTCAGTCATCCCACCCACTGGCAAAGGCAATTATTGGGTCATCTGAAAAGTCTTGACGTATTTTTCTATGCTTTTTCTGTGCAAAACATGCATCCTGACTTTTGTAAGGACTCAATACATCAAATTCACAGCAGAATTACACCACAATGCCTATTTCACAAAGGGAAACCTGTGAATCTTTAAGGTAGCATTTTACATATTAAAGAGGAATGAGATAAGCCTAAGATATTAAGTATGTATGGACTAAATGGAAATATAAAATTCTACCACTAAGAATTTTTTAGTAGATGAGTAAGCCTACTGATGGGTTTTACTTAGAATTAAGTGTGGAAATGTTTTAAAGCGATAGTTATGGATCAACGAAATAGTCCATGAAGTGCCATTTAAAATAAAATACAAAAGGTTTTTGAGATGTTTGGGGAAATGTGTATTATGACAAAACTACATATGGATTTCAAATTTTTTTTGCACCAAAATAAGCTCATACTTTAATTCCATATTTCCACAAACTTCTTGAAGTCCCCTTGTATTTTTATGTATCTAACTAGCTCACAGCACTGTGATATTTAAGACTCAAAAGTGGGATGACGGGATTGATCTTTAAGTCTGCTCAAACCGATCTGACAATATTGCATCTCCTTTCCTTGGCTATAGAATTTTTATTTCCTGGACATAGATCTCGCCCCATAAAGGAGATGAACAAGATGAACATTCAAAGGAGAATATATTAAACAAAAGAATGTTGTCTTCTCCTAGTTTTTTTTTTTTTTTTTTTTTCATACCCTTGTCTTTTTCCAGGCTCATTTGAAGATTGCTCCCTGCTATTCTGCCCTCCCCCTAAGCATGAGGTTTCAAGCTCAAATGTCTACACAGGCCAGGCAAGTAATGTGAGTCAGTGCAGCACACCTTAGACGACTATGGTGATGTGAAGCGTTCTCCTTGCACTAAATGGGGCAGTTCTCACTCCTCTCCCAGCGGGCACTGCCATCTGGGAATCAGACATATTTCAAGACCTTTCTTTATCCAAGATAAATTTTAAACATATATTTGTATGCAAAATACCTTGACTCTTAAATATTGTTATTTAACTCACATTTTCAAAAAATCTTATACACCGAAGTTAAGTTGGCAATGGGTACCAGTTTGAGTCTTTGACTCTAGGTTTTAGGGTTCCTGGGAGCTCTGCCCATGGCCTGTTTCCTCTGTAATCTCTTTCTAGAGAACCATATCTGTCCCCATAGTTTAAAATGCCTTTTATTATCATTACTGTTATTGCCAGAGGGCATATGTGTGCTCTTGAAAGAGTGAGAGAGAGAGAGAGAGAGAGACCATGATCTTTTCCCTCTACTCTTCCTTCCCAACAGGATTTTGGGCACAGGCACACATACACCCAATGTGGTTTTCAAGCCACTAGGGCCAGGATTTGAACTGCAGTTAGCCCTGTAGGATCTGGCTCCCTTAACCACTGCACTACAGGGTTGGCCCTAAAATACCTTTTCTGGGATGAAGCCTCCAGATTTATTGCCATCATGGCCTCTCCTCTAAACTCCAGACTCATGAATCTGCCTGTCAACTTCACATCCCCCTTTGATGCCGTGTGAGTGTATAAAACTGAACTCTTGGTCTGTATTCAGCACCTGTCCCTCTTCTGCTCAGTGAAGGGTTCCTGTATTAATTACTCAAGAAATGTGGAAGTTATTCTCTTCCTTCTCTCTCGCTGCCCTTGTCCAGTCTGCTTTTCTATAGATCCTTCATCTAAAATTGTTCAACATGTCCCCTATCTCCCTAACAGTCACCACGATGGTTCATCCGTGTTATGGTTTGGATATAGGTTTAGAACCCAAAGGTTCAGTATTGGGATCCATTGTATAGTAAAGGCGTTAAGTGAAAACGTAACCCCTTCATGGTATCCCAGGGGGAGGCCCTTGTGTGTGATAAAGTCGTTAGGGCAGGGACCCAGAGACTGAGTTGTGGGTGATTGTAAGGAGAGTAAATGAGGCAGGCAGAGGCCACATGGATCCTGACCAGAACAATGAGAAATTTATGGACAGCCGCTCTTCTAAACATCCTGCCCTCCTCCACATAGTAGCCTCCCCAGAAGTTGGCCCCTGGGCCTCAGACCTGCCAACTGAGCTGAATAAACCTCTATTCTGTGTACAGTTCAGTCTCCAGTATTTCTGTTAGTAATGCAATCATGGACTCAATCTTAGTTTTCTGCCATAGTATCCTAACTGGATTCCTTCTACCCATTGCCCTGCCAGTCGATTCTTTACTGAACAGCAAGAATGAGCTTTGAAAATATTAACTGGCTCAGATTATTCCCTATTTAAAATTTTCCCCGTGTCTTTACAATGTGTTAAAATCAAGAGAAGAGAATGTATTGCCTAGGTAATTACTGCAAAGGGTTATTATGAGTATTGAAGGTCAATATTATTTTTGCAGAGAAGAAAGCAAGATTCAGTGAACATTTACGTTAATAGCAATTTAACACTCCCTGATTAGTATAACCTGCAGAGAACATTCTAAGTGTTTTAGTGAGGGGGGTTTCATTCATATTCTCTTGACCTCAAAGTAAAACATCTGCTTTTATTAAAGCATAAAATTATGTTTTCAAAAATTGGGGAAGAGACTTCTGGCAAGACTGATTGGAGGTGTTTATCATGCTTCCCTCCCACAAAAAAAGGGACCAAATCAGAGTTAAGTAGCTACGGTTCAGCTGGGGTGTTTGAACAAGCGTACTGGAGTGCAGTGAGAATGTGATGGAGACTGGTGGCCTTGTGAAAGGGGGTGTAAACTGCACCTGCTGCCCTGTCTCCTCAGTGGAGATCAATTTGGAACTGAAAGGGCCTATTCATGATAGAGAAAGGGTAAGCTCGAGACTTCCCAGCAGGCCCCATCAGTACCTCAGACTGTGTTGTTTACTCCCCAATTCCAGACTGTGTTGTATACGTCCCAATTCAGGCGCCACCTGTACAGCTCGTAAACACACCCATCTGCGTCCTGCAGGAGCACCCAGGCAAGTGATCCTACCCACAGCCAAGCCTCTGGAGACCCCACCCCCCATCTTGCAAAAATATCCAAGAGAGCCAACTCACTCACGCTGAGCAGCCCTTCCTCGCAACATCCCTTAGGAGCAGCTGAGTGAGGAACCCTATCCACCGCTCCCCACGTCAGGAGCCTCCAGGGTAGCCCTGCTCCTTAGCTGCATCCCACAGGTGTAGTTAGGTAAGCAACCTCCTCGCCCACAGCCCAGGGAAACATTGCTGTGACCCAGCTCCTGCTGCTCGTCACATCCAAAAAGCACCAGAGAAGGCTTGCCCACTCAGGAACATGTCCTGCCTTTTGGTGAGCAGAGTCCCAGCCAGTCAAGGAGCTCCTGCAGCCTACAGCACTGAGATGCTCACCGGCATCACTGATACTGATTACAGCTGAATGCTCTACGTGGAGACTACACTGCTGTGCCTACCTGGAACCAAAGCCAACATACCCAAGTCAACTGAGATCTTAGAGCCATCTACGGAAAAAGTCTTCCACCATGAAAGCTATCCCATAAAATTGATAGAGATAACTGTTGCACTAGATACACAAATATCAATGTAGCAACATGAGAAAGTCAAGGTGACATGATACCCCTAAAGGAATACATTGTCCAGTAACACACTCTACAGAGAAGAAAGTACACAAAGTGCCAGAAAACAAATTCAAAATAATGTTCATAAGGAAATTCAGGGAGATACAGATGAACTAATGCAATGAAATCAGGAAAACAACACATGATCTGAAATGCAACAAAGATATGGAAAATACCTAACAGAAATTTTGGCAATGAAGAATTTAATGAGTGCAGTTAAAAAAAAAAATTATTTGTTGCCTATAAGAAATTCACTTTACCAGTGAAGACATACTAGACTGGCATACCTAGAAAGACATACCTAGACAGTGAGGGAATGGAGAAAGATATTCCACATTGAAATAAACCAAAGGCAAAAAGGAGTGTCTATATATTTAATGGCCAGAGGGCACGTGTATTCACCAGACAAAGTGAAAGAGGGAAGAGGGAGTACCCCCTCACAATGGAGCATGGTTCCATCACAATCTCTTCTCCTCTGTTTCTCCATTCTGTCAGAATTTGGGGCATGCACATGCACCTGGCATGTTTCTCAAGTTGCTAGATCTGGAATCTAACCCACAGTTGACTATACAGGATCTAGCTCCCTTAACTACCAGGCTAGCCGGTTGGTCCAAACAGCTGTATTTATATTACACAGAACAGACTTGAAGTCAAAACTATAAAAAGAAAATGAAAATACATCATGATAAAGGGGTCAATTCAGCAAGATACAGTCATGGTCAATATATACCCCAGAGCACTCAAATACATAAAACACATATTATTAGATCTAAAGAGAGAGGAAAATGTCAATATAGTAATAACTGGGGACATCAACACTTCATTCTCAGCATTAGGTTATCTAGACAGAAAAATCAACAAAGAAACACTGAATTTCAACAGTGGCTCTAACAGACATTTACAGAACAGTTTATCAACAGCTGCAGAATATATTATCGGCATATGGAACCTTCTCCAGGACAGACCATATGACAGGCCTCAAAACAAGTCTTGTGATTCTTTTATCTGACCATAGTGATTAAAACTAGAAATCAGGGATCAGCAGGTGGCATATGAATTAAGGTGCTAGACACCCACATAATCAACCACAGTTTGAGTGCTGGACATGGCAGCCTGAAACTCATGTTGGGTGCATATGCAAAAGAAGAATGGAGGAGAAGGGATTGCAGCATGACCACCCCCGTGGGGGAGGGGTGATTTCTCACTTCCTGTCTCTCTGTCTCTCCCTACCTCTCTCTGACAAGCACATATATCCTATAGCAAAAATCCCTCAAAAAACAAGCAAACAAACACAACTAGAAATCAACAAAAAGAGGAACTCTGGAAAATGTACTGTTCCAGAGAAATTAAACAATATGTTCCTCAATGACCAGTGGGTTGATAAAGAAATTAAGGAAATATTAAAATTTCTTAAAGTAAGTGAAAATGAAAATACATCATCCTACTCATCCTCCCCATGGGAGATAGCAAAAGCAGTACTGAGGGGAAGTTTATAGCAATAAATGCCTCCATCAAAAAAGCAGGAAGGTGTCAAATGAGTGATCTATCTCAAGTAACTAGAAAAGCAAGAATAAATCAAGCCTGAAGTTTAGTAGAAGGAAAGAATAAGATCAGAGCCCAGAAGAAACAAAATTTAGACAAAAAATAAATAAATAAAAACACAAAAGATGAAACAAAAAGTTTAGGTAATTCACATACTTATAAAAGAACATAAAGAAGTCAAGGATATTCGTTAAATAAGATTTTTGCTGCTCTTATTACCAAAAAACACAAAAAAGTAACAATCTATTTCACAACAGTAACCATTGAACTGCCTATATGTATTGAATAGCTGTTATCACTATTTTTATGCATCCCATTAGATCATGCAAACCTCAACCGTATGCAATAAAAACAGTTTTAATTATGGAACAAACCAAGTAAAAACATAGGACATACTAGAGAATAATTTCAAATGTCTTTGGGTTATTTTTTTTTTTAAAGAAGTTTTTAAGTAGGAAGATGCCGGAGCTGGTACAATGTTAGGTCATAAACATAGACCTGCTCTAGCAAATCTGTTTGTATTGGTTTGAATTCACCTTTGCTTGGCTGTGCAGGGCAGGATACTTTCCAAAATAGCATCGTGAATGCTACAGCACGTCATTACAACAGGCCCTGGGGCCCTTTTTCCTTTTTAATTTACACATTCCTATTTAGGAAACACCAAAGTGAGAATGAATTTGTGAAATTTGCCAACGCGGGTGGCTAAAAAGCCAGGAGTGAGGTGGGGCGCCGCCTCTGCAGAGAGCAGTCAGTTCTATCCCTGCAGACTGCATGAAGGCAGATCCTTACCCAGGCTTCCTTTCCACTAGATCCATTTGAGAGTCGTAAAATAGCTTGGTGCTGACCTCTTTGCTTGGCTTCTTATTCAACTGTGAGCTGAAAATGTTGGCTTGCTATGAGCTAAATTGGTTGGTGAGCCATTAGGGTGAAAAAAGAAAAGGGAGAAGGAAGGGGAGGAGGAAGAGGAAGGAGAGGAGGAAAAAGAAATAGAAATTGACCTCTCTGTAGAGTATAACCCTCATTTCATCTCCAGGAATAAGAACGCTTCAGTTTTAAATGTATCTCTAATAATGAACTCTCCCATAGTGCAAACTTGCACTAAGTATGCAATAAGCAAGTGTTGTTTTGTTTTTAGAATTCTTTTATTTATTATTATCATTTTTTTAATTTATTATAGGGCACATGCGCTCACCAGAGAGAGGGAAAGTGAGAAAGCAAACCTCAGGTCAGGGACTTGAACCGTGGTCTGCCATGTGAGAGTCAGAACTTTAACCACCATGCCACCTTCTGGCCCCAAGGAAGCCTTCTTTTTAATTAAGAAAAATATTAGAAAAAATAAAAACAGTGATTTAAAGGGTTGTGAATAAAGAGAGACTGACAGCTTTGTTTTTCAGGGGTAATTTTTTTCACATATTACTTTGAAAACCTGCTGTTGGAGACACAGCTTGACTGACACTAGCACATGTACGTATAAACAGCTGGAAAGGATTCTAATACAGCCTTCCAGATTATTTTATAGACAAACGTTAGCCCTAGAGAAAAAAACAACTTATGCAAAGTAACACATGATTATAATTACTAATAGCTGGACTAAAATATAGTCTAAAATGAGATATTGATAGTTTCCCATATCTCATAAATTTTAAATATATATTTATCGTTCTTTTCATAAAAGCAATTTTTATTTTTGGAGAGGTTTTTCCTATAGGGCACGTGACATGCACTCACCAGAAAGACAGAGATAGAGAGACAGAAACTGAGAAATCACCCCCAGGGGGTTGGCCACACCATAATCCCTTCTCCTCAATTCTCCTCTCAGGATCTTGGGCACACACGCACACACACATGCCCAGCATGAGTTTAAGCCAACAGGTCTGGGACTTGAACCGCAGTTGACTAAGTGGGAGTCCAGCAGCATAGCTATTATGCCAACTGCTGGTCCCCATAAAAGTGATTTTTAATAAAGAGCAGTGAGTAATGAGTAGATCAAACACATGAAACTACACCAGTCTCCCTTGAAATACCACAAAAATGACAGTAAATTGGATTTTTTTTTAGAGGTTTTTGCTATAGAGCATATGTGCTTGCCAGAAAGACAGAGAGAGACAGAGATACAGAAAGCGAGAAATCACCCCCCAGGGGGGATGGCAATGCTGCAGTCCCTTCTCCTCCATTCTCCTCTCAGGATCTTGGGCACGCACGCACACACACCCAGCGTGAGTTTAAGCCACCGGGTCCAATACTCAAACCACAGTTCAGCAACATAGCCATTACGCCAACTGCTGGTCTCAGTAAATTGGATTTTTAAAAGCCGACTAACATGAACAGGGAAAATGGAAGAAAAAAGTAATACAATAGAAAATGGGAATAAAAAATGTGAGCAACCAGGAAAAAAAGAAATGCTCAATGACTTAGCAGAGCTAAGAAGCAGACCAAGCCCGTGTCCAGCTGTGCACAGTGTTATCCTACACAGCTCCAGGCTACAGCACTCACACCGTTGCAGAGAGAAGACATCTGCCGGAGGGCACAGGACACACCTGCCCAACAGCACAAGCCATAACTATACTGAGAAAGCAAGAGCAAAGCAACCATGGGGGAGAAGGGGCCATCCCAATTTACATGGGAGAACTCCCCAGAGGTCAGGGTTTAAAGGCACCAGATGGCCCTGGAGGAAAGGATAAAAGGACGCACAGACACACACACACTAAAGATGGGAGGGTGAGCATGTGTGTAGCCAGCCTAGAATATATTGGTACTTTGTTTTAAAATGCGAGGCAGAGATCCAATTTTATCCTTTCCTGAAGGGCTAGTTTTATTGCTAGATGCCACCCTTTTCAAATACTAAATCCAGTCCTGTGTCACTTAACAAGGATATGTCCTGAGAAATCTCCCTGGTGAATCTGTCATGTGTGAACATCGGAGACTGGACTTAGATGACCCCAGAGGGTATAGCCGTCTATACACCTAGGCTGTGTGGCATAACCTTACGGGACCACCGTCATACATGCTATCTGAAACGGAAGGAAGGAGTCCTCAATGACTTAGCAGGACTGAGAAACAGACTAAGCCCCCATGTTGGCTTCTGTTTTGCTGACTTGATTGGTGAGCCATTAGGGGAATAAAAGCAAAGGGAGAAGAAGCAATGGGCGGACACATCACCGCACAGCACAGTACTTCCTAGACCTGCTTCCAAAGTGTGATTCTAGCCGTTGATCCGTTACATTACTGTGAACTTCATGCACTTAAGAATCTAGAAACATATTAGGGCTTAGTTCATAGGTTAGGTACTTCCTTGGAAAACACATTTTTAAAAACTCATTCTTTAGGCCATAACTCTGTTCGTTCTCTTTGTCTCCTCTAAATGTCTTAGGAATTCACTACTCTTCATAAAACTAATGTATTTTCCTTAACTGTGTCTCCATATAAAAAAATTATATCTGTGATTATCAGAGCGAGAGTATTATAACTATCATCATTCTTTTGGTACTTAGACATTTTTGTTAGTCTTTCAATTGCACATTCCTTCATCAGAATAATAAAATGGACAGGATTGGGGGGGGGGGTTATGGCAGTCTTTATGCAACTCAGCTCCCTAGTCTTTGCCGAGCTTTGCTCTGCATTCCAATTACATTTAAAAATACCCTGTTGTCACCACCTGCCCAAGGCTTCCTATCCCTCCAACCACCTATACATGCAATTGCTTAAAAGATTATTCCTTATTCATCTGGCTAAATAGAAATTATTCTTTAGGATTCAGTTAGACATTGCACCCAATGTGAAGCATACGATTGCCCTTTCACTTGCTTCAGGTATATCTTCCAAAATTGTGCCCGTTGTCACAATTGCCTAGTTAATAGTCTGCCTGCCTCAGCTTCCTATGAGCTGAATTAATTGATGAGCCATAAGGAAAAGGAAGAAAAGTGGGACCAGAGAGTGATGTAGTGGTTAAGGTGCTAGACTCCCAGATGGCCGACCGTGGTTCAAGTCCCAGACCCAGTGGCTTGAAACTCACACCAGACATGTGTGTCCATGCCCAAAATCCCAAGAGGAGAATGGAGGAGAAGAGACTGCAGCATGGCGATCAAAAAAATGACTTCTTGTGACCAGCAGATGGTGTAATGGTTATGTTGCTGGACTCCCATATAGTCAACTGCAGTTCGAGTCCCAGACCTAGTGGCTTAAAACTCACGCCGGGTGCATGTGGGTGTGTACCCAAAATCCCAAGAGGAGAATGGAGGAGAGGGGATTGTAGCACGGCCATCCCCCCAGGAATGATTTCTCGCTTTCTGCTGTCCTCTCTCTCTCTCTCTCTCTCTCTCTCTAGCAAGCACAGGTGCCCTATAACAAAACTCTCTCTTAAAAAAAGTGATTGCTCACTTTCTCTCTCTCTCCAGCAAGCACACATACTCTATAGCAAAATCTCTCAAAAAAATAAAAAAAAAAAAGAAGAAAAAGAAATAGGAGAAGGGGAGGGGGAGGGAAAGAAAAAGAAGGGCAGGAAGAAGAAAACAGAAAGTAACCCCTCTACTGAGTAGAACCCCTCATTTTTAAATGAGATTTAGAGGACCATAAGCTTTAAAGACAGTAAGCTTCTTGAGGACAGGGATCATCTTGGTCAACTGTACCCAGCATCTAGCTCAATACTTAGCATGTCACGGGAACTTAAACCTGTCTTCAATGACTGAGTGATGTATGTTCACTGTAGAATATTTGAGGGTAGAGCTGAAAAAAAAAAAAAAAAAACTTTTTAAGAGAAAATAAATCTAAAATCCCCAAAGTAGCGACAACTCAGCATTTTTGGTTTCCTTGCTTTAAGTTCACTTTCTCTGTGGCACTCACTGCATGTACAGCTTGGAGTACTTCTGTTTTCACTTCATCGTATCCTGTGGGCACTTTCTCACGTTAATTACAAATGCTCTGGAAACTTCACTTTAATGGTTATAAGATTGTAACCGTTTTAGCAGTAATGTAGTTTATTCGATATTCTCTATTGTTGAGCTGTAAGTTACTTCCAATGTGTTGGTGCTATAAATAATATTCAAATGAACATTTTTGCATTTCTGATGATTTCTCTATAATACATTCTGGAGATAAAATTACAGGGTAAAAATTTCACATTTCTACATTTAGTATATCAATCTACCTACCTCAGCGTACCTTTAATGGTAATGTGTTTTTTTTTTTTTTTTTAAAAAAAACCCTGAAGGTAGCATAGACAAAAATATCACTTTTACCTCAAAGTTTAATTATTATGATACAGAGAAAGACACACAGAGATGGGCACCCTTGACCTTTGGGAAATTCTCTATGCAGGTTGGGATGGTTCCTCCTTTCCCCACGGCTGCTTCGTACTCGTTTTCTGAGCTTGGCAATGGCTTACAGTTGGGCATAGTGTGTCCCATGCCACATACTGACCTGTGTATTTTTGGAGGTTGGTTGTTTCAATTAGATATTTCTTTAAAGTCCAAGAGAAGGTATTGGAAAAATTACTTTGTAAAAACTCTCATTAGGATCTTATCTCACACTGTACCCCTGCAAAAACTCTGGATAGGTTTAAAAAAAAACTTTGTAAACCGAAGAGACTAATAAACTAGAAAAAAATATCATCTAAGTATATATCCAAGTAGGAAGATATATCAATATATCTAAGTAGGGCAAGGAATTGTATATAGAAAAGTCATTGAACAATTCACAGAAGATTCATAAATGCACATAGTTTAAACAATGTTAAAACATGTACCATAAAATCAAAAGAAATACACCACACAGGAATTTTTATGCAGTTCTGAAGGCGAGATAAATGAAAAGGTGTGCACATACGCACACTCATACACACTTGCATAATAGTGTCTGTACATGTGTAGCCAGCTTTGAATGTATTGGATCATCGGAAAAGTCATGACACATCTGAGAAATCTTTGCTATAGGACATGTGTGCTTGCCAGAGAGACAAAAAGCAAGAAATCCCCACCCCCCACCCCCCGCCAGGAGGATGGCCATGCCACAATCTCTTCTCCTCCATTAACCTCTCATTATTTTGGGCACGTATGCACATGTGCCTGGTGTGAGTTTCAGGCCACCAGTTCCAGAACTCGAATTGCGGTGGGCCACATAGTAGTCCAGCACCTTAACCATTATGCTAGCTGACTCCAACACATCTTTGTGTAGAAAAACAGAAAACTGTGTCATGACTTTTCTGATGACTCAATATTATTTTTTTCTTTTTTAGAGGTTTTTCCTATAGGGCACGTGCGCTCACCAGAAAGAGAGAGAGAGAGAGAGACAGAAAGTGAGAAATCATCCCCCAGGGGGGATGGCCACACTGCAACCCCTTCTCCTCCATTCTCCTCTCGGGATCTTGGGCACGCATGCACACGTGCCCAGCCTGAGTTTTAAGCCACCAGGTCCAGGACTCGAACCACGGTCAACTACATGGGAGTCCAGCAACATAGCCATTACGCTAACTATTGGTCCCAACCCAATATTATTTTTATGAGAGACAGACAGATAGGGTCTTGCCATGCCACAGTCCTTCCAGTTTCACCATGAACTTTGCTTTCTCCCCCAGGTGATCAGGAGCCAGCTGTCAGCAGCGATTCTGACATCTCACTGATTATGGCAATGGAGGTTGGACTGTCTGACGTAGAACTTTCCACTGACCAAGACTGCGAAGAGGTGAAATCTTGAAATGGTAAATGAAGAACGAAGAGATAGTAGGACCCAAGGGGAAGGCAGGGAGGAGTGCTCCAAAACTTGACCCGGGCACACACACCTCCAGAACACCTCGGCAACTCCAGGGCGCTCCGGTCAAGAATGGTAACGAAAAGCAGTACTCAAGGTCTCGGGAATTAGCATGCAGTTTCTCCATCTGGACAGCAGCCCGTGGCCCTGGCAGCTTGCAAGCTGAAAGCTGGTTTCCTCTCCTATGTCGTCGACATACACCTCACAAGCTCCTAAAACAGAGGCTGAAAGGACACCCTTAGGGTTTCTTAGTTTCATGTCACGTATTTCCAGGTTTGATTGTTCTTGTTTTTGAATCCTGTCCGATTTCTTTGGCTATTTCTTTTAAAGACTGTGTGTGTAGTTGACTTCACATCTACTCTTTGTTTTTCCTTTGATCCACTCCGGCTTCTGCAGAGTTCTGTTTAGAAGCAGCAGATCCTGCTGGGTTCAGTCTGTATCCCACCTCTGAAATCCATGGTCATGGCCTCCGAGCATGAAGTGTGCATGGCTTTGAGAAGTGTCTCAGCACCCAGAAACAGTCTAAGGTCAGCTTTCCTGAAGAATCTAAGTTCTTCTAAGTGGGTCTTAAAAAATTCCAGCTATCAGAGACCCCAACACCAAGCTCGGTATCTGCTGAGGCCTCTGCTTGTTCTGGTAAGCTCCTTCACACTGGCTTCCACTTGCCAGGCTCTGTGGGGGGCCCCTGCAACCCGAGTCGGGAGCTCAACTCATATGAGTTTTAGGGTTCGGGGGTTCAAACTCCAAACTCAGAAGTTCCCTCCTGGGAATTAACACCAATTTTCGGTGACTCTAGTGCTTATGTCTGGGACGGCAAGTCTATTAAAAAGAGATACCACATGTTCTTCCCTCTGAAAAAAAAAGCCTGTTGCATTCATTTCCCCAGGGCTAGAATAGCTTTTTGTTACCTCAGTAAGTGGGTTCTGCAGGTGAAGTAGGATAATCTGATCTTTTTGAATCCAGTGGCAATAGCAGAGCTGCAGCAGCACCAGGTTTTACGTTAATTCCGACACACTTCTATTAATTCTCAGCAGATCACATGGAAGGATTTAGATGAATCCTGAGTAGGTTGCTTCCCAGGGCTCCCTGAGTGTGGCAATGACAGGGGAATGAGGTGTGATTTGATAAATCATTTGAACCCAGAAGTACAGCAGAGAACTTTGCTAAATCAACCTTATCCTGACTGAGGGAAAAAGTGGGGGGCCAGGAAAAGAAGTATCAAATGAATACTAAAACCCATCGGAGTTTTTTTTTAAACTATGTTTTTATTCTTTTTTTTTCATAACTAGGTCAGAAATGCGGTATTTTTTCAGTGGGCTATTTTGTAATATGCTCAGATCATCCAGATGCAGACATGACCATGGAAAGGAATAGTTTCTCTGAACAATCCAATGGCTCACCTTCTCTCTCAGCCATCGGTGAAGGCCATGCAGCTGATCAGATTAACTATCAATACAAAAAAAAGCTTTTCTCAGTGGTTGTATTTACGTATTTGGGGAGGGCTTTTCCACCTCATTACACTAATAATGCATTCAAACACAAAGCCTAGGTGTGCTCTAAAACCTTGACCTCTCCATTTGAAGGGTTGAACAGCACGAGTCCCAAGGCTCTTCCTGGTTTTCGAACCACTGATGGGCATCTTACCAGAGGCATGCCTTTTTTTGGGGGGGTGGGGGGGTGGGGAGTAGATAGCCATGACATGTAGCAAGCAGGCTTCATAGTACTGGGAGGCAGTGACCTGACATGT